>OY755243.1:44122037-44722037 GCA_963576725.1 Azorinus chamasolen | reverse complement strand
TTTTAAAATTCAGCAAGAGAAGGGTTAAGACCTAGATCAAACTACTTCTGAAGGAGCAGGTGTGTCAGGTCTACAATATTTGCCATTTTATTAGTTCCAATTATAATTATCATGATTGTGCTGAATTGACTTCCTTAGCTTTTTAAACAAGTGGAGAAAGGAGGTAAGGTATACAACTACAACTGATACATACAGTAGAACCCCGCTGATGCGACCACTTAATGAATAAACATAGGTGTATTTATAAGCAGGTGGTTGCTTAATGCAGGACAAAAGTAATGCAGAAAGCCCTTCTAGGATCTTTCTGCATTACTTTTGTCCTGCATTAAGCTACCACCTGCATCTAGCACCCAGAATTATACCTCTTTTAGGTGGTCACATTAGCGGGGTTTTACTGTATTTCATTTTCTAAAATGGCTATTAGATATTTTATTTTGAACATGTATAACCTACTTGTCCTAACAATTCAAACAACCTTAAGCAAATCATGTAGACCCAGACCAAGCTGTTTCTGCTCCTGTAGAAGGAGTTTGATTAGGGTCTGCACTATTTAATTTACTACTATGTCAGTTTAATTAAAAGTTATCAAAATGGTCCAATTGACTCATTCAGCCTAACAAACTGGTGAAGAAGGGAGATTGGGTGTTTGACTGCTTAGAGTAATTAGGACATGTATTTTTATTTTTCTTCAGCATTCCTGCAGGAACTAGTGGTGAGCCATGTGGATGTCTGCTATGATGATTATGGGTATGTCCATCTAGTCCCACACTCATATCATGATAAACGCTTTCCCTGTTGAATATTCATTGAAGAAATAATGACATCATGAACTCTAATGCACTGAATTATGATGTTTTTTGGTATTGGAAGAAACTGTACAGTGAGATCTATTATAATGTCATAAGCAAGCAGAGCAGACCAGGAGCTGTCTGATCAGGGTCTGCTCTGTTTGTTTATATGTTAAATATCTGATTTTTGGCAATAAATTTCCTTATTTCATATTTTTAATATAAGAATTGACAAATTGATAGTTTTAATAGGTGGAGAGACTGCATGAATATTCATGAAAGTAAATGGTTAATTTTAAATGCTTAGAACAAAACTAATGAAAATTACACAGAGTGATTGAAACTTTTATAACTTTTGGAAATATATTGAATCTTGATAAGACACCCCAGGATAAATCCTTATCTAATCCCTATCCAAACCGGTTGATACCCTTCATCAGTTTTAATCGAAACTAATGAAATATCTACATATAAATCTAAGCAGGTGAATTTCTTTATAAAAGTTGTGAAATTACAATATGGTTTTACACTGATCCCTGGATTGATTGTCATTCCTTATTTTCAGAAATGAGATCTCAAAGCTGGTACTATTTTTGAGAAAGTCATCATCTTCCAATGTAATCCTTGATGCCCGTACTGTCACTAAGGTATCAGCTATGTCCCTGGATGCCTGGTTCCGACTTACTCCTGTGTTTTATGGTAGCGGTGAACACTACTCCATCTATGTTCTGAATGATGCCCTTGTATCTGTTACTAAACTGTATCAACTGGCTATGGATGGTTACCTGCTGACACAGGACCAGAGTAAGGTAACAAGCCTTCTGCAGGGAGCATGGAGAACCATCAGTACAGGTAGGTACCAATATTACATGAATGTATGACTGGTGTCTTGGGAAAAGGGGCACTTTGACAATTGCACAGTCACAGTATTGAAATGAGACTTTTGATCAAAACTGGCAGTTTTTACATATTTATAAAATGTAATATCAGATCTGCTGATGAGTGAAAAAAGTAGGATTAAACATTCACATTTAAATGCTTATCTAGATCTGTCCTAATTGTCCTAAGTGTTTACACATACAAACTTAGGCAAATAGTGCAGGCCTAGGTCAAACAGCTATTGAAGAATCCACTTGATTAAGGTCTACACTATTTCCAACTATATCAATCTAATTTAACCGTTTCCTCTCATAGGCTATTTTTAAGTCCAACCGCTGAATAAATCTACTGAAAAGAAGCATTTACTAGAATAAAAGGAAAATTGTAGAATTGTGTAGTTTTGAAACCATTGTGATAAATACAGCATTTGCTCTTAATATCGCAACGGTTTCAACAAGTGACTTTTATAGGGATAGGGGAATGGGTTAAAGGAAAAAAATGGTGCAAAATTGAATCATTCAGTTTTACAAAGTAGTGGAGAGGGGAAATTGGATCTTCAAAGGCTTAGGGTAATAAGGATACAGTATTTGCAAATGTCACTTTGGCAAAATGCACTGTTTCCCAAGATACAAGTTACAAGTTTGTCCATATTTCCAGAGTATCAGAGGTCTAGATAAGAGATGCAGTGTTGTTTGCCAGATATCTGCCACATAGGGGCCATTCTAATGTGTACAAACAAGATACAGTTAGATGGAAATATAAAAATAAGAAAAATATACCCATAGACTTTCTAAATTTCACCTCTTATTTTATGCCCTTTAGTTGTCTGCTTTATTTTCAAGTCCTTACCTGAAAGCCTTGTCATACCTATGCAAACATACTAAACTGAGATGAGATGGTTCCTATAAAAGCCAACTGATCAGGGTCTGCTTTGTTTGCTTTTGGAATTATTAGTATCCGATTGTACAAGTTCTGCCTCAGCCAAAATTGTTTCATATACGATAATAAAAACTCAGCAGATAAATATTCATACTGTTATTTCTTTCATGAATATTCATGAGGCAAAGTGTTAAGAAAAAAATGTCTTAGTTTTGTGTCCTGGTAAGCATTGTCAGTGTGAAAATCCTTTAACATTGGCCATAATTTCAGAGCTAGCTTTATTAACTCTTTCCTCCATAGGCTATTTTTAGACATAACCTCTTTGAATCAATCTACCGAAAAGGAGCATTTACTAGTGAAAAGGAAAAGTTTAGAATTGTGTAATTTTGAAACCATTGTGATAAATAGAGCATTTGCTCCTATAGGAGCTCCTATGGCTTCATAAAGTGTCTTTTACAGAGGCGTAGAAAGGCGTATTTATAGAGGAAAGGGTTCAGCTTCAGATACCTGTTTACCATTACAAAGGGCCTTAACCCTATCTTTCATTTTGACAGATATATACCCCAGAAATTTGTTGGGGGGGGGGGGGGGGGGGGGGGGAGGTTTACGGGTTGACAAATATTGGCATTGGTTTTGTTGCTCTTGTTAATAATTTGCTCTGTCGTTTTCAATATTGGTATGCACAAAAGATGTACAGTAAGACCCCTCTGATGTAACTGTTTTGTGAATACTCATTGGTGTCTTTAAGAGTAGGTGGCTGCTTAATGCAGGATGAAATTAATGCAGAAAACTCCTGCATGAACTTTCTGCAATATTTTAATCCTGCATTAAGCTACCACCATCCGTTAAGACTCAGAAGTAAACCTCTTTTGGGTGGTTGTTTTAGAGAGTTTTACTGTTATTATGAAAATAATGGTTGGTAATATTAGATGTATTGGTCAGATCATTTTACCAGGATCATAGTTTGAATCTGCTTGGATAAAGTTTTTTTAAACAAATGTTTCTTATTTTATTCAAAACTGATAATATAAAAATGAAAAAGTGAAATAACCAAGAGTATTAAAGCTTATCACACTTCTGTGACTTTTGTTTGATTGTTGTCTGTTAATGTGTTGCAGCTCATAGACATGCCAGACAAGTTATTGGTACATCACTCGAGCAATCTCCTATACAACATACAGTAGAACCTGTTTAAAGTGGCCACTTGATAAATAAATAGGGGATTATAAAAACATATTTGTTTGATGCAGAACGAAAGCTATGAATAAAGTGTCTTTGGGAGCCTTCTGCAGCACTTATATCCTGCATTAAGCTACCACCTGTTTAACTCTTTACTTATTTACACTTCTACATTTGGAATAGACCCAATTCAGACAGCTTATGTAGGAACTGTCTGATCAGAATCTGCTGTGGTTGCTTAGAAATGTTATAGATCTGATTCTACAATATCTGACATGGCAAAACTTCCCTTGTTTCATGCACCGTAATAATATATTCTTACATATTCTTAATAATATTAACCTTTCACTCAATGAACATTCATCTAAGCAATAATGACATCCTGAATATCAATTAGATTAATTTTATAATGACATGAACTTTGGCCATAGCAGACACTGTAGAATCAGAACTATATAACTTCCTAAGCAAACAGTGTGGACCCTGATTATTGGACTCATACAGACTTTGTCTGATCTTTGTCTTCTCTATTTGCAAAGACACAGAAACAATTAATGAACTGACTGGTTTATACCAACGCCTACATTTCTTCTGAGTGGCCATTATAGAGAGGTTATACTGTGTGCTGTATATTCTGTATGCATGAAAAAGCTTGGGCGTGGAAATTTATCATGAAGTATGAACAGCTTGGTTGAATATGCTGACTCATTTATCATTACTGTGTGTAGCAGTACCGGTATATTCACCCACTTTCCATCTGTTGGAAGGACTGTATTGGGGCTTCATTTTGTCTTGTCTTATTACTAATGACATACTTCGCCATGATGAATAATAATAAGTGCAAAGAATATTAACCTGCTACCTGATAATCCTGCCTTTTAGCCCATTCCCTCATAGGCTATTTTTAGACCCAGCCTCTTTGAATAAATCTACTGAAAAGATGCACTTACTGAGAGTAAGGAATAGTTTAGAATTGTGCCGTTTTGAAACCATTGTGATGAATAGAGCATTTGCTGCTGTGTATCACAATGGTTTCAAAACTATGCAATTCTAAAATTCTCCTTTTCTATAGTTAATGCTCCTTTTCGGTAGATTAATTCAAAGAGGTTGGGTCTAAAAATAGTCTAGGAGGGAATGAGTTAAATATTGACCAGTAGCTGAAAGAATTGCTTTGTTTATTACATTTTAACCATTTTGAAAACTTAGCTGTCACAAAATACACTTTTTTATCCTCTGGGGCATTTTATATGGTGGATATATCTCTAGTATTTATTTACAGTAGTTTGCATGGTCCTGTATCATCATTTTTTGTAGTATGTTTCATAGATATTGTACAAAATTATAACCACCTTATTTACCTTGATCAAAGACTTATGAAAAGTCTTTAACCCTTTCCCTGTTCTGTATTTAAGTCAAATTTCAATACATACTGAATATTCATTAACAAATAATTATAAAGAAATATGGAAGGTGGAACATTCTGGACATTTTAGAAAGCATAGAAACAGGTCTATCAAATTCTATTAACAAACAGAGCAGACCCTGATCAGACACCTCCTCTAGGAGCAGTCTGATCTGGGTCTACTCTGTTTGCAAATGCATGAAAACACGTCTATATGAGGGAAAGGGTTAAATAAGTCTTTGCCTTGAATGCCCAGATGCCCAATTTTGACTCCCAGTCAGTTTTGTAAAGATGAATAATTCTATTTGGCTCCATTTTCAACACTTTAAATTGGACTGATATTATACAAAATGATGTAGACCCAGATCTATTGGCTCATTCAGGAGCAATTTGATCTTAGTCTGCTGTATTGTGTAAGTTTGTCTCTCTGAATTTTTGGTGTAATTGGGGTAAAACAGGGTAATTAGGGTAGAACAGGTGTTGTTAGACTGATGGTTTGTGGCATGTGATGTGTGTCATAGTTTAAGTCTATAGAACTA
Organism: Azorinus chamasolen; assembly: GCA_963576725.1. Classification (NCBI taxonomy): domain Eukaryota; kingdom Metazoa; phylum Mollusca; class Bivalvia; order Cardiida; family Solecurtidae; genus Azorinus; species Azorinus chamasolen. Next base: position 44,716,371 of record OY755243.1, on the reverse strand, counting down.
AGCCATACCCACAGAAAGTGTGTCTTGTTGTATGCAAACAACATAGGTCCAGACCAGCATAGCATCTATTAAATGATGTCTTCCCTGTATGTCAAATTTGATAGCAAGTAATGGTAGATGCTGATGAGAGTGTAGATCCAGATGACATAAGCAACTTGATGTCTTTACTGCTTGTCAAATTTGATAGCAAGTTACTGCAGATGCTCAGTGAGTGTCAAACAGTGTAGACCCAGACTAGATGCTATGTATCTGTAGAGATTGCAGATTTGAATCTATACTGAATGTAAATACCTTTAAGATACCTTTTCTGATGGTGTGGCTGTAATACAATAAGTCTTGCATGTGATGTATATCTATTTATCCCTTTGCATGCCTTTTGGTTTAAGAATGATTGATTGCAACACGGTCATTTCAATGTTATGAAACCTTGGAATAATAATTAACATTTATCGCTTGTGTTACTTTAACCCATATACTCTGGTGATCCTATAAAATGGGAGATTGGCAAACAGTGTAGACCCAGATCACAGGGCTCATTCAGGATCCCTCTGATCAGGGTCTGCACTGTTTGTTATACCAAACAATGCCAAAGGTGCTCACTAGCATATATTTGCTTTGAAAGAACTCATCACATGACAAACAGATGGGTTCCAAATTTAATTTGATGACTTTACAATATGGGACAAAATTGATTTATAAAAATTCTTAAGAGATACCGAGTTGCAAGCATCTCATCTGGATTCAATGTGCTTATGAAGAGTATAAGAAATTCATTTATGGTGTAGATATAATTAACTTAATAATTGATGTTACTTATTCTGTCATTTCTAATCCTAGACATCTAATACAGCATATTGTCAATAGAACATGTTTTGCTTGTAATTCAAGTTTCGTGAATTAGACTTTCAATATTATCTAGAACTAATTATATATTGTATAGTTACAAGACTTTTTTCTAGCATGCATGCAAAACTGACTTAACATAGTTAATACAATCCTTTACCTGATAAATATTCATGGCAAACTGCATCAAATATGAATATTAATTAACTAATTTTCAGATATTGATATACAAAACAAGTGAAAAACTTTGCTATAACAACTAGTATAGAATCAGATCTAAGATATTCTATAACCAAATAGAACAGACTCAGTTCAGACGGCTCCTACAAGAGCCACCTGTTCTGGGTCTGCTCTGTTTGAAAACTACTTTAAAAGGTCTCTCTATCAGGTAAAGGAATAATCTTTAGTATGTTGTGCAAATTTTCTTTAACCATTACATTACTGAATTTTCAAATGGACTATTCCAAATTTCAAACAGGTCAAGCTTACAGTGAATATTTAGGACATTTTCTAAAGAAAAATGTAACATGACAAACAGTGCAGACCCTGATGAGAGGGCTCCTCTAGGAGCCCTCTCATCTTGGTATTCACTGTTTGCAAAGGACACCAGTGACTTGTTTCCCACATTGTAAGGATTAATAGAAAATATATTCCTATTCAGATTTTGATACAGACTTTTTCCCAGACCTTTCAAACAGTTTGTATCCTGATGAGACACCAAGTTACTTGACATTTCATCTGGATCCAAACTGTTCTTAAGGGTAACCAGATTCACCTTTAGCATACTAAAACCTTAGTTCATGATGAAACATTTATTAATCACCATCTTCTTTCTCTGTATTGGTTAGTTTCGACTTTAGAATGACTGACATTATGTTCGTAATTGCATACTTCCACAGTGTTAGCTAGTTTTAATTTAAGACTTAATGTCTTTGTAATTACAGACTTCCAGATCAAGATTGTAAAGCAGTTGATTGGTTACAAGACTGATGGGTAAGTCATTAGTAACTCCCACTCCTTGCTGTCTGTGCAGTGGACCTCTAACATTATTGTTTGCTACAATTCTTGACCCTTTACTCCATAGATATTCCTTTAACCCTTTACTCCATAAATAGGCATTTCTGTGCCTTTGCAAACAGAGTAGACCCAGATCAGATGGCTCCTATAGGAGTCATCTGATCAGGGTCTGCTCTGTTTGTTTATAATATAGTAAATATCTGATTATAAGTTTCTTCCATGGCTAAAGATTCCTGTGTCCATGTGTTATTATAGCAAATTAATGTAATTAATATTCACAATGTCATTATTTTTTACATGAATATTCATGGAGGAAACCGTTAAATGCCTTTACCAACAAAGTAGACCCAGATCAGAATGCGTTTGATCAGGGTCTGCTCTGTTTGCATATGAAATAATATAGATATCTGATTCTACAGTTTCTGCCATGGCCAAAATTTTCTGTTTTCATATACAATTCAACAATTCAACTAATTAATGTTCATCATGTCATTATCTCTTTCAAAAATATTCATCGAGTAAGAGGTTAAATTCATTATACACAAAACACAAACAAGATACATTACAAAATCTTAACCCTTCGCTTGCTATTCGCATCAATATACCTACCTGTAAATAGTGAAGACCCAGATGAGACAGCTTCTGCAGGAGCTGTCTCATCTGGGTCTGCACTATTTACAAGTTGATTGTGCAACCAGTGCACTCCACAGCAGTGATTGCACAGCGAAATACTTGTACACAGTGAAGATATATGTAATTATACAACAGGACATGGGTAAAGAAGGAGAAATGTACTTTAAAATTCAGAAAGAGAAGGGTTAAGTCTGTGCTTATGTTTCTAAAATGTTTTATGAGCTTGTTGGTTTAGGATTCCAAAGTAATGAATAGTTCTATGAATCTAGGATGGCACAATTGTTGTAACATATTCTTAAACCTTTGCTTGACATGTATTTAAGTACATGTATGACATAAAGATATCAGGAATATATATTTGCTGAACTACCATAATTGTATACAAACTCAGGAATTTCTAGCCATGACAGAAATTGTTAAATTAGATTAGAAATAGAGCATACCTTCATTAGATGGCTCTTATAGTGGTTGTCTGATCCAGGTCTACTCGGTTTGCGTGTGTAAAAAGGGGAAATGAATTTAGCTGTCTTCTTCAATTGTAAAGCTAAACAGATATTTCTCTCCTTTTCTGTAAAACATGATCAAAGTGTCAACCAGTGTAGATCCTGATGAGCAGCCATGCCAGCAAATTGTGACATTGTACAGTAAAACCCCGCTAATGCGACCACCTAAAAGGGGTATAATTCTGGGTGGCAGAGGCAGGTGAAAGCTTAATGCTGGACAAAAGTAATGCAGAAAGCTCCTCTTGGAGCTTTCTGCATTACTTATGTCCTGCATTAAGCAACCACCTGCTTATAAAGACACCAATGTTTATTCATTAAGTGGCCGCATTAGAGGGGTTCTACTGTCGTTAACAATAGTATTGCACTATGCTCCCAATTTGCTTTCAGAGCTGTAGTGACAGTCTTGAAGTACACTGTGCGTCAACATGGAGACATTGTGGATGCTGCACATTACCCGCAGTACAATGGGCAGATACACCAGTATGTAGACAACCTAATCAGGACAGGGTTGGCCAGGCAGTATGTTGTCCTTCAGTCAGTCAGGTACACAACAGAGAACCAGCTGTTCAGGATCACACTGACCAGTCCAGTGGCAGAGTTGGACTTCGGTCGACTGGAGATAGCCATTAGAAATGGCCTGACAACATACTGGAAAGGTATAGATAATGAGTGTTTAGACCATATTTTAGGAAAAATAATCATTTTACAATTAAACCTGTTTTATCCAACCACTAACTAAAGAATTTTAATGTAGGGTGATACTTAATTTAGGACAAAAGTAATGCACCAGAAGAAACTTTTAGTAACAAAATACCTTACCTGCTATAAAAATCTGTTTTAGCTTATGTCTGTTACTTGTGACTGGAAACAAAAAGAAAGTAACAAACTGCATATAATACTGCCAGTGCCTCACAGTTTACTGCGGATATGCTGTTAGTCATAACCGTGCCTATATAATCATAGGTGTTTCTTTCTGCATCAATTATACCCCAGTATACAAAGTAATAGGGGTAGGGATCAATGAGTAGGATTCACCATGTGGGTTGATCTGTTCATCAGTTTGTTGGTTTTTCTTGTCCATGCTATTTCTCATCAACTACTGACTGGATTTCAACAAAACTTTATTTGAAGTATCATTAACCCTTTCCCTGTTCTATATTTAGTACAAATTTCAATACCTACTGAATATTCATGGACAAAATAGTTATAATGAAATATGGAAGGTGGAACATAATAGCCATTTAAGAATCTAAAGAAATAGAACTATCAAATTCCATTTGCAAACAGAGCAGACCTTGATAAGATGGCTCCTATAGGAGTCATCTGATCTGGGTTTACTGTCTGCAAAGGCAAGAAAAGACTTATGTATCAGGTAATGGGTTAATTGGTAGAATTTACTATATACTTGTATTCTGCATTATAGATTTCTCAGAATACCATCAAAGCCTGACTGTGAAGATCCTTTACCAAGAGAAAGTGTACCTGGAACTTAAGTAAGTAACCTTAAAACAGTTAGTTACCTGAATCACTCCTATGTATGTTTTTCTTTTGAGCAAAACAAATAAAATCTTTAGTATGTTGAAACTGTATTAAGATCTATCCAAATTACTTAATGCATTCAGACAAAGTTGTGCAAATAGTACAGACCCAGATCAAACTGCTCCTGAAGGGGCCATTGGATCAGGATCAACAGTATTGGCTACTATATATATGTCAGTCTAATTTAAAGTTATCAAAATGATGCCAAATTGACTTATTCAGCTTTACAAACCCATGTCTGTCTGATTGTATTTTTGAAGAAAATTACCAATGACAATTTTGGGACTTTTGCAGACTTTGGGTCCTTGTAAAATAGTGCAAAGAGTTCCTTTACCACATGGATAATCATTTAAGAAATAATAGCATCATGAATATTTATTAGATGAGCACAGGAAATTTTGGTCATGGCACAATCTACTGGTATATTATTTCTTAACCCCTTCCTCCATAAATACGCCTTTCTACGCCTCTGTAAAACTCACCTATTGAATCCATTGTTATAAATAGAGCATTTGCTCCTATAGGAGCAAATGCTCTATTTATCACAATGGTTTCAAATTACAAAATTCTAAAACCGTCCTTTTCTCTAGTTTATGCTCCTTTTCGCACATTTATTCAGAGGTTGAATCTAAAAATAGCCTATGAGGGGATGGGTTAATACAAAGCAGACCCATATCAAACCACTCCTACAGGAGTCATCTGATCTGGGTCTACTCTGTCTGCAAATGTGTTAAAAGGCACATCTATGGAGTAAACGGTTAAATGAATAAAAGTGTCTCCAGTCATTGAGAGCCAGGAAACAATCTACCTTTACTGAATATTCATACCTATTTAACCTCATTTGGACCATTAACCCATTCCCTCATTTTGATGCCTTTTGACGCCTCTGTAGAAGTCACCTGTTGAAACCATTGTGATAAATAGAGCATTTGCTCCAATTGGAGCAAATGCTCTATTTATCACAATGGTTTTAAACTACAAAATTCTAAAAAAAATCCTGTTCTCTAGTTAATGCTCCTTTTCGGTAGATTTATTCAAAGAGGTTGGATCTAAAAATAGCCCATGAGGTAATGGGTTAATTGTATTCTTTTATCACAGCACTGCCTGGCAAATCAGTTTCACACTCACCTACATCCAGAATGGAGTCAGCTGGACGGTCCAACCACTGTTTGTCCAGTCTATCACAGAAAAACTCCTCATGCCTAACTTCACAGTGACAGGTTTGAGCCATAAGATGTACAAGCTATATGAGAGCCAATATAGCCAGGATCGCGTGCTGAGGAGAAGAATGGCTTTCAGCATTCTCTTTACACAGACAGTCTACACGAGTGACTGGGATGGCATGGAAACAGATATACAACAACAATATTGTACATTCTTTGGTATGAATGCTATAGTTTCTAACTTTAATCCATACCATTTTTAACCCTTAACTTGCTATTCACATCAATATACCTACCTGTAAATAGTGAAGACCCAGATGAGACAGCTCCTGCAGGAGCTGTCTCATCAGGGTCTGCACTATTTACAAGTTGATTGTCACAGCAGTGATTGCACAGCGAAATACTTGTACACAGTGAAGATATATGTAATTATACAACAGGACATGGGTAAAGAAAGAGAAATGTATTTTAAAATTCAGCAAGAGAAGTGTTAATGTGGGAAACAAGTGTAGTGGCATTTGAAAATAGTGTAGGCCCAGATTAGAGGGTTCCCCTGATTAGGGGTTACAGTGTTTGTCATTCTAAATCCTCTAGAAATTTAAGCCTATTACACTGAATGGACTTTATAGTTACACACTAATGGACCATTCCATTTCGAATATTCTGCATTCAAAGAGTTAAATGCAAAATTTAATATTTTCTGCAGAAATTGTCATCTGGTTCTATCTTTAAATAAAAGGTAGTATAATAATCTCAAACTGTTTGGTTGCTGATGCTGATTTACTTGGTGTCATACTCATATCAAGTTTGGAAAGCTTATCAAAAATGTGTCCAGTGTGATATTTTGTAAATACAGTAAACCCTCTCTATAAGGGCCACTAAACTGTGGTAATTGGTTGGTATTTAGGGCAGGTGGCTGCTTAAAGCAATGTGAAAGTAAAACAGAATGCTCCTAAAGGAGCGTTCTGTTTTACTTTCACCTTGCTTTAAGCAGCCACCTGCCTTTAATACAAAATACTGGATGTAATTTAGTGCCCGTTATAGAGAGGTTTTACTGTAGTGTAGACATAGAATGTCAGTCTGTCTTTCTTTCTAAGGAATATGTGTCTAACAAAAATTACTTTCTATTCTTTCCACCTTGCAGGCTCATGTTTTGTGAAGGCTAAAATAACAGACGAGGAGCATGTATTAGATAGCTATGGGTGAGTAACTTTATACTCAATATCAGAAAATTATTTTTGAAATGACTTTAACTCTTTTTGCTGCCAACTTTTCTGGCGTCTTCCTCTACTTGTAATTAGCTGGACATCGTGATATGACTGAAATACTGTTAAAGTGATGTAAAATCTGATAAAAACCAAACCAAAGCAATCCTTTTGATATATTAGAGATATGTTAGAGTCTGTTTTCATTAGTCCATTTCTGCTTTGGTGAATATTGACAGGTTTTATGTCCCTTTTTTGTGATTTTTATGTCCTCAGTTTTGGAAGGGAAGGAAGAGTTAAATTTGCCACTTTTCTATCTATCCATCCATCTATCCGTCCATTCATCAATTCACCAGTCCATCAGTTTGTCCATGCATTTCACTCCAAAATGATTTGACCTAGAGTTATGAAACATAGTAGGATGACAGATCATTAATTGTGTGAACATGCTCTCCTGGGGTATGATATGCACTCAGTAAAAACTAGAGTTGTAGCCTTTGTCATATACAGTAGAACCCCTCTAATGCAACCACTTAATGAATAAACATGGGTGTCTTTCCAAGCAGGTGGTTGCTTAATGCAGGACAGAAGTAATGCCGAAAGCTCCTCTAGGAGCTTTCTGCATTACTTTTGTCCTGCATTAAGCTACCACCTGTATCTAGCACCCAGAATTATACCTTTTTTAGGTGGTCGCATTAGTGGGGTTTTACTGTACCATACTAATACTACGAAGTCAAGTGAAAGTGGGGGTATCTGTGTGGACACATTTCTAATTGGAGCCATTTATTCTTTACCTTGGCTGAAACATAATTGAAGCACATGTTACTGTCATTTAACCCTTCCCCTCATATAAACACTTTTTCATTCCTGTGCAAACAATATAGACTAAGACTAGACATCTGTTAATTCCATGTTTGGTATTTGTTTGTCATTTTGTAAAATTTCAACAAAAGATTTTGGAGATTCTGATTAGAAGCTGCTTTACTTAAATATAACTTTGGAAGGGTTTGAGTAACATTATTTATTTGTAAGAAATAATTACTTTATGAATATTGCTTAACTGTATTTTAATAATGGCATATGAATACCAAATGTTTTGCAGAAAATTTAGAATCAAATCTATATTTTTCCATAAGCAAACAATCTCTATGATTCCATAAGCAGACAGAGCTGGTCCTGATCAGAAAACTCTCACAGAAGCTGTCTGATCTTGATCTGCTTTGTTTGCATATATATGTGACTTTTAAAGTGTTATTAAGGTTTTTGTAACACAAAATATTCTTGTCTTCATTTTTACAGCACCTCTTACTGGCGTCTGGTAATTTTCCTGTCATTTGATGCCCAGGCCACAATTCGAGTGGTGAATCCTCACAAGATACTATGGCAACCATCAGTTAATTACTATGTCAGCAAGTATGGTTTTAACTACACAAGCACCAATGTAGACCTGGTATACATGTATCCCTACCTGTTCTCCCTGTACACCAGCTCTAGTACTACCACAGCAGCACAGACACAGCTGGTAAACCTGGTCCAGGGATACTGGAGTTATGCCATTAATGGTAAGGACATTTTCTTGCTGTCCAAACTAGTGGAAGACAAGTGGAGACAGCATTAACCCTTTACTTCATGAATATTTATGAAACAAATTATGACATGATGTATACAGTAACACCTCTCTATAACGACCACTAAATCGTGTTAATTAGTTGGTATTAAGGGCAGGTGGTTGCTTAAAGCAAGCTGAAAGTAAAACAGAACGCTCCTATAGGAGCGTTTTGTTTTACTTTCACCTTGCTTTAAGCAGCCACCTGCCTTTAGCACAAAATATTTTATGTAGTTCAGTGGTCGTTATAGAGAGGTTTTACTGTAGTAGTTAGATTATTTTGTTTCATAGCACATGCACACAGAACATTTTGGCCAAAGCAGTATCTTTATAACCATATTTATATTTCATCATAAAAAACAGAGCAGACCCTGATCAGACGGCTCCTGCTGCAGCTGACTGGCCTGTCTACTCTGTTTTTGCTGACTAGTCTGTTTTTCGTTGATGACAAATACTTTGCCTTAACCCTTTCCCTGTTCTATATTTAGTCCAAATTTCATTACCCACTGTATATTCATGGACAAAATAGTTATAATGAAATATGGAAGGTGAAACACTGCAGCCATTTTAGAAACTAAAGAAACGGATCTATCAGATTCCTTTAGCAAACAGAGTAGACACTGATCAGATGGCTTCTATTGGAGCCGTCTGATCTGGATCTACTCTGTTTGCAGATGCGTGGAAAGGCGTTTGTATGAAAAAACTTGTTAAATGAGTTAACTAGTGAAAATCACATACAGTGTAACCCTTTCAATGCTGAACTTTCAGAGTGGAAAAGCCCATCAGTGGATAACTATAGAGTCTACGTATTATGAAAGGCTTAAACTTGCTGGAGGATTTTGAATGACAAAAATTTCAAATCCTCTTGGTCTGCACTGTTTGCAGATGCCAGTGTGTGCCTTGGTAAAAAGTTATTTCCAAAAATATGTATTCTGCTTCAGTTCTCAAAATTGATTTTGCATTTGTATTCAAACTACAGTGAGACTGAGACACTTTAAATAATAGTTACTTGGTGTCTCATCTGGATCCAAACTCCATGAAGTCATCTTAACTCATTTCGTCATAGGTTATTTTAGACCAATCCTCTTTGAATAAATCTACTGAAAAGGAGAAATTACTAGAAAAAAGGGAATTTTAGAATTGTATACTTTTGAAACCATTATGATTAATAGAGCTTTTGTGCCAAAGGAGCAAATGCTCTATTTATTACAATGGTTTCAAAAAGTTTTTTTCACAGAGGCATCAATATGAGGCAGTTGGTTAAGTGTTCAGAAAGTTACTTTGCTGTTGTTATGTGTAACAGTTGATCTTTTACCTATTGAATATTCATTTAAGAAATAATAATTTTGGTCATGTAGAAACTGTAGAATGATGAATCAGATGCACATGTATATCATTTCATAAGCAAACAGAACCAGCCCTGTTTCAGAGGGTTACTACAGAAGCTATATGATTATGCATCTTCTCTATTTGCAAATGTGTCAAAAAAGCATATCAGGTCAAGGATTAAAGGACAATTAAAGAAAAATAGTATTGGGAAATTTATATGATAGAGATATGTATATAGAACACTGACACCATTTGTTTTATACTTTTTTACAGCTATATCATTTAGATGGTGGTCCAATGCGGAAGTGAAGGTCATTAGACAGATTCCTGTTCAAACTTCGAGGTAAACCTTTTTGTTTGTTTTACAGTTGTTCAGTTTAAATGCTCCTGGTAATGCATTTACAAACCGAGTAAACCTAGATCAGATGGCTCCTGTATAAGCCATCTTGGCAGGGTCTTCTCTGTTTGCCATGATTATTTCCGGTATGTAAATTTGAATCTTACGACAGATTCCGGCAAATGGCGAATGCTGTTCCGCTGGTTTCTGTAACAATCTATTTTTCTAATTTTTTCAACACAAACAACCATTTACTAGCCGTGCTGTTTAATGTTAAATAAGTATAAAGGAACATAGATTCCGATTCTGAAGTCAGTTTGAAACGCAAAATTTGCGGAAATTTGCGAAGCATACATCTTTAAGGGTTAACCCTTTACCTCATCCTTTTTCACCTTTGCAAACTGAGTAGACCCAGATCTAATGTCTGGTCTGGGTCAGCTCTGTTTGCTTATGAAATTAAATTGATCTGATTCTGCAGTTTCAGCCAAAGCCAAAATATGTTGTTATCAGATATAACTATTATGAAAATTCTGCTAATGATTTAATTTTTTCTTAAATGAGTACTCATTAGGTAACGGGTTTACTTTATATGGAGCTTCCTGTTTCAGTGGCTATGTGTGGCTGTTCCAGTATGCCATATTTTACAATGGTCACATGATAGATTCACGCACATGGCCTGCAGTCAATGCCACCACTCTCAAGTCTCAGACCCCCGCTACCCTACACATTGACTTCCTGTCCTGGTATGACCTGCAGACAGATTACTACTTCCACCTATTCTTGGACAGAGAAGTTTCCTGGCTGGACTATCATAAGTTTGAACTGTATCTAAGGATGTACTGGGCCAAATGGTTTGGAGGTAGGTCTAGAATTTACATGTAATAGCTATATAACCCTTTCCTCCATAGGCTATTTTAAGACCCAACCTCTTTGAATGAATCTATCCAAAAGGAGAATTTACTAGAGAAAAGGAATGTTTTTAGAATTATGTAGTATTGAAACCATTGTGACCCCTTTGCATCATGAGTATCATGTCAGAAGTAATGACATGGATATTAATTAATTGAACTTTTATAAAGGCACTATGAATAATGATTTTTTATTATGACAGAAACTGTAGAAACATTAATTAATAAGCAAACAGTGCAGACCATGATCTGGTCTACTGTTCACAAAGGTGTCAAAATGTGTATCTATGGAGTAAAGGATTAGGGCCATATTTTAACTGAAAAATTATTTCTGCTTATACATATATGCTGGAAATTGTTTTGTTTGAACATTTTTAGTTCTGTTATTAAGAATGAAAAGGAATTGTGAAGGAATTAGTTTTAAATTGTGTATTTCCAGGTTGTGTGTCTTGCCTAGATGTGCACATCAAGAACCAGGAGCATGTTATTGACAGTCATGGGTAAGTATTCTACTCTTTTAACTTGTTCTTCCTTTCTTGATAATTTGTCACACAGTACAACCTCTCTACAATGATCACTCATAGACGTCTAATTATAGGCCAATAATAACTAAAGCAGTTGGTAGCTTAATGCAGGGTGAAAGTTATGTAGAAAGCTCCCATAGAAGCTCTGCATTACTTTTGTTCTACCTTATGTTTTTGCTCCATAGATAGACCATTTAATATGTTTCCTTTGCAAAGAGAGTAGACCTAGATATGATGGCTAGTGTAGGAACCATATGACCAGGGTTTGCTCTGTTTGCTTATGGAATAATATAGATATGCTTCTATAGTTTCTGCCATGCCTAAACTCTCCTGTATTCATATGCCATTATAAAAATTAATCTTCAGTAATATTCTTGGTAACATTTTTTCTTACATACAGTAAAACCTCTCTGTAACGACCACTAAATTGTGTTAATTAGTTGGTATTTTGGGCAGGTGGTTGCTTAAAGCAAGGTGAAAGCAAAACAGAATGCTCCCATAGGAGCGTTCTGTTTTACTTTCACCTTGCTTTAAGCATACACCTGCCTTTTAACACAAAATACTTGATGTAATTTAGTGGTTGTTATAGAGAGGTTTTACTGTATATATTCATGGAGTAAAGGGTTACAAAGTCACCTGATTTTAAAGACACTTATATATGTGACTTCAGTGGTCAATATAGAGACATTCTACTGTACTGTGAAGGCAGACATTACACAAAAAGACAAACATCATAGAGTCAAATATTAATATAATGTACATAATTATAAAGATGTACATTTCATAATCAAATTTAAAGTGATAATAGCAACGTTTTAGCATGTTTATGTATTTTGTGAAAATAATGTATTGAGTGATTTTGCAACATCAAACCCCTGCTTTTAAGAACATTTTAACATTTCAATTCAGACAATGTAAAACTTTCTTACTTAATATGATTCTGGCATTTTCAAACTAGTTGTTCTGCCCTCTGATCAGGATCTGCACTGTGTGTCATTCAAAAAGCTATTCAGTAACATTTACCCTTTTACACTGCATGAATCAAAATTTTACCCTTTGCTCCATGAATATTTATGTAAGAAATAATGACATGAATATTGATAAGATTAATTGTTATAACAGCACATAAACACAGGAATATTTTGCCATGGCAGAAATTGTAGAATCATATCTATATTTTATATAATTCAGTCTTTGAATAGTTTACAATGTTCACTTGTATATTTGCATTCCTTCCATCTTTAGAACATCACACTGGAGACTTGACTACCTTCTGTCCTACAACAAAACCACAATCAAAGCAACCAGCATGTCTCCAATAGACTACATAGACTTTCAGACTAACTTCACCATTAATGGACCCAGAGGACGGTACCATGTGACCAAAAACCTTGACCTTGACCGAGATATTATTATGTGGCAGTACTATAGTTGGCTGTACACTTACGGAAAAGATTAGCTTATTTACCAATGTCCTAAATAAATTCTATTTTATTATTATTCTTATCTATATATAAGTATTAAATGTATTTTATTTTAAATTTTTCTGTAATTTACGCATTATTGTACAGTAAATGTATCTTTGTGAAGCGCTTTTGAACGCACATATCCTGTATGAAAAGAGCGCTATATAAATGTGGTATAATAATAATAATAATAATACACCAGACAGTGGATACCACCATCCCAGTACAACGTCTTCTCTCGCCATCTTACAGAGTTTTACAGCAAATACTATACAGGTAATGCTTTTTTTTCTATGTAGCTGATTCCATACAGTAATATGTCAGAATATGACAAAATTAATTCACTACATACCTACCACCTACTGTTTATTAGTCCCCCACCGGTTACCGGTTGGGGGACTATAGGTTTGCTCGATTCCGTCCGTCCGTCCGTCCGTCCGTCCGTCCGTCCGTCCGTCCGTCCGTCCGCACTCACCAATGGGTAGTTGTGTGACTTTTTCTAACTAGTCACACAAGTAAAATCATTAACCTGGCCATCTCTTGTGACATTAACCTGGCCATTTCTTGTGACATTAACCTGGCCAGTTGTGGGACATAGGGTTAGAGTTAGGGTTAGCTTCCAGATCATTCTTTTCCAAAGTTAGAGCCAAAAATAGTTTTTCTTGTGGGACTAGTCCCACAAGAAAAGATCAAAGGAAAAAGTCACACAACTACCCATTTGTTAGTATGTCCGTCCGTCCGTCCGTCCGCACTCACCAAAGGGTAGTTGTGTGACTTTTTCTAACTAGTCCCACAAGTAAAATCATTAACCTGGCCATCTCTTGTGACATTAACCTGGCCATTTCTTGTGACATTAACCTGGCCAGTTGTGGGACATAGGGTTAGGGTTAGCTTCCAGATCATTCTTTTCCAAAGTTAGAGCCAAAAATAGTTTTTCTTGTGGGACTAGTCACACAAGAAAAGATCAAAGGAAAAAGTCACACAACTACCCATTTGTTAGCATGTCCGTCCGTCCGTCCATCTGTCTGTCCGTCACACTTTTTGTCCGGACGATAACTTCAATATGCCTGATGCCAGTTGATTGAAACTTCATATATGGAAAGATCATGACAAGAGGAAGTGTCATACACAAGGTCCATAACTCTAGCTTCACTAATAATGGAGTTATTGCCCTTGTAATGTTTTTTAATAATTTTTTGTCCGGACAATAACTCCTATATGGCTCATGCCATTGGATTGAAACTTCATACATGGAAAGATCATGATAAGAGAAAGTGTCATGCTTAAGGTCCATAACTCTTGTTTCACTAATATTGGAGTTATTGCCCTTTGTTAAAAAATCACAATTTTTTGTCAGGATGATAACTCCAGAGTTATTGCCCCTTGTACATTTGTTTAAGGCTTTCTTGTCCGGATGATAACTCCTACATGGCTCTTGCCATTGTATTGAAACTTCATACATGGAAAGAGCATGATGAGAGAAAGTGTTATGAACAAGGGCCATAACTCTGGCTTCAATACTTTTGGAGTTATTGCCCTTTGTTACATTTTTTGTCCGATCAATAACTCCTGTTCGACTGATGCTATTGGAATGACATTTCATTTATGGAAAGGGCATGATGAAAGTAAGTGTCGTGCAAAAGGGCCATAACACTGGTGTCAATATTTTTAGAGTTATTAGCTGTTATCATTTTCTTCTTGAAAAATGTGGTGTGGAAAGCGCATAATGAGGGGAAGTATCAATCATCAAGTCCATAACATTTTTAGTGATTTCCCTTTACATATTGTTTTTATTAGAGGGGAGACATCCGTTTTTGTGACCAAAACCTCTAGTTTGTCAATGATTTTGTAGTGTTGTTGCATACCATGAAACTGTAATGTAAGTTAATATCAGTAAATAAAAAATAGAGATATAATGCATGCGGTGCTCTTGTTTATATAAAAAGTAATTGTTGGTGATATGTTTTGTTTAGTGAAGCCAGCTCCAGTTCAGTCATTGAGCAATAAGGTGCTGAGCTCCAGTTCTGCTAAGGTTCTGTGGAAGTATCCTGAAGGCCTTAGTCCCTCCTCCAAGTCCCAGATACTAGAGTTTGAGGTGCTGGTCATGTCAGAGAATGGATGGGACAACAGGAGTATGGTATGTTTGATTGGTTCCCAGCTTTAAACATTCTGGTAGGAGCTGGGAACCAAATTGCACGCTTGAAAATATTCATTAATCTAAGAATTTGGTGTGAATTCATATAAAGTAGTTATTTTAAATATTTTTACAAAAAAAGAGAACAAAAAAAGTGTCAGTCCAGTAGTTGTAGTGTAGCCATACAGGTGGTGTCAGCACTAGTTGTTGTATCGGTATAACTGTGGTGTCAGCATTGTAGTAGTAATATCACTACACCAGTGGTATCAGCACTGTAGTTGTAGTGTCACTATAAGTAATCTATAACTGAGGTGTCAACATTGAAGTTGTAATACCCCTACAGCTGTGGTGTCAGCTCTGTAGTTGTAATATCACTAAACCTTTGGTATCAGCACTATAGTTGTAGTATCACTATACTTGTGGTGTCAGCACTAGTTGTAGTATCACTGTATCTGTGGTGTTGGCACAAGTTGTAGTATCGCTATAACTATGGTGTCAACATTGTAGTTGTAATATCACTACACCTGTGGTGTCAGCACTGTAGTTGAAGTGTAGCCATGCACTGTAGTTGTAGGATACATGTTGTGTCAGCACCATAGTTGTAGTGTAGCCGTATATGTTGTAGGGTAGTCATACATGTTGTCAGCACTGTAGTTGTAGGGTAGTCATACATGTTGTCAGCACTGTAGTTGTAGGATAGTCATACATGTTGTCAGCACTGTAGTTGTAGGGTAGTAATACAGTCATGTTGTCAGCACTAGTTGTAGGGTAGTTGTACATGTTGTCAGCACTGTAGTTGTAGGGTAGCCATACATGTTGTCAGCACTGTAGTTGTAGGGTAGTTGTACATGTTTTGTCGGTGAGCCATCTGATCTAGCTAGGTATACTCTGTTGGCATGAAAAGGCATTTGTATGAATCAAAGGGTTAACGTTTGAAACCCTCATGAGAAGCTCTTGTTACTGACAATTGATAGTTGTAGTACAGTAAACCCCTCTAATGTGACCACTTAGTGATTCAACATGGCTATCTTTATAAGCAGGTGGTTGCTTAATGCAGGACAAAAGTAATGCAGAAAGCTCCTCTAGGAGCTTCCTGCATTACTTTTGTCCTGCATTAGGCTACCACCTGCCTCTACCACCCAGAATTATACCTATTTTAAGTGGTCCCATTAATGGGGGGTACTGTATTGTATCATGGTTTTGTTCATCTGTTGTTGTTTTTTATGAAATAAATACAAACTGTTGTCGTAACTCTGGCATCCATGTTGTTGTCACCATCGTTGTTTTCATTGTTGTCCGGAAACTTTAACATTAGCTATTATTTCTTTACTATTCATAAAAATCTTATGAAAGATCACACTTGTTCCCCATCACAAGGGCAACAATCTGACCAAGGGCCATAATTCTGGAAAACATTTGTTTTTACAAAATTATGCCGCTTTATAGACCCAGTTGAACAGCTGAGCATTGGCACCCACATATGGTGCTCTTGTCTTTACTTCATGACATGTACTTTTATAATCTACTTCCACTGTAGAGATTCAACCACACAGTCAAAACAATGTTGGAACAGATCACCTTGGATGGGCTTGTGTGTGATGCTGATTACACTGTTGGAGTAAGAAGTCGCCCAAACCAGGCTACGAGGAATATCTACTGGAGTCATTGGAGCAACACTACATTCCACACCAATCAGAATAGTATGTTCATTCTTTGCACACAAGGAGTCCATCTTATAAGGGATCATACAACTGAAATTATCTAAAATACTAAAGTACTAAAATACAATGATCGTAACTGGAAGTTGCGTTCATCATGTGACAGACTTTTGTCATAGGAAAAGTTAACCTTTAACCCTTTCTTCCATAGGCTATTTTTAGATCCAACCACTTTGAATAAATCTACCGAAAAGGAGCATTAACTACAGAAAAGGAAAATTTAAGAATTTTGTAGTGTGAAACGATTGTGATAAATAGAGCATTTGCTCCTGTAGGAGCAAATGCTCTATTTATCACAATGGTTTCAGCAGGTGACTTTTACAGAGGCATAGAAAGTCGTATTTATGGAGGAAAGGGTTAACCTTTCCTTCATATAAACACCTTTTCATGTATTTGCAAACAGAGTAGACCAAAATCAAACAACTGCTTTAGGTTTTGCTCTGTTTGTTTATGAAATTATAATATGTCGGACTCTACAATTTCTACTAATACCGAAAAATCCTGTGTACACATGAATATTGAACAGGGAAAGGGTTAACTATTGCGTGCTAGAATGTGCGATAAGTCCGCCTATGTGAGTAGTAGCCATTGTTGTGAATTGGGACTTGCATGAATTTTGGTCATACATTTACCCATTATTCCATAAATATGACATTATCCTACCTGTCCTCCTTCAATATTCTAGGTATTCAATTGGTTAAATGATGTCATGTGAAAGCCGTGTATTTTCCATCCACTGCCTTTAGCAACCTAATATAAATTCACTGGTCATATTTGGCGATAAACATGATGTCACACACTGATGTTCAGGTAATGATGACGCCATGTTATCATCTTCAATGACAGCAGTCACCTTAAATCTACATAAAAAATAAAAGGTAGTCATTAGGATAAAAACATTACACAGTGCTCGGGTTACCTAATATGGAATATACACTGCCAGTAAATTCATTGCTCTTGTCCCATATGCAATTTACTGGCAGTGTATATTCTATATTATGTAACCTGAAAACTTCGTAACTAATATTCTACGCCTTTGCAAACAGAGTAGACCCAGATCAGATGGCTCTTATAGAAGCCGTCTGATCAGCATCTGCTCTGTTTGCTTATGATATAATATAGATATGGTTATACAGTATCTGCTTTGGCAAAACTTACGTGTGTTGATATACAATTTTAAATATTGATCTAATTAATATTCATGATGTCATCATTTCTAGCATAAATATTCATGAAATAAAGGGTCAATTTGGGTCATACTCTTTTGTAAGATGGGCCCCAGGAGTGAACTTGTGATGACCTGTACAGTTAAACTGTTTGGATCAAGATATAATACCTCGTCATCTCGATCCAAACTGTGAACAGGTCATCACCACTAGACGTTTCATACTTATCCAAACCTTTTTACACACTAGTGTTTGAACATAATACTACAGATAATGGTGAATCGTCATTTCTCCACCAAACCCTGTACTTCTTTATTCTTTAGACCATTCTTTAGAATTGTCTCGAAGAGACACTTCTAAAGAAAGGTCACAGTATAGGGTCTGGTGTAGAAATAAAAGGAGCTACTGTAATTTATAAAATATTCAAGAAACACATTGTCTCTACTGTACGCTATATGCAATACTTCCATTCTAGTACATATTACGAATTTGTCTGCACTCTAAATGGCCACCCATTCTCTACTATGACAGGATTGTTTGGCTACAAAGCTTTCACGTTGTACTTTTCTTTTCGTAATGAGTAAACTTACAAATAATGTGAAATTCTGAGACAAACGTGTAACAATTACTGTTTTCAGTGAGTTTATTCTTTATTATCATACACAGTTTGGAATACCATTAAAGTTCCTGAAATACAAGTCAGTACCATGTTTGAGATTGCCGATAAGGCAAAATTCGTTTCAACAAAGTTTCAATTCTACCAAAACAAATCTCCAGTCCCGACTATTTTGTTAAATTGAGTCCACACAGTACTTTGTCCATGAATATTCAGCAGTATCGAAATTTGGAATAGATATAGATCAGGAAAAGGATTAAATAATACAATTTCAGTTGTATGAAATTTGATTAAAGACAAGTTCTTTACCTTGGTTAAAGTAAAAGTAATATTTGTTTCTGAATGGTTAAAACTTGGACATTGCAGGTAGTTCTAGGGATAATTTTTTTGTCAGTGTCTGTTAAACAGTTTCATTTCTCTATTTCAGGTTCAATCAATTCCACAATCTTGTCAAGTGGCTCATATTTTGTGTTAGACAGCACTGAAGATGATTTTGTTACAGTTGTTCTATACTGGCAGGTAAGGCAGAACTGACAGAACATTAGATAGCCCTTTCGGTTCAAAACATGAGTTACCAATGTCCTTTGCAAACAGTGTAGACCCAGATGAGAGGGCTCCTGGGTCTGCACTGTTTGTCAAGTTTCACTCTTCCATTTAAAAATCCCTGAATTTTCACGGTAAGATTTACCCTTTCCAATTTTGGAATAGCCAATCTTGGATTAAATGTCTACATGCACAATGGTGACATGTATCCCTCTAAAACTAACCATCTAGTTTCATTCTTTGTTTCCTTCCTCCTAATTTTGTTCTGTGCTTTGTGATGCTATGAGCACTGTGTGACCCTTTGCCTGATACAAATGCATTTTCTATGCAGTAACACAGCATCTCATCAGGATCCAAACTGGTGGTTGTTCAGTCAGTAACTTCTCGAAAGCTTGAATAATTCGGAAGAAAGTAAATATTGCAGCAGATTGATGGTTAACTCTTTCCTTATATAAACACCTTTTCAAGCATTTGCAAACAGAGTAGACCCAGATCAGACGGCTCCTATAGGAGTCACCTGATCAGGGCTTGCTCTGTTTGCTAATGGAATTTGAAAGATCTCTTTCTTTACTTTCTTTACTAAAATTGCTTCAATGTTCCACCTTCCATATACAGTATGTATTTAAATTTGGAATAAACATAGAACAGGGAAAGGGTTAATCTTTTTCTCTATAGATACGCCTTTCTATGCCACTGTAAAAGTCATTTATGAAACCATTGTGATAAATAGAGCATTTGCTCCATAGGAGCAAATGCTCTATTTATCACAATAGTTTAAAAAAACTACACAATTCTAACATTTTTCTTTTCTCTAGTAAATGCTCCTTTTGCATAGATTTATTCAAAGAGGTTGAGTCTAGAAATAGCCTATGCAGGAATGGGTTAAACTGATAGCGTGTTAATAGGCGAAGAGTTAAAGACATGCAATATTTTTGTCCTTTACCTGATATAAGCGTCTTATCACTCCTTTGCATTCAGAGTAGACCTCGATCAGATGGAATTATATACCGATCTAATGCTACAGTTTATATCATAGTGAAATATTCCTTTGAAAGTTTTACGTGATAAAAATTATGTTAACCCATTACCTCATAGGCTATTTTTAGATACAACCTCTGTGAATAAATCTGCCAAAAGGAGCATTAAGTAGAGAAAAGGAAACTTTTAGAATTTTGTAGTTTGAAACCATTGTGATAAATAGAGCATTTGCTCCTATCCTATCACAATGGTCTTACAAAGTGACTTTTACAGAGTCGTCAAAAGTCGTCAATATGAGAGAATGGGTTAATGAATATTCATGAAGTGACCAATTCATACATAATTGCTCATTAGGGAAAGGGTTTAATTACACTGAAGACAGTTGTTCTTTTTGTTTTCACTAGAATCCACCAGTAAGATATCGCTGTGGAAATATTACTGGGTACTTGGTGCAGATGGTACATGATGATGGTGGTGTGACAGCCATTGACGGGGACTACATGAGACCTACCAGCATAGCGTACAGAAGAGAACGTCATTTGAATAAATTTTATGAATCCACAATTAAGATAGAAGGGTTTAGGGTGTATCATGTGTTCTATAATCAAATCCAGAAGACGAAGGCGTACCAGTTAAAGATGTCTACTGTTATTGATGATGATGTCAGAAAGTCAGTTGTATCCTCAGAGATGAATATTCCGAGCTTGTCTAAAGGTGAGAACATGATAAAGGTTTTCTGTTTTGTTGTACAGAAAACCTCACTTATCTGAACATCCAAAAACGTATCATTATTGGGCTTTAACCCATTCCCTCATATTGAGGCCTTTTGACGCCTCTGCAAAAGTCATCTGTTGAAACCATGTGATAAATAGAGCATTTGCTCCTATCACAATGGTTTCAAACTACAGAATTCTAAAATTGTCCTTTTCTCTAGTTGATGCTCCTTTTAAGTAGGTTTATTCAAAGTGGTTGGATCTAAAAATAGCCTATGAGGTAATAGGTAAAATCTTTCCTTTCACACCTTTGCAGACAGTAGACCCAGATTAGATGGCTCCTGTAGCAGTCGTCTGATCATGGTCTGTTCTGACAGCTTATGAAATCCTACCAATACCAACCATTCATCTGTACATATGCAATTATAAAAATTTAGCTACTTAACCCATTCCCTCATATTGACACCTTTTGACGCCTCTGCAAAAGTCACCTGTTGAAACCATTGTGATAAATAGAGCATTTGCTCCTATAGGAGCAAATGCTCTATTTATCACAATGGTTTCAAACTTCGAAATTTTGAAATTTTCCTTTTCTCGAGTTGATACTCCTTTTCGGTAGATTTATTCAAAGTGGTTGGATCTAAAAATAGCCTATGAGGTAATGGGTTAATATGATGCCATTATTTCTAATACGAATATTCAACAGGAAAGGGGTTAAGTCAGGTGGCAACTTAATACCAAATGAAAATGAAAAGCTCTCAGAGGAGCTTTTGGCATGACTTTCACCCTGCATTAACCCATTCCCTAATGAAAATTGGTGTAAGAAATAATCAATGTAGGAAAATATTAATTTGGTGAATTTTATAATGGCCTCATCAACAAGAGATTTTTTTTACCATGGCCGAAGCTACAAAAACCGATCTTTATTATTTATAAGCAAAGAGATTGACACCTCTGCAAACAGAGTAGACCCTGATCAGACGGTTTCTATAGGAGCCGTCTGATCTGGGTCTACTCTGTTTGCAGAGATGTCAAAAGGCTCTCTATGAGGGGAACAGGTTAAGCTGCCACCTGCCTATGAAATTCTCAATTGTTCAGATTGGTGAGGTTTTACTGTAGTTAAGAATTTTTTGTATCTGTGTGGTCCAGATGAGTTTGTAAGTTACTTGGTATCTTTACAATATTAAAACTGTTACCATCATATTGGCTATGCTTGACCCCCCTTTCCTTTATATTATTTAAAAGTATTTTCATGCATTTGCAAATAGAGTATAGGAGCCATCTGATCAGGGTCCACTCTGTTGCTTATTGAATTATATTGATCTGATTCTACAGTGTCTACCAAGGTTAAAATTCCTGTTTTCTTGTACCATTATAAAAATGCAGCTCATTAATATTCATGATGTCATTACTTCTTACATGAATGTGAAACAGGGAAAGGGATTACCCTGTACCTGATAGAGACAGTATTTGACACCTTTGCAAACTATAGACTCAGATTAGATGTCTCCTGTAGGAGCCCTCTGGTCACTGTCTGCTCCGTTTGCTTATGGATTAGATCTAATTATATCTTTTTATGCCCCCAAAGCTAGGCTTTGGCGGCATATAGTGATCGCACCGTGCGTGTGTGGGTGGGTGTGTGGGTGGGTGGGTGGGTGTGTGGGTGGGTGGGTGTGTGTGTGTGTGGGTGTGTGTACCTTTTGTCCGGAGTATATTTCCTTTGTCACATCAGCTACGGATACCAAATTTGGTGTGTGAGTTCATCTTGGGATGGGGGAGTGTCGCGTACCATTTTCATGTCACTGTGACCTTGACCTTGACCTTTGACCTTGATTTTACAAAAAGCTTGTCCGGAGCATATCTCCTTTACCTTACCAGCTACAGATTCCAAATTTGGTGTGTGAGTTCATCTTAGGATGGCGGAGTGTCGCGTACCATTTCCAGGTCACTGTGACCTTGACCTTGACCTTTGACCTCGATTTTAAAAAAAGCTTATGCCTTACCAGCTACAAAAAGCTTGTCCGGAGTATATCTCCTATACCTTACGAGCTAAGGATTCCAAATTTGGTGTGTTAGTTCATCTTGGGATGGAGGAGTGTCGCGTACCATTTTCAGATCACTGTGACCTTGACCATGACCTTTGACCGATTTTACAAAAAGCTTGTCCGGAGCATATCTCCTTTACCTTACCAGCTACAGATTCCAAATTTGGTGTGTGAGTTCATCTTGGGATGGCGGAGTGTCGCGTACCATTTCCAGGTCACTGTGACTTTGACCTTGACCTTTGACCTCGATTTTAAAAACCGCTTATACCTTACCAGCTACAAAAAGCTTGTCCGGAGTATATCTCCTATTCCTTACCAGCTAAGGATTCCAAATTTGGTGTGTGAGTTCATCTTTGGATGGAGGAGTGTCGCATACCATTTTCAGATCACTGTGACCTTGACCATGACCTTTGACCGATTTTACAAAAAGCTTGTCCGGAGCATATCTCCTTTACCTTACCAGCTACAGATTCCAAATTTGGTGTGTGAGTTCATCTTGGGATGGCGGAATGTCATGTACCATTTCCAGGTCACTATGACCTTAACCTTGACCTTGACCGATTTTACAAAAAGCTTGTCCAGAGCATATCTCCTATACCTTACCAGATACGGATTCCAAATTTGGTTTGTGAGATCACCTTCAGATGGCGGAGTGTCGCGTACCATTTTCAGGTCACTGTGACCTTGACCTTGACCTTCGACCTCGATTTTACAAAAAAGGTTGTCCAGAGAATATCTCTTATACCTTACCAGCTACGGATTCCAAATTTAATGTGTGAGTTTATCTTGGGATGGCGGAGTGTCGCGTACCATTTTCAGGTCACTGTGACCTTGACTTTTGACCTAGATTTTACACAAAGCTTGTCTGGAGCATTTCTCCTATACCTTACCAGCTACGGAATCCAAATTTGGTTTGTGAGTTCATCTTGGGATGGGGGAGAGTCATGTACCATTTTCAGATCACTGACCTTGACCTTGACCTTTGACCTCAATTTTACAGTCCGGAGCATATCTCCTATATCTTACCAGATACAAAAAGCTTGTCCAGAGCATATCTCCTATACCTTAAACGTTGACAATCAACCCAGGGTCCTTTTTAACGTTGAGAATGACTTAGGGTCCTTTTTAACTAAGTTTTGACGCTTGGCTCTTTTCTTAGCTATCATAATCGTCAAAGGTTCTGTTTCTAATGTTAAGAACTGACTCCTGTGTCATTTTTAACAGCATCAAAATTTCATGTTACACCTGCATTACATTGTATTGTTTTTCCACCAAAATGCATTTCGGTGTCAAACACTTTGGGGGCATTTGTCACCCGTGACGACCCTCTTGTTCTGTCCT
The DNA here is from genome assembly GCA_963576725.1 of Azorinus chamasolen. Taxonomy (NCBI): domain Eukaryota; kingdom Metazoa; phylum Mollusca; class Bivalvia; order Cardiida; family Solecurtidae; genus Azorinus; species Azorinus chamasolen. The sequence continues at coordinate 44,692,044 of OY755243.1, read as the reverse complement.
GGCAAAAAAAATCCTGTGATCCTGTGTTCATATATTGTGATGTAAAAAAGCCAATTATTAATCATGTCATCATTTCTTACATGAATATTTATTTAGATAAAGGGTTAATTATAGTCTTTAGCTTCTCTGTTTAGAAGAAACGTCGGGCTTTTGTGATCACTGGGTCGTAGGCGTTACTTTAATGTAGCTCATTAATCCAAAAGTATGAGAGGTATCAACATGAAACTTCATAGGTTGGTAGATATCATTGAGGTGAAGGCCTCTACATAAGAACCATAACACTTGGTTTCAAAATGTTTGAGTTATTGCCCTTTATTTTTTCAAGAAGTTTTAATTTAGCTGACAAGCACCAAATCAGTTGGTGCCACATGTGGTTCTTGTTCTTTTCTAATGTCTTCCTGCCACATATATTTTCCAGCTAAGAACAAGCGGGTCAAGTGGGTGTCGGTAGAGATGTCTAAGGGTGTGCGTCGTATCTCATGGGAAATAGACCAGGACATTTGTGCTGATGTGCAGGAAGTTACATACTACTGGTGCCCTCAGAGCCAGGACAAGACCTTGAATATTTCCTATGTGTTGTGCAAGGTGAGTAGCTAGTGACTGGATATCTTTAAATGCTTTTCTCCATGAATATTCATGTATGAAATAATGACATCATTAATTTGCTAAAGTTTTATGATTGCAAATGAAGACAGGAAGTTTTGCCTATGGCAGAAACAGTAGAACTTTGTTCTGTAAGCAAACAGATCAGATCTGATTTGGAGCTACTCTGGCGAGGCATTTATATGAGGGAAAGGATTAACCCATTCCCTCATATTGACGCCTTTTGATGTCTCTGTAAAAGTAGCTTTTTATACGCCCACCTAATAAAGGTGGTCGTATATTGGCGTGGCCCTGTCCGTCCGTCCGTCCGTCCGTCCGTTCGTTCGTTCGTTCGTTCGTTCGTTCGTTCGTTCGTTCGTTCGTTCGTTCGTTCGTTCGTTCGTTCGTTCGTTCGTTCGTTCGTCCGTCCGTCAACATTTTGTTTGTCCGCAGTTTTCTCGGAAAACTATTTGACAGATATTAATGAAACTTCACACAAATGTTTAATGCATCAAGATCTGAAGCTAAGTTGATTCTGAGGTTCATTTGATTTTTTGTTTCAGAGTTATGGCCCTTGTCCTTAAAAAATGCAAATAGTTTGTCCGCTGTTTTCTGGGAAAACTATATAAGAGATATTAATGAAACTTCACACAAATGTTTAATGCATCGAGATCTGAAGCTGAGTCGATTCTGAGGTTCATTTGATTTGTCGTTTCGGAGTTATGGCCCTTTTACTTAAAAAATAATGTAAATAATACATGCAAATAGTTTGTCCGCTGTTTTCTGGGAAAACTATTTGAGAGATATTAATGAAACTTCACACAAATGTTTAATGCATCAAGATCTGAAGCTGAGTTGATTCTGAGGATCATTTGATTTTTCATTTCAGAGTTATGGCCCTTGTCCTTAAAAAATAATGCAAATACATGCAAATAGTTTGTCCGCTGTTTTCTGGGAAAACTATTTGAGAGACATTAATGAAACTTCACACAAATGTTTAATGCATCAAGATCTGAAGCCGAGTCGATTCTGAGGTTCATTTCATTTTTCGTTTCAGAGTTATGGCCCTTTTACTTAAAAAATAATGCAAATATATGCATATAGTTTGTCCGCTGTTTTCTGGGAAAACTATACGAGAGATATTAATGAAACTTCACACAAATGTTTAATGCATCAAGATCTGAAGCTGAGTTGATTCTGAGGATCATTTGATTTTTCGTTTCAGAATTATGGCCCTTTTACTTAAAAAATAATGCAAATATATGCATATAGTTTGTCCGCTGTTTTCGGGGAAAACTGTTTGAGCGATATTAATGAAACTTCACACACATGTTTAATGCATCAAGACCTGAAGCTTAGTCAATTCTGAGGTTCATTTGATTTGTTGTTTCGGAGTTATGGCCCTTGCACTTAAAAGAAATAATGCAAATCTATGCAAATATATATGAGGATGGCCATAACTTTTTCATTTGAAATGATATTTACTTCAATTTTTTTTATATGGTTAAACCTTAATATGAATTTTCACATATATTGCGGGGTTTTTGGTAAGTCATTTTATTCTAAAGTTATGGTCCTTGAACTTTGTGTGTTCGTTGCTTTGTTTGTCGGTCAGCTTTTAGTTTGTCTCTTGTTTTCTGGGAAAACTATTAAAATGATATAAATGAAACTTAACAGAAATGTTTTAAGCAACAAAATCTGAAGCTGAGTTTATTTTGAGGTTCATTCAGTTTGTCTTTACAGAGTTATGGCCGTTGCACTTTTCAAAAATCTGCAAATATGAGGATTAGCTGTAACTTTTTTATACGCCCGAAGGGACGTATTATGGTATGGCGCATGTCGTCCGTCCGTCCGTCTGTCCGTCCGTCCGTCCGTCTGTCCGTCCGTCCGATAGCAATTTCTTGTGCAACTAACTCCTCCTTCATTTTTCAACATAATTTCTTCAAACTTTCAGGAATGATAGATACTGATGTGTAGTTGTGCATATCAGTGAGATAACTCTCATATCATTTTTCATTCTGGAGTTATTGCCCTTTGATAGTTTCGGGTAGCAATTTCTTGTGCAACTAACTCCTCCTTTATTTTTCAACATAATTTCTTCAAACTTTCAGGAATGATAGATACTGATGTGTAGTTGTGCATATCAGTGAGATAACTCTCATATCATTTTTCATTCTGGAGTTATTGCCCTTTGATAGTTTCGGGTAGCAATTTCTTGTGCAACTAACTCCTCCTTTATTTTTCAACATAATTTCTTCAAACTTTCAGGAATGATAGATACTGATGTGTAGTTGTGCATATCAGTGAGATAACTCTCATATCATTTTTCATTCTGGAGTTATTGCCCTTTGATAGTTTCGGGTAGCAATTTCTTGTGCAACTAACTCCTCCTTTATTTTTCAACATAATTTCTTCAAACTTTCAGGAATGATAGATACTGATGTGTAGTTGTGCATATCAGTGAGATAACTCTCATATCATTTTTCATTCTGGAGTTATTGCCCTTTGATAGTTTCGGGTAGCAATTTCTTGTGCAACTAACTCCTCCTTTATTTTTCAACATAATTTCTTCAAACTTTCAGGAATGATAGATATTGATGTGTAGTTGTGCATATCAGTGAGATAACTCTCATATCATTCTTCATTCTGGAGTTATTGCCCTTTGATAGTTTCGGGTAGCAATTTCTTGTGCAACTAACTCCTCCTTTATTTTTCAACATAATTTCTTCAAACTTTCAGGAATGATAGATACTGATGTGTAGTTGTGCATATCAGTGAGATAACTCTCATATCATTTTTCATTCTGGAGTTATTGCCCTTTGATAGTTTCGGGTAGCAATTTCTTGTGCAACTAACTCCTCCTTTATTTTTCAACATAATTTCTTCAAACTTTCAGGAATGATAGATACTGATGTGTAGTTGTGCATATCAGTGAGATAACTCTCATATCATTTTTCATTCTGGAGTTATTGCCCTTTGATAGTTTCGGGTAGCAATTTCTTGTGCAACTAACTCCTCCTTTATTTTTCAACATAATTTCTTCAAACTTTCAGGAATGATAGATATTGATGTGTAGTTGTGCATATCAGTGAGATAACTCTCATATCATTTTTCATTCTGGAGTTATTGCCCTTTGATAGTTTCGGGTAGCAATTTCTTGTGCAACTAACTCCTCCTTTATTTTTCAACATAATTTTATAGAACAGCCTTAGGGCGTATATTGCCCCGTCTTGCGGTGCTCTTGTTATTTAATAAGATATTCACTTCAATTTTTTAAAAAATAGAATCACCTTAATATGGAAATCAAGATCTGAAGCACAGATTAGAAAATGTCAACACTTATAAGGCATGTTGAATGAGAGAAAGTTTGCAAGTGGGCGTATTATGTACCGTATGTGGTACTCTTGTTAGATCATTGTGATAAATAGAGCATTTGCTCCATAGGAGCAAATGCTCTATTTATCACAATGGTTTCAAAACTAGACAATTCTAAAATTTACCTTTCTTCCAGTAAATGCCACTTTTCAGTAGATTAAGTCAAAGTGGTTGGATCTAAAAATAGCCTATGGGGTAATGGGTTAAGGAAATTGCAATAGCTTCTGTAGGAGCCATCTGATCAGTATCTGCTCTGTGTTGCCTATGAAATGATATACACATCTGATTCAACAGTTTCTGCCTGGCATTATAAAAAATCAGTTAATTAATATTCATGATGACATTTTTTCTGTCATGAATAATTATCGCGTAAAGGGTTAATATTTCAACATCTATTTTGACTATATCCCTTTTGTTAGCAACAAAACCATAGTGTACTGGTATAAATTTCATTCTGTGAAAACCGCATTATTTATTTTACATGCTTTTAGGATGGTCATTACTGGTACTGAACTGATGATATACGTATACAGTAGAACCTGTCTTAACCCTTTCCCTCATGTAAGCGTGTTATCACGCATTTGCAAACAGAGTAGACCCAGATCAGACGGCTCCTAGAGGAGCCATCTGATCAGGGTCTGCTCTGTTTGCTAATAAAATATGATACATCTGTTTCTTTACTTTCTAAAATGTTGCACCTTCCATATTTCATTATAACTATTTTGTTAATGAATATTCAGTAGGTATTGAAATTTGGCCTAAATACAGAACAGGGAAAGGGTTAAGTAGCCATCAAAAAAGAGGTCTAATTATGGGTCTGTAAGGCAGATGGTAGCTTATTGTAGGCCAAAAGTAATGCAAATATCTCCTGTAGGAGCTTTTTGCTTTATTTATTCCCTGCATTAAGCAAGCACCTGCTTTTCAAGACTCCTATGTTTAATAATTGAATGGCCGCTTAAGACAGGTTCTACTGTATCACACACATATCAGACCTTTTTCGGGCCTCTACATTGGTCTGTTGAATGGACCCATTCCCAATGCAAAATAGGTAACATTTATTCCAAATTTGGAGAGAAAAAATCCGAGAGACCAAATTATGCAAAATAGGTTAAACTAAGTTAAAAAATGCCTTCCAAATCATCGAGTTTTATGCGTGAAAACATTCCCAATTAGTAAAATGGATATTTACCAAAATGGCCAGAAAAATGCCTGTATGATATCACGTAACATTGTAGGATTCCTTTGACTGGATAACTGTTCCTGTGTACAATGCATGTGTCAGTGAGGATAACTTTAGATGGATTTACCGGAGCAGGGACATGAGGTTTGCTGTGGCTGTGAATGTGTCTGGCATAACAGGAGGAATGGTGTGGGAAAAGTTCCGTTTCAAGGCTTTTGATTCAGGTAATTCATTTGGATTGTTAATTGTTTAACATGTTACTCCATGAATATTCATGAAAGAAATTTTTACAATGGCATATTAACACATGAAATCTTTTCCAAAGCAGAAGCTTAATAATTAGATCTATATTATTCCATTAAGAGAACTGCAGACCCAGATCAGAGGGCTCCTATAGGCGTTTGCAAAGGCATAGAAAGGCATATTTATGATGTGAAGGGTTAACTAATAACGGTTTATGCCGGTAATTATATCTCCCACCACGTAGTGGTGTGGGAGACATTGATTTACTCCTTTCTGTCTTGTCTGTCCGTCTGTCACAAATTCTTGTTCGCAGTCTAATTTTAAAAGCTCCTTTCCAATCTTCACCAAACCTTATAAAAATGTTAATAGCTATAATATCTAGGCCAAGTTCGATATCCAGCAAGATTGTTTCAGGAACTTCAGAGTTTTGACCCTTGATTTATTGAAATTTGGCCTTCTATGTCATAAATATCTAATGTAATCATCACCAAACCTTATGAAAATGTTTATGGTTATAATATCTAGGCCAAGATGAAGAACTAGCAATTTTGGAACAGGTACTTCAGAGTTACGGCCCTTGAATTGTTGAAAACAGCCATTTTTTTAGCTTTGTCTGCGCTCTAAATAAAAAAAGTCCTCATCCAGTCTCCAACAAACTTCATAAAAATGCATCTAATCATTTTTGAGACAGGAGCAGATGGGAGACATATGTTTTTCTGAAAAACAAGCTCTAGTTTATATTTTGTTTTTAGCCATAGTATGTTGCAGATGGTTCATTTGGGTATGATGCAGGTAATTTATTTAATTAGTTTCGATGCTTCTGTATGATGTAGGTAATATATTTAAATTGTTAATTTATGTTGATATCATGTAGATAATTTGTTTTGTTTGTTGCTTTGTTCAGTTATTATGCAGGAAATTTGTTTGGATTGGTGATTTGTTTTGATTCGATGCCAGAAATTGACATGGATTCCTGATTTGTTTGAAAAATATAAAGCAAAATTTATTTGGATTAGTTGAAAAAAGTATTCACCCAAAATATTCAGACACCTTATCTCTCCTTTCCAAGGTTCATAAAGCTGAAGAAGTCAACTTGACACCATTTTAACCCTTTTCTTCATACAAATGCCTTTTCATGCATCTGCAAACAGAGTATAGGAGCCGTCTGACCAGGGTCTGCTCTGTTTGCTAATGAAATTTGATAGATCTGTTTCTTTAGTTTCAAAAATGGCTACAATGTTCCACCTTCCATATTCCATTATATCTATTGTGTCCATGTATATTCAGTAGGTACTGAAAATTGGAATAAATATAGAACAGGGAAAGGGTTAATAACTTTAATTGAAACTAACTGAGAAGTGAATAATAAAGACCCTGAAGGAGTGGATCTGGGTCTGCACTGTTTGCCTTAAACTGCCTAAAAGAATACGGTTTTAAAGTAATTATGGTATACATAAATAGTAAAACCCCTCAAAACTGGACCATAAATTTAGTATAAATATCGGTCTTAGAGACAGGTGCCAGCTTAATGCAGGGTGAAAGTCCTCTAGGAGCTTTCTGCATGACTTTCACTCTGCAGTAAGCAGCCACCTGCCTAAAAGTATCTAAATTCTTCTGAACTAGAATTTCAGTTCAGAGGGGTTTTACTGTACATGGTGATGATGAAGATAATAGATGGATTGTGGGGGTTAGCAGTTCACTTTGTAATTATCAGTTAACCCTTTACTCCATGAATATGTGTGTAAGAAATAAGGACATCGTGACTATTAATCAGATGATTTTTTATAATGGCAAATAAGCTCACGAATTTTGGACATACATGTAGTAAAAACTGTAATTCTATAGGAGCTGTCTGATCTGGGTCTACTCTGTTTGCAAATTCGTGAAAATGTGTTTATACGAAGGAAAGGGTTAATTTTCATAAGGTAGTAAAAAATAAAAAGAAAAAACTGTAAGATCAGATGAATATACTTGCATAACCAAACAAATCAGACTCTGATCTAGGTCTACTCTGTCTGCGAAGATATGAAAAATCATTTATATGAAGAAAACGGTTGAAGAAATGTAGAAATATTTGTATACTTGAAACAAAAGATCTATTAATGTTATGATTTATATTGTAACTTCCCTGTGGTTATTTTGGGATATAAAATTGAGTACATTTGTTATGATACAGATATATTCAACCCTTCGCTTGCTATTCACGTCAATATACCTACCTGTAAATAGTGAAGACCCAGATGAGACAGCTCCTGCAGGAGCTGTCTCATCAGGATCTGCACTATTTACAAGTTGATTGTGCAACCAGTGCACTCCACAGCAGTGATTGCACAGTGAAATACTTGTAGACAGTGAAGATATATGTAATTATACAACAGGGCATGGGTAAAGAAGGAGAAATATATTTTAAAATTCAGCAAGCAAAGGGTTAATACACAAACAAATAAACAAACAGAAAATATGCTCATTAATCAGAATTAAAAATTTCCCCATTCTATGTTTTTTCCCAAATTTCAATACCTACTGAATATTCATGGACAACATTGTTATAATGAAATATAGAAGGTGGAGCATTGTAGTCATTTTAGAAACTAAAGTAACAGATCCATCAAATTTCATAATCAAACAGAGCAGACCCTGATCAGACAGTTCCAAGATGTGTGATCTTGGTCTATACTGTTTGCAAATGTGTGAAAAGGCGTTTTATTTGAAGGAAAGGGTTAACACTGCTCAGATTTGTCTCCCATCAGTGACAACAGCATTCTGTATGTTGCTTCATCAAAAAGTGGCGATTATTATTGCATTCACTCATACTGGCACCTTTCGATGCCTACTTTTTGAAGCCATTGTGATTAATAGAGCATTTGCTCCTATGGAGCAAATGCTGTATTGATCACAATGGTGACAGCTGATATTGGTCTACATGGTAAATGTAAAACATTTAAACCTTTTCTTATGGTGCTTTCATTTACTCCATTAGTTCCTAGTAAACCGCAGTATCAAGTGAGCTCTGTACAAGATAGGAATACAGTGCTGGAGATAACAATCCTCTACAATGACTATTACAACTTGGAGGAAGGAAGCAGGCCGGAAAATTTTGAAGTTATATATATGGAGGCAATGGGGAGAACAGGATGCCATGAAGGTGAGCCAACACTGAACGTAACCAATTCAGTGCAGGAAAAATGCGACTTATGTCCTTTACAAACAGTGCTGACCCTGATGAGAGGGCTCATAGGGGAGTGCTGACCCTGATGAGAGGAGCTCCTATGGGGAGTGCTGACCCTGATGAGAGGGCTCCTAGGGGAGTACTGACCCTAATGAGAGGGCTCCTAGGGGAGTACTGACCCTGATGAGAGGGCTCCTAGGGGAGTACTGACCCTGATGAGAGGAGCTCCTATGGGGAGTGCTGACCCTGATGAGAGGGCTCCTAGGGGAGTACTGACCCTGATGAGAGGGCTCCTAGGGGTGTACTGACCCTGATGGGAGGGCTCCTAGGGAGTACTGACCCTGATGAGAGGGCTCCTAGAGGAGTGCTGACCCTGATGAGAGGAGGTCCTAGGGGAGTACTGATCCTAATGAGAGGAGCTCCTATGGGGAGTACTGACCCTGATGAGAGGGCTCCTAGGGGAGCTCTCTCATCAGGGTCAGCACTGTTAGTCATGTTGCATGGTAAGCTTGACCTGTTTGTCTATCTGAAAAATCAGTGTTGAAGGGGTTAACTTTAGTATGCTGAGCAAATTCTCACCTCTGTGAAGGTCCATCTTGTTCATACATTGGCTTTGAAACACAAACTTTACCCTGTTAACTCTTTCCTCCATAGGCTATTTTTAGATACAACCTCTTCGAATAAATCTACCCAAAAGGAGCATTAACTAGAGAAAGGAAAATATTAGAATTTTGTAGTTTGAAACCATTGTGACAAATACAGCATTTGCTCCTATATGAGCAAATGCTCTAGTTATCACAATGATTTTCATAAAGTGTCTTTTACTGAGGCATAGAAAGGCGTATTTATGGAGGAAAGGGTTAATAAAATTTGTTATAGCGTTACAATTCCAAAGAAATGCCAAGAAACTTGGCTCCTAATTTGGATCCAGTTTCTTGCATGTTATATTGTTTATTCCACAATATGATTTGATTTTATAATTCAGCTGAGCACAAAGTGCTCAAGGTGAGCTTTAGAATTATTGAATGTATGCTTTCTGTCTGTCAGTTCTCTGTCTATCAGTCCACATTCAGTTTGCTTACACACCAGCATCAATAATTCTTAAGGCCATAATTTCATTGTACGTATTGACAGAGATGTGTCCGTTGAGCAATTTGACAACTTTTCACTCTCAGATAGTCAATTAATACCCATTATAGTGATCTTTGCATAACAGAAACTGGCTTAACCCTTTACTCCATAGGCTATTTTTAGACCCAACCTCTTTGAATAAATCTACCGAAAAAGAGCACTAACTTCCTAAAAGGAGCATTAACTAGAGAAAAGGAAATTTTTAGAATTTTGTAATTTGAAACCATTGTGATAAATAGAGCATTTGCTCCTACAGGATCATACACTCTATTTATCGCAATGCTTTCATAAAGTGACTTTTACCGAGGCGTAGAAAGGCATATTTATGGAGGAAAGGGTTAAATACATGTTTATGGTGATTAGAAAAATAAAACTTTACCATTTACTCTATAAATATTAATATAAGAAATTATTATATCATGAATTTTTAATGGCATATGATCTTAGTAATTTTAGCCCTGGCAGAAACTATAGAATCAGAGCTATAGTACTTCGTAAGCAAACAGAGCAGATCCAGATCAGACAGCTCCTGCAGGAGTGGTCCAATCTGGTTCTGCTCTGTTTATACATATTGTCATAAAATTGTTTATATATATTTCACAAAATAGAAGACATTTTTAGCTCATTTGGTTTTCAAAGAAAAAAATACTAGCTATTCTTGTAGCTGTGGTATCCACATTGTTGTCTGATTGTCGTCGTTGTCCAGAAACTAAAACGTTGAGTATTACTTCTTTACTATTCATGCAAATCTTATGAAATGTCGCACACTTGTTAACCGTCACAAGGGCTACCATTGAACAGAAAAGTCTTGGCACTTGCATGCAATGCTCTTACTTGTAATTAGATTTAGCTTTATGGATTTGTTTTTAGCTTGCATACATTTTTTTATCAACAGTGGAAAGGAATCCACAGTCTAGAAGGAGGTCATTTGTTGTGGATTTTCAAAATCTAGTGTTGAGTCTTGATGGTTTGATGCCAGGAACCAGCTATGCTGTCTGCGGCAGGTTCAATAATACCATTGGAATTGGAGGATATGGTAAATTGCAGATTGTCAAGACAACCACCGAAGGTTTGTTTGTCCCTTTACTCTGTAGATATACCTTTTAATACATTTGCAAACAGAATCGACCAAGATCAGACAGCTCCTTTAAGAGCTGTCTGATCAGGGTCTAATCTATTTGCTAATGAAATAATATAAACCTGATACTACTAGCAGAACATTTTATAAATATTCTTCCATAGTGTTAAATGAGTTCAGATATTGGATAACAAATTTAGAAAATCATAAATTATAATTTTTATGCCAGGTGTGTCAGCCCTTTACTCCATGAATATTCATGTAAGAAATAATGACATATTAATTAAATTAATAGTTTATTTTCAATATTGGCAGAAACTATCATAGGAAAACAGAACAGAGGCTCATGAGACGGCTCCTATTGGAGCCATCTGATCTGGGTCCACTCTGTTAGCAAAGGCATGGAAAGGCGTATTTATGGAGCAAAGGGTTGATGTAGTGTCTGTATTTTTGTTTGTAGAGAGTAAAAATATCATCAAATGAATATTCATGAAGTCATTATAAATTCTTTTATATTAACTCTTGTCCAAATATGTACAAGTATTTGTATTTTCTCATATAGAGATAAAATGTTAATATGAGATGTATTATGATTTTAAATTGCAAAATCATGAATGCACTGTCATGAAAGTACATGTACATAGAAGAATTAGAAGACCAAGAATGACGATCACATTTCCATATGGTTTCAATAGCATTTAAATTATTTTTTCAATTCAAATAATTCTTTCCTTCTTTCCTACGTATTTAATATTTTCCCTCTAACTTTCAGGAAATGGTTTTGTGATTCCATTAATAGCAGTAGTTTGTAGTTTTGTGGGAGCTGTGGTGCTAGTCATCATGTAAGTACATAGAGGATCTTACATGAGTGTTCATTACACATTGTTTTTATGAAACGAGTTTACTATAATAATATGGTACAAGTTTTAGCGAGTGTCATATTCATTACAGTAAACGAGTTTCATAAAAACAATGTATAATGAACACAAATGTAAGATTCTTTTTATCACATAACCCTTAAAATGCCATAGAAAATAAAACAGACTAGCTGGCGGCTGTTTCTGCCATTGCTTTACAAACAACGTAGTGATAAAATGGACGACGCACATGGAGTGCTATGATTGGCTAACGCTTTTAAATGAGCGCTATGATTGGCTAACTTGCTAATTTGCATAAAAAATGCACTAGTGCAATTCTGCGAAATACGGCACTCTGTTATGTCACTCCCGCATAGTAGATTATCAATTTATCACAATGGTTTCAAAAGTGGCTTAAAAGAGGCGTCAAAAGGCGTCAATATGAAGGAATGGGTTAAGGATCATTTTGCTGTTTACATTCGCAGTATACAGACATGATTGCCAACAATATAGACCTAGATACACTACTGTGTCAACTCTTTACTTGACAACTTGACACATTTTTATGCTTTTGCAAACAGTATAGACCTAGATCATCAACTGCAAAACTTAGTATGCAAAACTTGTCTGCTTTCATTCTCAGAATAGGTAAAAATACTTTACATCTAATGTATGCATGTAAATTTTATGTAATACCATTTAGTTTGTAATCACAATTTTTCAGTAAACTTTCATAATAATTTTGACAGGTATATTAAGGTATTTTCTTATTATAAAAATCATTAATGTTTTTTTATTTTCCAATAACACTTCCTTTTAACCCTCTACTCCATAAATACAACTTTCAATGCCTTTTCAAACAGAGTACACCCAGATCAGAGGGCTCCTGTAGGAGCCCTCTGATCAGGGTCTGCTCTGTTTGCTTATGATACTACATAGATCTGATTGTAAAGTTTTTGCCGTTGCCAAACATTTCTGTGTCCATGTGTTATTACAACAATTAATCATATTAATATTCATGATGTCATTATTTCTTACATGAATATTCATGAAGTAAAGAGTTAAATGTTCTTAGACGGTAATAGCTGACTGGTTTTCTGTTGAAATACCTGTTGTAACCTCCTGCTTTGTATCCTTACAGAATATATATTGCAAGAAGATTCAGAGCTTATAAATCAAGCAGGCTGAGAGTCCATGTCCCAGTAAGTAGCTATGGGGACAGTGTCAGTAGCTTAGTGGAAAATTGTTGTAACTCCGGTCATGTGCTGAGTATAATGCACACCTATGTATAGTGTGCGCCTGATTTTTGAGGGCAAAGAAAAGGAAAAAGTTAGTTGTCACGGATATAAAGGCAAATTTAAAGATCACATTTGAAATGCTATGTTCAAATTTATATACAGTTAGAAATACAAAAACTATTTTTTTTAAACCTATCTTTAACCTTTACATGATAGAAACCCCTTTTGGCACCTTTGAAACAGGAGCTGTTTGATCAAGCTTTTATTTGTTTGATTATACAGTTTGAACTACGGCCAAAATTTCCTTTATTTGTATGCTATTTAAAAATTCATGTGATTGAAAATGCATGATATTTCTTTCATAAATATTCATCAGTTTTCACACATTTGCAAACAGAGTAAACCCAGATCAGACAACTCATGTAGGAGCTGTCTGATCAGTGTCGACTGTCTGCTAATGGTATAATATAGATCTGACTCTGCAGTTTCATTACGACTATTTTGTCCATGAATATTTAATAGGTATTGAAATTTGCAATACACATAGAACAGGGAAAAGGTTAATACATTATAGAAACACCTGTTGGCACATTTGAAAGAGGAACTGTATGATGAAACTCTTCTCTGTTTGATTATACAGTCTCGACCATGTCCAACATTTCCTTTATGTGTATGCCATTTAAAAAATCATGTAATTTAATATGTGTGATATTTCGTACATGAAAACTCACCAGTTAACCCTTTCTTTCATATAAACGCCTTTTCATACCTTTGCAAACAGATTAGACACAGATCGAATGTCTCCTATAGGAGCCTTCTGATCAGAGTCTGCTTTGTGTACTCCGTTTGCAAAGTCGTATTTTTTAAGGAAAGGTTAAGTAAATGTCTCATCAGATCTAAACTGCTTACATAAGTTATCACAGATTTGACCCTACTTAGAGCTACTGTAAATCAGAGGCCCAGATAAGATGCATAAAATTGAAAGTTTTATAAAAAATAACTCCTTTATTTCTCCATCAAACCTTATGTTGTGACCACTCTTTAGAATGATCTCTTTCCAATGAGTGGTTACAACATAGGGTTAAGTGGAGAAGTGACAATGTTTGTATTTGATATACACATTTATCTACTCCTTTGTTTGACCATTTACTCCATAAATACTCCTTTCTACGCCTTTGCAAATAGGGTAGACCCAGATCAGATGGCTCCTATAGGAGCCATCTGATCAGGGTCTACTCTATTTGCTTATGACATAATATATATCTGATTATACAGTATCTGCTTTAGCAAAGATTTCATTTGTTAATATGCCATTTTAGAAAAAAATAATCTAATTAATATCAATGATGTCATCATTTCTTTTATGAATATTCATAGAGTAAAGTGTTAATGATACTTTCTTTCTGCTTGTTTCAGGAAATACCTTTGCCTGATATTGGTTCCGAGAATTCATATGTAGGAAGAAACAGACTGACCGAGATAGCCACCATCACTACACAGGTAATTGTGTTTTAGGTCAACAAAAAACTAAATTACTAAATTACTATGTGTAAATAGTTCTTACCCTGATAATGTTAATGGGGATGATACTTCTTCATGGCTTTTCCATGAAAGCAGAGAGTGGATTATGTTCTGTGGAATGCATTTTTATGCCCCCCAGATTTGCAAATCTGGGGGGCATATTGTTTTTGCCCTGTCTGTTTGTTTGTTTGTTTGTTTGTTTGTTTGTCTGTTTGTCTGTTTGTTTGTCAGCAACTTTAACATTGGTCATAACTTTTGAGCCAGTACAGATAGAGACTTGATATTTGGTATGCATATGTATCTCATTAAGCCGCACATTATGAGGGGTGACATGTCAAGGTCAAGGTCACCCTTCAAGGTCAGAGGTCAAATATATGGGTCAAATCACCGACTTTAACATTGGCCATAACTTTTAGACCAGTAGAGATAGAGATTTGATATTTGGCATGCTTGTGTATCTCATGAAGCCGCACATTTTGAGGGGTAACATGTCATGGTCAAGGTCATCCTTCAGGGTCAAATGTCAAATTGTCTGTTTATTGTCTGTAACTTTAACGCAACCTTAACATTGGTCATAACATTTGAGCCAGTACAGATAGAGACTTGATATTTGGTATGCATATGTATCTCATAAAGCCGCACATTTTGAGTGGTGACATGTCAAGGTCAAGGTCATCCTTCAAGGTCAGAGGTCAAATATATGGGTCAAATCACAGACTTTAACATTGGCCATAACTTTTGGACCAGTAGAGATAGAGACTTGATATTTGGCATGCATGTGTATCTCATGAAGTTGCACATTTTGAGGGGTGAAATGTCAAGGTCAAGGTCATCTTTCAGGGTCAAAGGTCAAATTGTCTGTTTCTTTGTCTGTAACTTTAACATTGGTCATAACTTTTGAGCCAGTATAGCTAGTGACTTGATATTTGGCGTGCATATGTATCTCATAAAGCCACACATTTTGAGTGGTGACATGTCAAGGTCAAGGTCATCTTTAAAGGTCAGAGGTCGAACACATGGGTCAAATCACTGACTTTAACGTTGGTCATAACTTTTAAGCAAGTACAGATAGAGACGTGATATTTGGCATGCAAATGTATCTCATAAAGCCGCACATTTTGAGGGTGACATGTCAAGGTCAAGGTCATCCTCAAAGGGCAGAGGTCAAACATGGGTCAAATCACTGACTTTAACATTGGCCATAACTTTTGAACCAGTACAGATAGAGACTTGATATGTGGCATGCTTGTGTATCTCATGAAGCTGCACAGTGTGAGGGGTGAAATGTCAAGGTCATCCTTCAGGGTCAAAGGTCACCAACTTCAAATTGGCCATAACTTTTGAACCATTAGAGATAAAGTCTTGATATTTGGTATGCATGTGTATCTCGTGAAGCTGCACATTTTGGGGTGACATTTAAAGGTCAAGGTCATCTTTCAGGGTCAAAGGTCACCGACTATAACATTTGCCATAACTTTTGAACCAGTAGAGATACAGACTTGATAGTTGGTATATGTGTGTTTCTCATTTGGCTGCACAGTTTGAGGGGAACATGTCAAGGTCAAGGTCATCCTTCATGGTCAAAGGTCACCAACTTTTAACATTGGTCATAACTTTTGAACCAGTAGAGATACAGACTTGATATGTGATATGCATGTGCACCCCATGAAGCTGCACAGTTTGAGGGGTGACATGTCAAGATCAAGGTCATCCTTTAGGGTCAAATATCATATCGAGGGGGCATAGTGTTTCACAAACACATCTTGTTCTTATTTTAAAGCTATTTTAATTATCCTTTTGTCATTACCAAGAAATAACTTAGCCCTTTACACCATAAATAGGCCTTTCTTCACCTTGTAAAGAGAGTAGACCCAAAAGGGACAGATCCTGGTCATTTTTTGTGCTTATGAAATAATTTAGGTATTTTTCTACAATTTCTGCCATGGTCATTATAAAAAGTAATCTAATTAATTTTCACCATGGCCATAATTTCCTTCATTCAAATTTTGTATACTATTTTAAAAATTCATCTAATTAAATATGTATGGTATTTCGTACATGAAAGTTAAAAGTGTCTGAAATACAATACTCTTTGCTTTGCCAGAATTCAGAGGAGCATGATAGTGGTAAAGGATCTGACAGTCCTGGATCCAGTTTGGGAACTGATGTGGAGTATGGGGAAATACCAGGTAAGATTATACAGCCTGTCAGGTCAGAAGTCGCTCGGGACTAGATTCTAGAAACAAAGTATAGTAAACCCAGTCTACAGTGACCAACTAAAATAAGTCTTAACCCTTTCCCTCATATTGACGACTTTAAATGACTCTTTAAAAGTCACTTTGTGAAATCTTTGTGTTAATAGAGGATTTGCTCCTATAGGAGCACATGCTCTATTTATCACAATGGTTTCAAACTACAAAATTCTTAAGTTTTCCTTTTCTCTAGTTCATGCTCCTTTTCAGTAGATTTATTCAAAGAGGTTTGATCTTAAAATAGCCTATGAGGTAATGGGTTAATGCCAGATATTTAAGGCAGGTGTAGCTTAACAGTTTCCCAGAACCGGTTCTACTGAACATGCTATTGGTTATCAGCAGGTATTGGTTTGGTAGGTGTATGGTTCAAACATATAACCCATTTACTCCTGTGATGCCATAGGTGAGACATAAGCATTGTAGACCCAGAACAGAGGGCTTACTTAGGAGTCTACACCGTGTGTCCAATCCATTGATTTTTGTTTAGTTTGTCCCCTTAAACAATAAACATGAAACATGGATTGACTCCAAAATTCAATTCGGAAAAGTTTAGTATAACGACTTTAGCCCTTTAGTGCCCAGTATCCCTTAAAAGGGACATAGGCAAGCAGTGTAGACCCAGATCAGGGCTCCTGAAGGAGACCTCTGATCAGGGTCTGCACTGTTTGTATAACTCATCAATGTCAAATATTTTGTTGGCTTTGCCCCCTAAACATGAAAAAAAGATGGACTCTAAAACTCAATTTGAATGAGTTTAGCATAATAACCCTTTACTCCATGAATATACATGAAAGAAATAATGACATTATAAATGTCAATTAGATTGTTAGCTCCAATTTTTCAAAAAGTGGAGATATTGGCATGACCCTCTTGCTGACATCAGCGTCTGCGTTGGTTAACCTTTTTGTTAAGGTCAATTTCTCAGAAACCATCAAAGATATTTGGTTCACATTTGGTATGCCTATTTACTATCACAAGGGGAACCTTTTTCACATGGGTAGGTAATGCAATAATTCATATAAAATTTTTGCCATAGTTATGCCTCATTTTTGACGTAGAATTTTCATTGTTGGCTAAGTTTTATGTTAACCCCCCCCCCTCCCCCCCCCCCCCCCCACACCCCCACCCCCACCCCCCCACAACTAAGTTGTGGAATCAGGTCGTCCGTCCGTCTGTGGACACATTTTTGTCCGGCCTTCTTCTACAGGTTTGCTTCAATTTTGATAAAACTTCATATATAGCCATATGACCGTATAAACCTGTGCATCGCCTATTTTCATTATGATCAGACTACTACTTCAGGAGTTATCTCCCCCTTTTAGTCCCCTACCAATGTTTTCATGTTTTCTCGACTTTTTATGGAAATGACTGGAGATATCAACTCTATATTTAGTACAAAACTAAATCTAGATAAGTTACAACTTAAGAACCAATCTCAGCCTGGTTGAATAACTATTTCCAGAGTTATTGCCCTTGAACTTTATTTTTTTTTCTTCAAGTTTTGAATTTTCCAGACTTTTTTTGGAAGTGGTTGGAGATATTAACTTTACATTTAGCATAAATCTAAATCTACATGATTTACAGCCTTATTCTCAGTCTGGTTAAATAATTTTTGCCAGAGTTATGTCCCTTGAACTTTAATTTTATGTCAAATTTTCAATTTTCCGGTCTTTCTTTGGAACTGGTTGGAGATATTAACTTTATATTTGACATAAAGCTAAATCTAGATGAGTTACATCTTAAATATCTCTTTATGTTTCTGTATGTACATGTTCAGATTGATGATAGGTTTCTGACAAGTAGCCAAGTGGGGTATTTGTTAGACTTTGGCTTACAATTCTAGTTTTATACAGGCACATGAATTCAGGAAATTTTGACCATGGCAAAAACAAAAGAATCCAAATTGTGTAATTTCACAAGCAAATAGAATAGACCCTGATCAGGCAGCTCCTATAGGACCTGTCTGATCTGGGTCTACACTGTTTGCAAATGCGTAGAAAGACATATTTATGGAGTAAAGCGATAATAAGGGAGTAAATGGGTTAACATGACCACTGTAGAAGTCCAAGTCCTTGCTTATTATACAGAAAATGGAATGGTTGGCCTTTTCTTATGAACATGGTTAGATTATTTGTTTTCAGAATTAAGTTGAGAGATGAACTCCATGTGTGAAAAGCAATCTTTGTGTATTGCAAATAGTCTAGATTTAGATCTATGTCTGGTTTGAATAACTGCATATGATCAGAATCTAGCATATTTACAACAGTAGTAGACATGAATCTTGTGGCTATTGAGTTGGTTGTAAAGTTTCTTTGAATTTATTTGCACCTGGGGCCAATTTAATGAAAGATCATATGACTAAATACATGTGCTAGACAATTTATATTTGGTATGCAGATAGCTTAGGTGAAGGCCTTTCAATTGATACAAGGATACATGAAAATGGGTCAAGGTCAACACAAAAAAATCCAGATTTTATGCAGTTTCCGCATTTTTTGTATTTATTACTCATAGCATCATTCTTAAGGAACTTCAATGGCTCCCAGTTCAGTGTAGAGTGGAATACAAAACTCTTAACTTTGTATGCTTGAAGCCTTTAATGGTGAGGCACAATATTATGTCACAAAAATGTTAGAGGTGTAATTACGGGATAAGAGTCCTTACAGCATCTGATGCTTTGCAGCCATAGCTCCAAAGCCGTGGAATTCTCTCCCGGCAATTCGAAAATGGCCCTCTTGTTTTCTCTTCTGTCGTCATCAGAATTCTGAAGCTTCATAAACAGTCTAAAACATTCCAGAAACGGAGGTTGATCAGCACAAACAAACATTCCAATGTAGTACCTACAGAGCATGAGCTCCAACTGATGTCAGCCCTTAGTGCTACATTGCAAGCATATTTCCCTCCTCCCAAGAGGTTCTGCTGTTGTTGTCAGTAGAAATTTTCTTATATTAAAAGTCTGAACTAATTTCTCTTCCTTATTAAAAGTGTTGGTGTTTTTCTTTTCCAGAGTCTGAGATAAAAGAGAGTACCCCTATACTATCTCGTGCTACAGAAAAGACTTCAGCATTGGCATCATCATGCATGTCATCAGGGCTGTCCGGTTACTTGAGGGTCACAGATTACGGAACTGCAGAATCCGATGATGACCTCATATCTAACACTAATGAAGAATTTGGTGAAACTAATGTGATTTATAGTCCAAACAATGGTGAAAATGATGAAATGAATAGCAGAAAGTCTGAAGTACTTGCAAAAATTACTCTTGAGGATATTTCATTGAATTTAGATACTCAGGGCTCTGCAAGCGATGTACATGATGATATACAGGGTGTCTTTGATGTAGAGAATGAAAGAGTAGAGAACAAGAAACCAGTAGAAAGCTCAACACTGTCACAGCCTTGGAGCGTGTATACTGAAACAGTCACTGACAGACCTACACCAAATGTAACATGTGGTGCACCGCCTAAACATGCAGCCATGCCTTACTCATATGCCCCAAATACAGAATCCACCTTCCTTGAACCTCCTTTGGAGAGCCATATCAGGTCTGCTGGTGCTGTAATGAGTGGAACAAATGCTCATTCTGCCAATAGTGTGTCGGCAATGCTCAATACGATGCCTGCTTGTGGACCATTACTTAGAGAAGGTGCTGGCAATAAGATTGTGGCTGAAAGTATTTCTGAAGAACCTGATGGTAATAATAGTTCTGAATCCATCAGCAATATTTTGTCAAACAGTGGGGAATATTCAAATGAAAAATTTGCTGAATCTGAAATTGGTTTAAAACTTGGGTCAAACTTTGCTGTGTTTGAAAATGAAGATATTATATCGAAAGGTAATGATGAAAGTGTATTTCCTCAACAGGCAGAAGATGCTAGAAGTGACCTCTTTAGTGACGTGTTTGATGAAATTATGGATGGAGTTGTTGGTTTCAGTAATTATGATAACCCTGAAACCATGTCTCTGGGACAGACATCCATCCTGAGTAATGGCAGTGAGGCAGAGAAAGATGACTCAAAGAGCATTAAATCATTTACATCAGCAGATAAAGTAGGTATGAGAGAGCACAGGGATAATTCCTTCTCAGAACATACTATGTTAAAACTGTGCAATGAAATCAACAGTGAGTTTTGCAAAGAAGGGGGTACCAAAATTAATAATGAAAAGGCATGCAGTCAAACATCAGGGGTAGTTTCTACCAAAACAGATGAAGTAACAAATATACCTAGAGATGATAAAGAGAGCCCAGTATTGATGAAATCCCAGGCATTGAGAGAATTCCATGACAAGGTTGTTCAGGAAACATCAAGTGATAGTGGGTCAGATAAAAGTAAACACAATTCAAGTGGAACAAGTGAACAGGTCTACTCTTATGTTAAAGCAGGGGTTAACCTGAAAGGGGACGGTAGTTAACCCTTTACTCTATCAATATTCATGTAAGAAGTAATGACATCATGAATATTAATTAGATTAATATATACAATGTATATACATATATAATGAGCACATTAATTTTTGGCAAATGCAGAAACTAAAATCATAATCTATATTGTTCCACAAGCAAACAGAGCAGACCCTGATTAGACAGTTCCTACAGGAGCCTTCTGATTTGGGTCTACTCCATTTTGCAAAGGCATATAGAAAAGTGTATTTATGGAGTAATGGATTAATTCTTTGCCTGATGAACTTTTCTATGTATAGTAAAACCCCTCTAATTTGACCACCAAAAAGAGGTCTAATTGTGGATCATAGGCAGTTGGCTGCTTAAAGCAGATTAAAGTTGTGCACAAAGCTCCTATAGGAGCTTCCTGCATTACTTTTGTCCAACATTAAACAGCCATCTGCCTTTACAGACACTCATCTTTATTCATTTAGTTGTCAATTTAGTGGGATTCTACTGCATTAATGAAATAATGGCATTATGAATATTGATGAGATGAATCTGAATAATGGCATAATGAACATTGAAATTATGGCCATGGCAAAACTGTATTATCAGACCTTAATAATATTATTGCATAAGCAGATAGACCAGATCTTGATCTGAAGGGACTTACAGGAGCCATCTGATGCAGCAGAGCTCCAGATAAGATGCATAAATTAACCCTTCGCTTGCTATTCACATCAATATACGTACCTGTAAATAGTGAAGACCCAGATGAGACAGCTCCTTCAGGAGCTGTCTCATCAAGGTCTGCACTATTTACAAGTTGATTGTGCAACCAGTGCACTCCACAGCAGTGATTGCACAGTAAATTACTTGGACACAGTGAAGATATATGAAATTATACAACAGGGCATGGGTAAAGAAGGAGAAATGTATTTTAAAATTCAGCAAGCGAAGGGTTAAAACATTTTCAAGAATAACTTCTTTATTTCTCCACCAAACCCTATACAATGATCACTCTTTAGAATCGTCTCTTCAGTTCTAAAGAGTGGTCACAGTATAGGGTTTGGTGGAGAAATGACGATTTTAGTATTTGAGTATGCGCTGCTACCTGTAGCTCTGTATTGTTCTATCCCTGTTACATAAGGTATTAAAGGCACCTCTATTAGGTGGTGGGTTCATTCTTTATACACGTCGGGCTCATTTGTGATAACTCCTTCAAACTGTCCAGATCTAGATTAGATATCAAGTAATTAAAAGACTGATCTGGATCCAGAATATTAAGTACACCTGACATATTTGAAGATAGTGAAAGAAAACATACTCTGAGAGCTGATACAGGCAACAGTTTGTTTTCAGCAACTTCGTCATAGTGCCAGACATTTTGGATCCCAATCAGATGGAAAAACTGGGTGTTTCAACTGGATCTAAACTGTTGCCAATATTATGACTACTTCACCCATGGTGTTCATTAATCAACCCTTTCCTTTATATATTCATGAATTGATCTCTTCGTGAATATTCACTTCATGCCATAAGCCTAACTTTTTAGGCCTTTGCAAATGGAGTAGACCCAGGGACACATGATGGCTCTGTGGGAACTGTCTGATCAATCTTCCCGGTTTGCTTATATGTTAACCCTTTCCTCCATGAATATTTATGTAAGAACTAATGATGTCATGAATATTAATTAGATTAATTGTTATAATAGCACATGAGCACAGGAATTATTGGCCTTGGCAGAAACTTTAGAATCAATTATTGGCCTTGGCCGAAACTGTAGAATCATATCTATATTATATCATAAACAGAGTCTGATAGGAGCCGTCTGATCTGAGTTTAGTCTGTTTGCAATACATAGAACTGAAAGGCCTATTTATGGAGTAAATGGTTAAGGATCTTAGGATAGATAAGGTAAAATAAAGGATTAACCCTTTCCCTCATATAAACGCTTTTTCACACTTGTAAGTTTGCATGCAGAGTAGACCAAGATCAGTGAACTCCAGTAGGAGCCATCTGATCGGTCTGTTTTGTATGATTTAACATAGACCCGATTCTACAGTTTCTGCCACAGTGCCTCTGTGAAAGTCACTTTCTTAAACCATTGTGATAAATAGAGCATTTGATCCATAGGAGCAAATGCTCTATTTATCCCAATGGTTTCTAAACTACGAAATTCTAAAATTTCCCTTTTCTCTAGTAAA
This sequence comes from Azorinus chamasolen, assembly GCA_963576725.1. NCBI lineage: Eukaryota > Metazoa > Mollusca > Bivalvia > Cardiida > Solecurtidae > Azorinus > Azorinus chamasolen. The sequence goes on along the minus strand of OY755243.1, from coordinate 44,668,827 downwards.
TGCTCCTTGTAGGTAGATTTATTCAAAGAGGTTTGGTCTAAAAATAGCCTATGATGTAATGGGTTAAACAGTTAGGCTAGTTCATACTGGCATATTTATATACATGAGTATGCAGTAGGGACACAGCGTTAATGAGTGGAGACTTTTTAGAATCAAACTGATTTAACCCTTTCCTCCATAAATACACTTTTCTACGCTTTCGCAAACAGAGGAAACCCAGATCAGACGGCTCCTATTGGAGCCGTCTGATCAGGGTTTGCTTTGTTTGTTTGCTTTTGATATAATAAAGATATGATTCTGTAGTTTCTGTCATGGCCGAATATTCTTGTGTCACTGTGCTGTTATACCAATTAATCTAGTTTGATAGTCATTATTTTTTTCATGAATATTCATGGAGAAAAGGGTTAAATATGATGGTTAGAGCAAAACAGCAACAGCGATAATCAAAGAAGGAATGATATTGATGATAAAAATGTACAGTTATTTTTTAACCCTTTCCCTGTTCTGTATGTAGGCCAAATTTCAATACCTACTGAATATTCATTAATAAAATAATTATAAAGAACTATTGAAAGTGGAACATTGTAGACATTTTAGAAAGCAAAGAAGCAGATCTATCAAATTCTATTAGCAAACAGAGCAGACCCTGATCAGACGGCTCCTCTAGGAGCCGTCTGATCTGGGTCTACTCTGTTTGCAAATGCGTGAAAACACGTTTTTATCAGGGAAAGGGTTAAAAGGATAAGTTTTAGAAATCAAGTCTTCCCTATCTCATGTGATTGCATGTTTTCGTTTTTGTTTGCGAACACTACAGCACTAATTTGTACAAATATGAAATGGTCAATCATTCTACAGTGCTCCCTCTCTACAACGACACCCTTTGATATACGAAGATTGTATATGTTGTTCAGGGGGAGTTGTTATGGGGAGGGCAAATCAAACATAATTGGCTTGTTTGCACTTCCCCAGATAAGGTGTATTCCGAGAACTAAAACTGTTATGCCTCAATCAAACCCTATGTTGTGACCACTCTTTAGAATAGTCACAAAGTGACGATTCTAAAGAGTGGTCACAACATAGGGTTTGATGGAGGCATGAAGAAAATACGATGGAAAAGAGTTGTGTCTTGAGCCTTGTTGTTTCGGAAACAGTGACATGCGTTGTTGTAAGGAGGGAATCGTTATTGAGAGGGCCGTTGTAGGGAGGGAGCACTATAGAAGAATTGCAAATGAAAAATCCTTTGAATGCTGAATATTCAATGTGGAATCGCCCATTAGTCTTTAACTCTTCACTCCATAAATACACATTTCCATGGCTTTGCAAACAGAGTAGACCTAGATTAGATGGCTCCTATAGGAGCCGTTTGATCAGGGTCTGCTCTGTTTGCTTATGATATTATATAATAACGGTATGATTCTTCAGTTTCTGCCATTTCCAAAACTTCCTGTGTCCATGTGCTATTACAATTAATTAATCTAATTAATCTTTATGATGTCATATCTGACATGAATATCCATGGAATAAAGGGTCAATTATTTAGTATGAAGGGCTTGTATTTGCTAGAGGATTTTTAATGACAAATAGTACAGCCCCGAGCAGGGGGCTCCTGTAGGACTCGATATACAGGTTACACCCATTTAAAGTATTAAATGGTATTTGCAATCAGTTTAGAGCCATATCAGCTAGTTCTCAAAGGAGCCTCCACTGTTTATTGACTTAAAATCCTCTAGCAGATTTAGTCCTTTCTTACTGAATTGACATCACTACTAGACTTTGATGGGCCACTCTACTTTAAAAAAAATGCAGCAATCAAAGGATTCTGTTGTTAAGAAACTCTCTTATACTTGAAGGGATATAGTTGTAAAATAGGTGTATTCATATGTATGGTTTATCAGGACATATTTTGTACTGAATATAATATTTTCAATATGCATAAGATTGATATACCCTGTACAGAAAACTCCAAATGTAATAGTAGTTAACCATTTCCCTCATAGGCTATATTTAGATACAACCTCTTTGAATAAATCTACCGAAAAGGATCATTAACTAGAGAAAAGGAAAATTTTAGAATTTTTTAGTTTGAAACCATTGTGATAAACAGAGCATTCTAAGAATGTCTTCTACATTAACCTTTTATAATAATGACATCATGAATATTAATTAGATTAATTGTTATAAACAATAGAATAAAAGAGGAGTAGAGGAACGACCAAGGCAAGTATTGTAAACTGGATGTTTTATTTACCAACGTTTCGGCTCACATATTTGGTCATGGCAGAAACTGCAGAATCATACCTTTATTGTATCATAAGCAAACAGAGCATACCCTTATCAGACGACTTCTGAAGGAGCCGTCTGATTTTGGTCTACTTTATTTGCAAAGGCATAGAAAGGTATATTTATGGAATTGTTGACTGGTTATATGAACAAAGGAATTCTTTGCACTGACAAAAGCTGTCTAATAAGGTATATATTATCCTTTTAGCACACAGAGCAGACCCTTTCAGACACCTCCTACAGGAGATATCTGATCTGGATCTGTTTGCAATTGCATAAAAGTGTACATATATAGAGTCAAGTAGTATAATCCTGGAACTAAAAGAGCCCTGGTGGCTAATGATTTGTACACTTCACTCACTCAAACTGATGGTTCAATACTCATCTTGCCAAGCCGAATGAGTATATTTATATCAATAACTTTTTGGTCATTTTGCGCCTATAGGAGCATTCTGTTTTACTTTCACCTTGCTTTAAGCAACCACCTGCCCTAAATACCAACTAATTAACACAATTTAGTGGTTATTATAGAGAGGTTTTACTTTAGGTAGATATGATTCTACAGTTTCTGCCAAAGCTAAAATAATTCTACCTTCATATGCTATTATAAAACATCATTCTGCTAATAGATATTCATGATATCACTCTTTCTTACATGAATATTTATCAGGTAATGGGTTAGTTATCAAGATACTAGTGAAGGTTTAAGGCATTTTACCCTTTACTCCATGAATATTCAGGTAAGAAATAATGACATCATGAATATTAAATAGATTAATTTTTATATTAGCGCATCGACACAGCAATTTTTGACCCAGATACGATGGCTCCTGTAGGAGCCGTCTGATCTGGGTCTAGATTGTTTTCAAAGGCGTATTTATGGAGTAAAGGGTTAAAACTATTAAAAATTGCATCAAGTATTTTGTGTCAAAGGCAGGTAGTTGCTTAAAGCAAGGTGAAAGTAAAACAGAACGCTCCTATAGGAGCGTTCTGTTTTACTTTCATATTGCTTTTTAAAAGCAGCCACCTGCCCTAAATACCAACCAATTAACAAACTTTAGTGGCTGTTATAGAGAGGTTTCACTGTATTGCTAAAAGCAATCAAGTCTAAATGATTGTTAGGAATGTGATTTACATTACATGTACTTTGATATGTCCAGTTTCTCTGTTTATGAATAGGTATGAAGAAGATATTGGCCGTTAGGTCTACCATGTCGTTTTTATTTATAGATGACAGGTAGATTTGGATTATACCACTATTGTATTAGATGAGCTCAGCATTGCACTGACTATTTCAACATATACTATTTAATTTAATCACTACAATGTATAGGCAATCAGACTTCCAGACTAACTAGCTGCATGAGCTTTACTAGAAATTAGCTGGTCAATTTAAGCAAAACCCTTTTGTTTAGAATGGAATAGTTTGGTAAAAAACAAATCTATTAATAAAAACGACAGGTCACTCCTACTTGCTAATAAATCGTTTTACATATGTGTATCTTGCAATCTCTTTATTTTTTTAGCTTAACCTTATCTTGCTACAAATCATTAGAAGATGGTGTTTGCAGAAAGAAATGTAAAAAATATTATTATAAACCCTTTACTCCATAAATACGCCTTTCTATGCCTTTGCAAACAGAGTAGACCCAGATCAGACAGCTCCTTTAGGAGTCTGCTCTGTTTGTTTATGATATAATATAGATATGATTCCAAAGTTTCAAAAGTGTCAATTTAAAGTTCTTGATTTTTTATCCACTCCATATCTCCAAAGTGACATGAAAAGGTTTCTATGAGGCAACTGTTCATGTCCTATGATAAGGATTTGTCTGGAAAACAACCTTCTTTAGTTTATCAGCTGATAATTAGGGCTGTCACGGTTAGACAATTCTTGAACCGGTTAATCGGGAACGCCGAACCGAACCGTAACCGGTTAACCGCCATATTTATCATCCGTGTCAGACTGTATATAGGATAAAGCATGGTGCGCTATATATTCTGAAATTAAATCCTATTTGGGCCGATATAAGACTTGAAAAACCTGTTGACATCCTGCTTGATTCACGTGTTGACCGAAATCATATAACCATTCATTTCAATCTGGTAGATTTATGACGAAAGTGAAAGTAAGAATCGTGTTTACCTTTCGAGTCCCAACTTCCGCTAGACTGGTCTACTGTAAAATTATCAACTTCCGTTATGAATGTGTACCGACTAAAAGTGCAGGTTCGATTGCCCTTCCACTTTACCGTAATGCTTGTAAAAGTAATAGTACACACTACACAGAGACGAGGAAAACTTGATAAAATTGAGAACGAACAAACATTGGTTTATTGGTAGACAAGTGTACATGATTAACCACCGTTAGGCAAGTGGAAGACTGTGTTACCTTTCAATTAGATTTGAGAGCTTGAGACAGGTTTTTTTTTAAAAACTTAGCGTGTAAACCTGATACGTAGCTCGACGTGAATTATGTTTACAGAAGATGATATGTATATGGTTTACAGTCCCAAATAGTCAGATACCTGCACTTTTCTCCATCATAGCATATCGAAGGGAAACAAAATGACTTAATTGAGATATGACAGTATAAAATAATATTTTTAGCGTAATTTACTTTCCCAAATTATTACAGCCGGTTCACGGTTAGTGAAATTTTGAACCGGTTAGAACAACGAACCGAACCGTCAACGATTAACCGAGTAACCGTGACAGCCCTACTGATAATACAGTTTATTTTGAAAGGGCATTAAACTCTTACCATGATTCTTAAATTTGAAATTAACTAATGTGTACACCAAAATATGTATATGTATATTTGAACTGAATCTATTTTTATCTGCTATAATTCTTCTGTGCTGTGCAACAGTGAAATGCAGTTTATGAAACTGTTCAGACCCTGATAAGAGGGCTGATTCAGTAATCATTTGATCAAGGTCTCAACCCTTTACTCCATGAATATTCATGTAAAAAATAATGGCATCATGACTATTCACTAGATTAATTTATTATAATAGCACATGGAAACAGGATTTTTTTAGTATTGGCAGAAACTGTAGAATCATATCTATCTTGTGTTATAAGCAAACAGAGCAGACCCTGGTCAGATGGCTCCTGTAGGATTTTGGCAAAGGTGTAGAAATGTGTATTTATGGAGTTATGGGTTAATTGTCTGCTTATGTCTTTTCTTTGGGATATTATGCATAAATGGGTTATGTGCAAATGAGTTATGCAGTCTATATATTTGAGACTGATAAAAGACTCATGTTTATCTTGCCCTTGTGCAATGTTAAATGCCATAACGTTTGCACCTTTTACCTTGTTGAAAGATTGCAATATATTTACATAGCATCAAATATAACCTGGATATGTATTATTTTTATACATATACTGTATGCATGGTATTTAACAGTGTTCATATGTATATATTTTACAAATGATGATTGAAATTGTCTTGTCCTGTTTTTAAACTGTGAAAATTGTAGGTTTTAAGATTTGTAGACAAGTTTATAGCCATTTGTAATTGTGTTTACAATAATTTTTTAACTAACTATGCATAGTTTTATACACTTATTTTGAATGTTTAACAAGTATTTTGAACCAGATGGTATTTCAGTCAACTGTTATATGCTGATGTAGTTTAAAGTATTAATTTGTTTGTGGCTTTTAACCCTGTACCGGACAGAGACACCTTTTGATGTCTTTGCAAACATGGTCGACCCAAATCAGACATCTCCTGTAGGAGCCATGTGATCAGAGTTTTCTTTGTTGCAGAGTTTCAGCTATGGTCAAAATTACCCTGTCCATATGACATTATAAAACTTCAGTTCATGCATGTTCATGTTTTTATGCCCCCAAAGCCTGCTTTGGTGGCATATAGTAATCAAACAGTCTGTGTGTGTGTGTGTGTGTGTGTGTGTCCGTGTATCCATGTATCCATGTATCCATGTATCCATGTATCTGTATCTGTGTACAGCTTGTCTGGAACATATCTCCTGTATTACTGCAGGTACGAATGCCAAATTTGGTGTGAGAGTATTATTGTATATCTTGGGATGGCAGAGTGTCACATACCGTTTTCAGGTCACCTTGACCTCTGACCTCATTTATAGAAAAACCTTGTTTGGAGCATATCTCCTGTAATGTATTACTTCAGGTAGAAATGCCAAATTTGATGAGTGAGTAGTATTGTATATCTTGGGATGGTGGAATGTCACATACCATTTTCAGGTATCTTCCCCTTGACCTCAGCTATAGTAAAACTTTGTCCAGAGCATATCTCCTATATTACTTGAGGAAGGAATGTCAAATTTTGTATTTGAGTGCATCTTGGGATGGCGGAGTGGTGCATACCATTTTCAGGTCTCTATGACCTTGCCCATGGCCTCTGATTTTAACTATTATAAAACCTTGTCCAAAGCATATCTGCTATATTACTTGAGGTAGGAATGTTAAATTCAGTGTGTGAATTTATCATGGGATGGCAGTGTCACATACCATTTTCAGGTCGCTGTGACCTTACTGTAAAAATCCAAATTTAGTGGTTGAGTACATATAGGGATGGCACATTGCCACATACCATTTTCTGATCACTATACCTTGACCTTTCATCTTTAAGTGGAAGTCCCTACAATGAACACATATTTTCAATAATATCATACAATTTGGTATTTGTTATGCTCAATCATTATTATGAAGATTGTCAATTTGAACTTATATTGAAAAATGACCCTATGATAAAAAACAAATGGATTTCAACAATACTCATAATTTTTGTTCTACAAAGAAGTATTATCGGCCTTTTCCATTTAAATTTTCCACGTTTTGCCGATGGTCACCGATGGTCACCGATGGTCACCTGATTCGTCCATTGTTTACGTAACAGTTTTTCTCTGAAGTTGTCGGAGAGACATGAATAGCACAAACAGATACGAAACTGAAACCCAACCCAAATAAGAATGAAAGATCAGTGAATAAAATAATGGTTGTAAAACTTTCACACTTACAGTTAAAAAAAACTGAGTATTTTACATTGGCAGTGTTGCTTAGCCGTTTCTTGTTTAACCCATTCCCTCATATTGACGACTTTTGACAACTCTGTAAAAAGTCACTTTGTGAAACCATTGTGATAAATAGAGCATTTGCTCCTATAGGAGCAAATGCTCTATTTCACAATGGTTTCAAACTACAAAATTCTAAGATTTTCCTTTTCTCTAATTAAAGCTCCTTTTCGGTAGATTTATTCAAAGAGGTTGGGTCTAAAAATAGCCTGTGAGGTAATGGGTTAAGGTAACTTTAGTTCCAATTCTGGTGACACTATGCAATCTTTCATTTAGCAATAGCATACACAAGCCTGCCTGCAAAACACATTTCAATGCCAGGGCTTTGCTTTGGGGGCATTTGCCACATACTGTGGCACATTTCTTGTTATATATTAACCCTTCCCTGTTCAGTATTCATGTAAGAAGTTATGACATCATGAACATTTATTAGCTGAAATTTTATAATGTAAACTTTTCAAGGAACTTTTTTGCTTTGACAAAAACTGTAGAATCAGATCTATATCATGTTAAAAGCAAACACAGCAGACCCTGATAAGACAGCTCCTATAGGAGACATCTGTTCTGGGTCTACTCTGTTTGCAAATGCATGGGAATGTGTTTACATGAAGAAAAGGGTTAAAGAGCATTGGTAAAGCTGTGTATTGAAATAGTAAAATCGTCTGTTCTCTACCTAACCCTTCATTGTTATTGCTCATTCATATTGTCTTGAAGAAATGATTCTAAAGAGTGGTCACAACATAGGGTTTGGTAGAGATATAAAGGAACTATTCTTGAAAATATTTTGATGTTCACATCTTATCTGGACCTCTGAATTAACTCTGCATGCTAGCGACGAAACTGTGATTACCTAAAGAGTTAATTCTAGACAATATGATTGTTGAGAGCAAAATTGAAAGGAGATATTGAAACTAATTTTGTAATGATGGAAGCAGATTGACATAATCCTTTTTATTTCTAAGTGCAATCAGTTGTTGGCCTTACACTTTTCGTCTTCCCTGTGGTCATACTAAATATTGAAATAACATCTGTACACACCAAGTCTCATCCTTTCAATAATAACCCTTTCCCTCATGAATATTCATGTAAGAAATAATGAAATTGTGAACATCATTTGGCTGAATTTTAATAATGATGAAGTGTTTCACTAGTGGTCACTTTAAAGCTGTCTAACTTTACTTACAGCAATGTACATGTACCAGTTATCATTTAAAGATGAGATATTAATTTGAAATTTGACCAGGTGTAAAATGTGCAGAATGTTGTAGTTCAGAAGCAATGTGTTGATGTGTTCATTTTATGGCAAAGGTAGATAGTTTTCAGTTGTGTTCATTTGGAAGGTAGATGTTTTTACTATGCTTTTGGTATTTGATAAGCACAATCTTGCAAAACTATGCATTACATCATCTTTTGTTGTTGTTTTTTTGCAGACCTGAGATTTATTCTTATGTTTAATGATTGTGTACATTTTTTATTCATGTAATTCATAAAATGTGTAAACTTTATTGTTGGTTTTCTTTCCTTTTTCCAATATGTTCGTTTTAGCTATGACAAAATTATGACTGTTTTTATGGCAACAGACTACAGTAAAACTCCTCTCTAAAGCTACAAATTCAGAGATACAGTAGAACCGGGGTACTTCATTTAAGGCTCTGAAAAGATATAGAAAGTGTTAACGTGTCACCACATTTCTGTGAATATTTATTTGTATTTGACATTAATTGCTATAAACATTTTATTATGTTTAATGCAAAAAAAAATTGATTGATTTGATTTGCATGACAAAAAAGGATTGCAATAAACTCAAGGACCCTTCTGCAATACTTGTGTCCTGACTTAACTCTTTCCTCCATAAATACACCTATCTGTTCCTCTGTAAAAGTCACTTTTTGAAACCATTGTGATAAATAGAGCATTTGCACCTATTAAAGGAGCAAATGCTCTATTTATCACAATGGTTTGACTTTCAGAACTACACAATTCTTAAAATTTCCTTTTCTCTAGTTAATGCTCCTTTTTGGTAGATTTATTGTGTCACCTGCTGAGAGGCAGTGTGTCACTTAGGGAACACTTATCCATCGTCTGTCGGTCCGTCTGTCTGTCAGTCCGTCACACTTTCTTTTTTTGGCTGTCATTTCTAAACTAATCATTATAGAGCTTTCAAATTTCACATGTGTCTTCCTCTCATTGAGGACCATTGATGTAACAAAGGGCCATCACTCTGGATGCTTTTGAGTTATTCCCCTTTTTCTGATTTTCGCACTCCAGCATATTAATATTGTGCAGTTGCAAGCAGATGACACATGTGTTCCTCCGAACACTCTTGTTCAAAGAGGTTGTATCTAAAAATAGCCTATGAGGGAATGGGTTAAGCAACCACCCTTACAATTATTGAAGACCCTCATGCTCAATGAGAGGTACTTGCTTAACCCTTACCTTACTATGCTATATAAAACAGGTGAATACACAGCTATGCAAAATACTAAAAAATCAGATCTAAGATAATATATAAACGAACTGGTAAGATGGCTCCTACAGGAACTGTTTGATATATGTCTACTCTGCAAAGGCGTCTGTATGAAGTAAAGGGTTAATGTCAAGGTCACCCTTCAAGGTCAGAAGTAAAATATATAGGTCAAATCACTGACTTTAACATTTGCCATAAACTTTTGAACCAGTAGAGATAGAGACGTGATATTTGGCATGCATGTGTATCTCATAAAGCTGCACATTTTGAGGGGTGACATGTCATGTTCATCCTTCAGGGTCAAAGGTCAGATGTTTGTTTGTCAGCAACTTTAACATTGGGCATAAATTTTGAATCAGTAGAGATAGAGACTTGATATTTGGCATTCATGTATATCTCTTGAAGTCATTAATTTTCAGGGGTGACATGTCAAGGTCGTGGTCATTATTCAAGGTCAAAGTCCAGATATATAGGTCAAGTTACTTAATTACTTTCGAACCAATAGAGATGGAGACTTGATATTTGGCATGCATATGTATCTCATGAAGCCTCACATTTTGAGTGGTGACATGTCAATGTCAATGTCAATGTCATCATTCAAGGTCAAAGCACAGGTGCCCTTCGCATGATATGTCTCAACAACTCCATCACAAATACATTATGTTTTAATCACATGTCACAAGTATCGAAAACATACCAAAAGATAGTTTTCTGACCCAACAAAATAATGGGTTTTTTTTCATGAACACCCCTGCTCTATATAATAAGTAAAAGGTATTCAACTCCGGCCAAAATCTGCTCAAAAATCGTCCTTGACAGCTTATTTGACCACCGATTTCCATAAACTGTGTCTCATTTATCAATGAAATTAAATTAAATACTATTTTCTGATAGCTAGCACCACGAAGTAAATACAGATCTACTTCGTGCTAGCGCTAATCATATCTCGCCAACTTAATTACATTTTGTATCAACGTAATTTAGCGTAAAACTATTTGGGAGAATATATATGATTTCACTGATGGGGATGGTTTGGATCCAGATGAGATGTAGAGTAACAATTATATAAGTTCCTTTAACCAATTCCCTCCCCTCCTAGATTTGATTTAGATCCAACCTCTTTTAATAAATCTACCAAAAAGGAGCATTTACTTGAGAAAAGGAATGGTTTTTAATTGTGAAGTTTTGAAACCATTGTGATAAATTGAGTAATGCACTATTTATCACAGTGATTTCAAAAAGACTTACAGAGGCATCAGTAGGAGGGAATGGGTTAAAGGATAAAGAATGAGAAACAAAAGCTTTGCTCTAAATCTGAAACACAAGGAAAATGTCTTGACCAGCTTTTCACAATAAGGGGCGTAAAATCTTCCATTGACACCTGCCAAACCATTAGAAATGGGATTTTTGCATCGCCCATTTTTGAAGAAATATACGAGTTGTTTCCATGGCATTGGTGCCATCATAGGCATCGCGGTCACTTTTAACATTTTTGACACAGTTCCAACCGACATATCAGGTAAAATGAAGGGAGGTTACATGAAAAACTGCAGATCCTGATAAGAAACCTCCTGGAAGAGCCCTTTGATGTGGGTCTACACTTTATATTGGACTGTCACATGGTGCAAATGCCTAGCAGCTATTACTTGTTATATATACCTTGCCAACGTTTTAAAAACTGTTATCTTCTTAAACATATTGCAAAGAAATCTCGATACCGTAGATTGTAACCCTTTAAATGAAATGGTCGATCATGTAAAATGTCTGGTGGGCAAAATTTATAACATTTCTTTAATGAAATATTGTAGATCTACCAGGACTTCTATAACTGTAAATAAACCAATTTGTGTAACCGGTAATTATCCCGTAAAATATACCGCATTTGTACATCCCGCTGAAGTCTTAGTCTTGGTGGATTTAGTGTGACGCATGCGCAAACTCCTTTCATCAACATCCGGCAAAATCGGAGCACAAGCAATGTGGTGCCGGGCTTTTTATAGTTGAACAAATACTGATTTAAACGTAACAGAAACAACAAAATGGTCAAATTAACAGCAGAACTCATCGAGCAGTCAGCTCAGTATACAAATCCTCTGAAAGATCGAGAACTTGATCTACGTGGTAAGCTGACAACAGTAACAAGCGTAGTGTTTCAGGACTGACGCCAAACTTTTTTTTGTATAACGTTTGTTTACGTTCTCTTAGCATCTGTTCCCATATCACTTTAAAGGTTTACTGGTTGAAGAAACTGTCTCTAAAAATCGTTGTCGTCAAGTAGCATTTCGCTATACAGTAAAACTTATTCTGAATTTCCGCTTATAATGTTTGGTACGAAATTGGTTAGAGCGAATTTTCGCTTATGGCAAAGGGTCCCGGGTCGTTTCGGACCCAATCCGTTTAAGATAAGATAAGATAAGATAAGTTTTATTTAACGTCGGCAAGATATATAACAAGCAACATAAGCCCTATTTGGGCTTTTGAACCGACAAGATAACAGTACATACATAGTGACAGCACATAGTCATAATCAGCATAATGATGTGAAGCCGAGAGTGTTATTGAGCATATAAATACAATGAATACATGAATACAAAGATATGTGAGGTGCAATGCGTGAGACTTACCTTTCAGGTATAGGTAAACCTTTGTGCAGTGCAGTGCAGAGTGGATCCGAGCGTGAAGAGGGCGCAGTGATCTGGAGCCGGCGTTTTTATACCCTCGCTCCAGTCACGTGGTCATGGTGGCAGTTCGGCCAATAGTAGCTTCGCCCTCGGAAGTAATACTCGACTCACAATGCGGCCTCGTATCACTCCCCCTCCACTTTGTTTTTAAAGGGGTTAATGTTATTATGTTAAAAAGGTTTAGTGTGTTAATGAAACAAGAGTTAGAATCCAAGTATAACAAAATAGCATCGTCTCCAACTAGAAAATCCATTAATTTCATTCCTGTCCCCCTCTCACAATATAAAGAGAAACTCTCTATAATATACCAAAAAGTGAACCACATGATTATACCGTTTTGGCATTGTTAGATGTGATGAAAGAGACAGGATAAAAACTGCCAAGGTTATTACATGATTCCAAACAACATACTTGATTCATACTGAGCCACATGGCTATATGACCAAATGTATTGGAAAATAGATCCTAACGAATCTTAGAAAATAGAGTACAGAAGTTGTGTGAACCACATGATTATACTCCAACTTCGTGTTGTACCCCATTTGCTGGCACAGAGGAATTGCTCATTAGCTATAGTCGGGATTTAACCATGACTACCATTTAATTTGGTATAACTTGCAAATATTGGAGTTGCTAAGTTTCATTAAAACCCTTTGATGGAGTAATTCCGAAATAGAAGAAGGAGGATTTGCATTATGGGATATCTTGGCGTCCAACCCAGCTAACCTATCATATTCCCTGACAAAGAACTCCTCTTCATCAAGAAATGGGGCATAAAAACGCCGGCTCCAGATCACTGCGCCCTCTTCACGCTCGGATCCACCCTGCTCGCAGCGCCACTTGATGTGAAGCCGAGAGTGTTATTGAGCATATAAATACAATGAATACATGAATACAAAGATATGTGAGGTGCAATGCGTGAGACTTACCTTTCAGGTATAGGTAAACCTTTGTGCAGTGCAGTGCAGAGTGGATCCGAGCGTGAAGAGGGCGCAGTGATCTGGAGCCGGCGTTTTTATACCCTCGCTCCAGTCACGTGGTCATGGTGGCAGTTCGGCCAATAGTAGCTTCGCCCTCGGAAGTAATACTCGACTCACAATGCGGCCTCGTATCAATAATATTAAAACATAAATCTAATTTAAATACAGGCTAAAAATATATGATTTAGCTATGACAACGGCCTTGGTCGTTTCGGCCTTGGTCGTTTCGGCCACATTTGGGACCGAAACGACCAAGGAATACGTGGAATATATCAGCAATAGACATCAACTTTTATTTAAACAAAGTGTGTTCTCCCTTTAAGAAAATTGACAATTAACAAGAGACAAGAAATAAAGAAAGCAAAGAGATATCCAGTCAGATTTGACAATTCCCTATGTCTAAAATCCTATATACTGCTATTGCACTTAGTTGTTCCTCAACAAGCTCCATCTGTTTCCACCCTATATGAAGCACATATAAACCCAATAAGAATAAAATGTTTAATATTTGCTGGAAAAAATGCTGCACATATTGATAATTGTTTAAATTTGTAATTAAATTAATGTTTTTGTAAACTCTTATTGAAAGAGTTTATTGAATCCATGAAATAAACAATGATAATGTTAATTATCAAATAACCAGAATCAATTGCAATGTTGTTTGAATTATATAATAATAACAAATTAAGTTTTAATTAATGGTAGTATACTTGTATCACCCAATAACAGCATGTATGATCGGATTAATTTTAAATATTGATGCACACTCTAAATTTTCATAAAGTAGCATTTTTCAAGAGAATTATTGTCGTCTGATCTGGGTCTACTCTGTTTCCAATTTAATTTCCTGAAAAGGTGTTTATATGAGGGGAATAGTTAAAAAAAAAAAAGGGCCTGTGTCAGTTTCCAAGGGAATTATATTGTGGTTTGCAGAAATAATCATTCATCAGCAGGCTAAAGGTTAACATCTAACCTATCATCTGACCTCTGTATTGGATTCAATTCTGCGTATTCCGTTCAATCATATCACAAGTTCCATTTATACCTTTGAATGCAAATTTTATAATGTGGCCGAAACGACCAAGGCCGAAACTACCAGGACCGAAATGGATTGGGTCCGAAACGACTAAGGGCCGAAACGGATTGGGTCCGAAACGACCCGACACCATGGCAAAGACCTATGATAACATGTGTTATCATAGGTCTTTGCTTATGGTGAACAGATTTTCAGTATGTTTATCCCCAAAACACTTTAAAATTACTTCATTGAAGCGAAGTTTCACATTGTTACTGTCTTCAATCATCTGTGTATTTTGCACAATTAACAGCATGTCGCATAGATGTTAAAACACACACTAGTGTTGGGGTGAACTGTGAAGTGATCCGTAAACACGTATTCTTCGCGGTTATAATTAAAAATAACATTATGTAGTGGTAAGGTATAATTAGGACACCGTTAGCCACAGAGCATATATGCACTTAAAAGTACATGTTATAGCTAAACATCGTTAAGATATGATGCTCATTTTTTTTCTTTTCAAAATCTTCTTCTCAGTCTTTTGGTTTTATAATTCCCTCCCTGTTCACATATTATTTCAGCATTTTCCGCTAAAATACCATTCGTCTTCGATGACAACACAGATGAGGAATATTTGCCCGTGTCCACATACGCGGAGTCTTTGTCCGCTGTAGACAGTTTGTACTGGGCATTTGAGCAACAACCAAA
The DNA here is from genome assembly GCA_963576725.1 of Azorinus chamasolen. Lineage (NCBI taxonomy): Eukaryota > Metazoa > Mollusca > Bivalvia > Cardiida > Solecurtidae > Azorinus > Azorinus chamasolen. Next base: position 44,653,633 of record OY755243.1, on the reverse strand, counting down.
TACGCGTTAGGATTTTTTTTAAAATATCGACATCTACGAAACAATTTTTAAAAATGATGAGTTAAAGTGCCCACACTGTAAAAACAGTTAACTTGTATTTAGAGATATTGTGATACTGGTAGTTAATTTTTTTTGTCTGTGTGATGGTTGGTTTGTTCCCAACTTTAACATGGCAATAATTTTGTCACCATTGAACATGATTCATATTTCAAAGTTGGCATGTATGTGCAGCTTATGGAGGTGAACATTTTTAGGGTGACTTTTAAGGTCAAGGTCATACATCAAGGTCATATCGAGGGCATTGTCTTTCACCAACACATCTTGTTTATTTTATTTATTTGTTTGGTCACATCTACTATTAGTGTTGCATGCTTCTTCAGAGTATTTTCTTGATGCCATATTAAGAATATGCATGCATGATGACAGCATCAGCACTCAACAGTAGCAGTAGCTGTGACAAAAAAAAACAGTGGGAATTTTTATTTGAATATTTGAATAAAAAAAAACACTAACAAAACACTGAAAAAAAACACCAAACCACTGGAAGTTTTTTGTTTATTAGACCCCCACAAATGATGGGTATACTGGAGTCACCATGTCCGTCTGTTCATCTGTCCATCTGTTCATTCGTCCGTCCTTCCGTCCGGCTTGTCTGGATCATAACTTCCAAAGTATAAAAGCTATTGACTTCATATACAGATAGATCACATTGACTGCAAGTGCAGTGCACAAGGTTCGTAACACTGTCTGCAGTATTTTTGGAGTTATTGCCCATTGATATTTTTCTCAAAATCTGGCTTGTCCGGATCATAACTTTCAAAGTATAAAAGCTATTGACTTCAAACTTCACATACAGATAGAACACATTGACCACAAGTGCAGTGCAAAAGGTCCATAACTCTGTCTTCAGCATTTTTGGAGTTATTGCCCTTTGTTCTTTTTCTCAAAATCGGGCTTGTCTGGATCATAACTTTCAAAGTATAAAAGCTATTAACTTCAAACTTCATATACAGATTGAACACATTGACCACAATTGCAGTGCACAAGGTCCATAACTGTCTTCAGTATTTTTGGAGTTATTGCTCATTGTTATTTTCATAGATGTTTTTCCCACAGCTTTTCTCTGTCATACCTCAGCAAAACTGTTTTAAATTTTGCAGTATTGTTGAACACCATTTGAAGTTCTGCACCTGTGGTAAAGGTTTTGAATAAATTATCTCCCTTTTTATAATTTAACAAATGAATATTTAGCGGTCTGGAGCTTTATTTCTTTAACCCCATCTCTGTGTCAAATGTGCTAGTGGGGGTATTAATCACCTTTAGTGGTAGTTCTAGTTGAGGTTAAAAGTGGAATCAGACTGGCTGTTGGCCAAGTGTAGTTGAGATTTTTTATGGACAGTTTTATACTGATTTTTATGAAACTTCATAGTGATTATAAATAACTATTATATTCATAAGATCCTGTACACTTGTAATTTTAGTAAGATTCTAACAATAACCTAAGTTATTCCTTTTTTCTTGTTCTTTGCTATTTATGAAGACTGAAATGGGGGTCCAGTAAAGTCTGTCAAATATGACCACTCAAAAAAGTTAGTCTGAAAACTCCAATGTTAACCATTTCCTCCATAAATACGCCTTTCTACGCCTCTGTAATAACCACTTTATGAAACCATTGTGATGAATAGTGCATTTGCTCCTATAGGAGCAAATGCTCTATTTATCACAATGGTTTCAAAACTACACAATTCTAAACTTTTCCGTTTCTCTAGTAAATGCTCCTTTTGGGTAGATTGGTTCAAAGAGGTTGTGTCTAAAAATAGCCTATGGAGGAAAGGGTTAATCATTTATGTGGTCACTGTAGCAAAACTTTTGCTCATGTTTTTATATTGTTGATGCTTTATTTTGATCTGATCATTAATATTGGTGTTTTTTTCATTGTAGGTTACAAAATTCCTGTTATTGAAAATATGGGAGCTACATTGGTAAGTTCTGCCTTTATTTTAACATCTACAAATATGATTTAAAACCCAGGTTTTCATTGTTCATTTTATGGATAGTTTTTATTACTAGTGAGATATTTTTCATTATAATTTTCCAACAGACATTTTATTCATTAAAGTAAACTGTTGATATATATATTTTTACCAACACTTAGGAGGGATTACATCTCCTTCATCTGTCCATTCATCTGTCATGCATGTTTTTGTCTTATTAATTTTGTCATATTTATGTCTGAATGTGACACTTTTGTAAGTGGGGTGTCTGATCTCTGTCTACTCTGTTTGCAAATGCGTGAAAAGGCATTTATATGACAGAAATGGTTAACTTACTTTTCTACTAGTTGAGTTGTTTTATCCAATACATTGTATATATTATCTTTCTATCCTTTTTTTTCAGGATCAGTTTGACACAATTGACTTTTCAGATAATGACATAAGAAAGTTAGATGGGTTCCCATTATTGAAAAGACTAAGAAGTTTGCTGTTCAATAATAACAGAGTTGTGTAAGTGACTAAAATGTGAGAAATAATGACATCTTGAAAAATATTAGCAGAATTTTTATAATGGTATAAAGTACAGGCCTTTTTGGCTTTGGCAATAACTGTAGAATCAGATCTGTATAATTTCATAAGCCGATCCTGATTAGATGGCTCGTACAGGAGCCATCTGATTTGAGTATATTCTGAAAGACATTAAAAGGTGTATCTAACAAGTATTACTATTATTAATTTTTTGTGTCACCTGCTATAACAGGGTTACTCTTATGGGTAATTTCTCTGTATTTTATAATGAAATATGGAAGGTGGAATATTGAAGCCATTTTAGGAAGTAAAGGAACAGATCTATCAATTTCCATAAGCAAACACAGCAGACCCTGATCATACAACTTGTACAGGAGCTGTCTGATCTGGGTCTACTCTATTTGCAAATGCATGAAAAGGCATTTGTAGGAAGGAAAGGGTTAATAATTTAACCATTTACTCCATGAATACTCTTGTAAAAAATAATGGCATTATGAATATTATTTAGATGCATTTTCATAATGGCACTGCACATTTATAACACAGGAATATTAATTTTGGCCATGATAGAAACAGGTCTATATTGTTCCAGAAGCAAACAGAACAGACCCTGCTCAGATGGCTGCTACAGAGGCTGTCTGATATAGGGCTACTCTGTTTGCAAGATGAACCAAGGCATGTATGGAGTAAAGGGTTAAACTGCAGTTAACCCTCTCCTTCATATAAATGCATTTGCAAACGGAGTAGACACAGATCAGATGGAGCCGTCTGATCAGGGTCTGGTCTATTTACTAACAGAATTTGAAAGAGCTATTTCTTTACTTTTTAAAATGGCTACAATGTTCCACCTTCCATATTTCATTAACTATTTTGTCCATGAATAATCAGTAGGAAATGAAATTTGATATAAACATAGAACAGGGAATGGGTTAAGACTATTGAAGTGGGTACAATGTATTGAGGAAAAAATACATGACAGTTTCACTGTCTGATAGATATGTTTCAGTGTTAGCTCTTGGTATACCCTGATTACTGATCAGTATTTAGATAGACAAACTTGTGCAAAAAGTGTAGACCCGGATCAAGATGAATTACGGTATAATACAACTGTTTGAACAGGGTCTTCATTGTTTAATACTACATGTACCGGTATGTCAGTCTCATAAAAATTATCAAAATTGTGTCAAATTGAGAGTTATTTAGCTCTATAAACTGATTGAAATGGGAGAGTGGATGTCTGAATACATGGGGTAGTTAGTGTAATAGCTGATTATGTCAGTGCAGTAAAACCCCTCTAAAGTGACCACTTATTGAGGAGACATTAATGTTTTTAAAAGCAGGTGGTTGTTTAATTTCAGGATTTAAAGTAATGCAGAAAGCTTCTACAGGAGTTTTCTGCATTACTTTCGTCCTGCATTAAGGTACCACCTGCCTCTGAGACCCAGAATTATACCTCATTTTGATGGTCGCATTAGAGGGGTTTTACTGTATAACACACTGCTTCATGAATATTCATGTTAGAAATAATGAATGTTTGAATTATTAATGAGCTGCATTTTTATGAGGGCATCATAAAAAGAGGAATTTCTGCCAGGGCAGATTATTCCATATTATAAAGCAAACAGAGCAGACCCTGATCAAAGGGCTCGCTCCTACAGGAGCAGTCTGATAAGGGTCGACACTGCAAATGTTCTAAATGTCGTCTGTATGGAGTATAGGAATAATAAAAGGATTTAGATTACTCACATACTCATTGTTTCCTAATAAATCAGCATATGCAGCTCTTGGTATCAAAACACATTGACATTGACTATAAGAAGTCTGTTTCTTTTGCAGGCGTATTGCAGAGGGCTTGGACGAGTGTATTCCCAACTTAGAGACACTTATACTCACTAACAATGGCATGCAGGAGCTGGGAGATCTTGATGGACTGGCTGCTCTGAAAAATCTCATGTATCTCAGGTTAGTACTATCGCCATTATCCAAAACATTCAGTCAGACAAACAGGCAAATAATGTAGACCCAAGTAAAACTGCTGATGAAGGTGAAACTTGATGAGGGTCTATACAATTTGCTATTCCATTTGTTTCATTTTTACCTTTCCTTCATACAAATGCTTTTTCACACATTTCAAATAGGTTAAATGATCAAATACGACACATTGCGGATTAGTGTCCATGAAGTGATTAGCAGTTGGGGTCGATCTACTATTTGTAGTGATTTCTGATAGATTGTTGCTAGATAATTGCTGCACATTTTGTTTATATAACATTTGTATACACAGATTACTAGCTGCATCCGATTTTAACTCTTAACCCATTCCCTCATATTGACAACTTTTGAAGATTCCGTTTAAGTCACTTTGTGAAACCATTTTGATAAATAGAGCATTTGCTCCTATGGGAGCAAATGCTCTATTTATCACAATGGTTTTAAACTACAAAATTCTAAGGTTTTCCTTTTCTCTAGTTCATGCTCCTTTTTGGTAGATTTATTCTAAGAGGTTGTATCTAAAATAGCCTATGAGGTACAGTGTTAAAGCCTTAACAATACCTCAGACTATTGTATCAAACAATGCCTCTGTTGCCATATATGGCTGGTGTGACGTGAAATTCCTGTGCGTAGGCATTACATAATTTGAATAGCAGATCGTTTTTTCACAAAACCCCCCAGATCAAACGCAATATTAAAACTTTCATTATCTAAGTCTTAGAATGTCACTTTTGATTGAAAAAAAAAAGATGGAAGCAGCGGTTGCTAGAGTACACTTAGTTCACCAGTCTACGATTTCTCATTTGTATGAATGACTTGGGCAAACTGACATGACGAGATCACAAAGAAGTGGCCATCCTCATGTTACAACCTGATGCCTTGAAGCAATTGTTGCTGATGAAGACCATACACAGTATTGAATACATGTATATGCTGAATGTTTTGAAATTTGGAGCTCAATATTTTGTGGGTTGAACTACCATAGAATGGGTAATTTTTACTGCTGTAAAAGTTTACGGATTTGGGGTAAAAACACATGTTTTAATTTTATATGACTTTATTTTTATGAATCCAGGAAGAATTTGAAATTCACAACAAATAGTTTGGTTAATACAAAGTCAACTCAGAGACACATACATACATGTATGTATAGGTCTCTGGTCAACTGTATATCGCAGTTTGACAAATGTTCACACCTACCACGGTAACCGTACAGCAAATACATGTACCGGCTATGATCGGCTATCGCCCTGATCATCAAACACCATAATTAACGTAATTGACCATGTTGTACTACATGTACATATTTGTCTTAATCTTTGTTATGGTGTAGTGTTTTGCCAACGATGCACCAATGCCGCAGAAATGAAGTTAGTAAATGAAATATATGTTATGGGTGCCATGAAAAAGGTTGGTGAGTCCAAAAGTAAAAGGGACGAATCTGATGCAGGAATGGTACCCCGCTTTATCTGACAAAATCAGTAAGTGACTGAAACCAGTTACAATATTGTAATTAGTTAGTAACGGTGCATCTGATTGGATGATTTGTCTCATTTCCTATCGGTATGTTTTGATTTCAGCCAATAGAAACATTTGTTAGATTATATGTTGTTTCTTCATATTTTGTGTTGATGCTGATAGCCCATGACACAATGCACTGAAACACCTGTACACTACATGTATAGGTATTAACAATAACACGTCGCTCTAGTGTGACGTGTGGTATCGGAAGATTAGCGTGACTTTGATAAGATTACCTTGCTTATGATTAAAATCTTTTTACCAGAGTTTATGCGGCGAAAATATAAGAGGAATATTTTTACGAAAATGACTTTGGTCGTAAAAATAAGTAAAAATTAGCAGTAGGTAAAAATAACCCGTTATACGGTATGTCTCATTTTTAACTAATAGCAAAAGTCATCATTCGTGATTTACATGATAACCTTCCCTGTTTAACCTACATTCTTGGTTTGATTGATATTCCCTTATATTGATGAAATATTTCACCAGAGATACAACATTGTGTTTCTTTTAATTATTTTTGAATGCAGTCAAAAGGGTCACAGACTGATAAAAGAGTCAATAATCTAATCCATTTATATTGACAAGAGTTTTAATATATTTTGAATGCAGTCACAAGGGTCACAATCTGATAAAGAGCCATAATCTTGTCATTCCTATTGACAGAGTTATGTCCCATGGAAAACTTAGTCTTTTCTTGACAGATAAGCATGGTTGTTAGAGTGAGGTGTTCTTGTTGATTTTGTGTAAACAAAGTTAATGTCTGTATCTCTTCTTCACAGCTTGATGAGAAATCCAGTCACCTCCAAAAAACACTACAGATTATATGTTATCAACAAGATTCCATCATTACGTGTTCTCGATTTTCAGAGAATCAAATTAAAGGTAAGATTAAAATTCTCTTTCAAATATGGCCCTTATAAGTATTTGAAATACATTCCTTATATTAATGATTATTTTAGTATTTGAAATGTGACCCATATCTTAATTAAACCTTTTTTCATGCCTTTGCAAACAGACTATATCCAGGTCAGATGGCTTCTATAGGAGATGTCTGATCAGTGTTTGCTCTGTTTGCTTATAAAATTACAATAGATCTACATTTTCTACTGAAAACTCCTGTGTACATTTGCCATTATTAATATTCAGCTAATAAATATTAATGATATCATTATTTTTTACATGAGTTCTCAAAAGTTAATTACTTGTTAGGATCCAGGATAGTTGACCCACTGACACTGTTGTTCAAATAAAATGGAAATCAGATTGTTCTGGAAACTGAGGACAATTTTTGTGTCGCCTGCTTTATCACGATGACATTAAAGACCATTTCGTTATTGTCTGTCTATCCCATCAGTCCTTCTATATTGTTCATTACACTTATTTTGTCATACTTCTGCCAGTAAGTTACACATTTGTTCCTTTAAATATTCTTGTCTTTGATCAATTTTCCTTTGTATTCAAATTTTTACGGGTATATGACCAGATATTCAAGGTTTCAAAATCTAAAATTAGAATTGTATGTTATGTAGGAAAGAGAGGCAGCCAACAAAATGTTCAAGGGTAAAAAAGGCCAGGTGCTGGCAGCAGACATTGGCAAGAAGAGTAAGACTTTTGTGCCTGGGGAAAAATTGCCAGAGAAAAGGCTGGATGGACCATCTAAGCAGGATGTGACAGCTATCAAGGTCAGGTTTATGTGGTGTAGTAGATATCAGTAAAATATATAAAATATATATAGTAAAACATGTTTTACATGACCTTTTACGAATGAAGCAAGTATGTGCTTAATGCAAGGCAAAAATAATTCAGAAATCTTCTTATGGAGCTTGTTGACTTACTTTTGTACTGCCTTAAGCTAAGACCTGACTGGAACGCCCAGAAATAGACTTTTTTTAATGATAGCTTCAGTTCTACTTTATATAGCGTGAAAACTGTAATGTTTTAATGTTGTGGTTTGCGTACCTGTGAGCTTGTGTGATGAATTATTTCTAGTTTTTAGCAGATTTTCAATGTAAGTTTATACTCATGGTTTCTATGAAGTGTAGATGTGCATGACATAAGTTTTCTTTGCCTCTATCTTTTTTCAGTACTGGTATCTAAAATTATACACAGAAGTTATCGGCCCATAGATTTGCAAACTAGGCTGCTCTTGTGTGTGTATTTTTTCAACATTAGTGATAGCTCTAGTTTATCCAAAATTCCGTTTTTGCTTTAAAACTTCTTTACTAAAAGAAAACGTTTTTATTTAACATTAAATTGCTGAGTAAATATTCAAAATATGGCCTGGCGTAAGTTTTATTGTCTTTTTACATTGTATTGATGTACACGTGTTTTGTATGCTGCAGGCTGCGATTGCTAATGCTAAGACACTGGAAGAGGTAGAGAAGCTGACAAATATGTTGAAGACAGGCCAGATACCCGGACGCAGTGTGCCCAAGCGACCAGGTAACTATTTGCTATTCCATTCAAGTTATCCACAAGTTCAGTACAACACAAAATTGACCTTGAACCAGCTGAGTCAAGTTTCACTCTCTCAAAACTTAGCCTGGAATTTTCACTTGTCAGCTACTTAGTGCATGCAATTTGAGTGTCAAATAGTTTGGATCTGGGTTGAAATTGTTAGTAATAGTAGTTACAAGTTCATATCAGATAATCAATAAGTGTGAATATATCTGAAAGTTTGCAGAATCTTTGATGTGAATCTTCAGACTTTGAATAAAACATTAAAGAGACTGAACCACCCGGATTAAACCATTTTTTCCTACTGACACCTTACTGTGTCTCTGTAAAACTCATTTTTTAAACCATTGTGATAAAAAGAGCATGAAAAATTTATCACAATGGTTTCAAAATTTTTTTTCTCCTTTTCTATATGTGTGCTTCTTTTCTGTAGTTTAACTAAAAGAGGTTGGGTCTAAAATAGTCTAGGAAGGAATCAGTTTGATTTCACTAGCATTTGCAAACGATGTAGTCTCAGATGGGAGGCTCTTACAGCTTTCCTACGATCAGGATCTGTACTGTTTGTTATTGAAGCTCTCTAGAAAAAATTTCTTTCGTACTGTAAATGTTCTACAATTTAACGAGGTGTTGTGGTGAAACATTTCATTTTAAAATTTCTGCAATGAAAGGGTTAACTCTTTACCTGATAGAGACATCACCAGATGTCTGTGTAAACAGTAGGAGCCCTCTGGGTCCATGCTTATAAAGCTTTTAGTTGAGTCTGAGTTTTGTTCAAGCTTTTGATTGGTCAGATTTGAGTTCTCAAGCTTTTGATTGGTCAGATTTGAGCCAGAGGCTCAAATCTGACCAATCAAAAACTTGAGAATGAACTCAGACTCAACTAAAAGTTTTATAAGCATGGACTCTGATCAGGGTCTTCTCTGTATGATAATGGATAGTATAAATCCTGATTATTAAGTTTCTGTCATGGTGAAAAGTATCTCTTTCCCTGTTCTATATTTAGTCTGAACATTCATGGACACAATAGTTATATGCCTGATCTGGGTTTTCTCTGTTTGCAAATGCGTGAAAATATATTTATATGAAGAAAAGGGTTAACTAGTGTGTCAGTTCAAACAAATGATGTAGCATCAGATCTGTATAGCAGTAAATGTGTATTGTTTTATCAATTTTCAGGCAGAGAAGAAGAGGAAATGGAAGTGAATGGCACCTGAGCGTTGCCCAAGGTCTGTTATGGTAAGGAAGATGCCTAGTAAAAGGGTTGGTAACATCTGCTGGCCATAGGTTGATGCATTCTAAATTAAATTTTTATCATTATGTTTTGTTTCTTGGCCAATTGGTTTTTAGCTCGTCTGTTTAGAAGAAGTGTCGAGCGATAGTTATCACTGGGTCGTAGGCGTTGTCATAGTTGTAGAACTAGTTGTAGGCGTCGTCGGTGTGCAAAAACTTTAATGTAGCTGATAAACAAAAAGTATTAGGTATCATCATGAAACTTCATAGATTGGTAGATCTCTTTGAGGAGAAGTGTGTCCTTTGCACAAACACCAAATCAGACAAGCGTTGTCGCCCCATGGGACTTTGTTTATTTATGATCTTTTAACAAGAGTGCAATTTTTGGTACCTTTCCAAACAGAACTGACCCAGATCAGACAACTCCTGTACGAGCTGTCATAATGATAGCAGATTCTAGAGTTTTTATCATGGCTAAAAATCCCATGTTCACATGCCATTTTGAAAAAAATGTTGTTTTTATTCATGATGTGGTTATTTGTTACATAAATATTCATGAGAGAAAGCGTAAACATAAATATCAAGTTAATTCATTTAAATCAGTTTAGATTTTTTTTGCTGTTTTGCAAATTAGCAAGCTCTTTATTGCAGTGTACAATATCATTTTGGTTTTGTGTCTGTGTTTTGTCATTTTGCTTTTAATTAAATCTAGACTTTATGATTATTCATATTTAAGAAATAATGATATTATGAATATTAATTAGATGAAATTTTATAATTGCATGCAAACACCGGAAGTTTTAGGTGTGGTAGATACTGTAGCAGCCTATATTATACAATAAGCAAACAAAGCAGACCCTGATCAGCCATCTGAACTGGGTCAACTGTTTGTAAAGGACCCAAAAGGAGTCTCAGTCAGATAAACAGTTATTTAACCCTTTCCTCCCTAAATACGCCTTTCTACACCTCTGTAATAACCACTTCTTGAAACCATTGTGATAAATAGAGCATTTGCTCCAATAGGAGCAAATGCTCTATTTATCACAATTGTTTCAAACTTCAAAATTCTAAAATTTTACTTTCACTAGTAAATGCTCCTTTTGGGTAGAATCATTTAAAGAGGTCATTCTAAAAATAGCCTATGGAGGAAGTGGTTAATTTGTTATAGTTGTTATAACCTTTGCACACTTTTGTGATCCATCTGAGATATCACCAGGATCCAACTGGTTTGAGGCAAGCATACACTTTTTAATAAAATGTCTGTTTAGACTTAGACTCCTAAACCCTTTCCCTTAATGAACACCTTTTTACACTTCTGCAAACAGAGCAGATCCAGATCAGATGACATCTGTATGAGCCGTGTGATCAGGGCTTGCTCTGTTTGCCTATGAAGTTGTATAGATCTGACTCTACAGTTTCTGCCATGGTCAAAAATTGCCTTGTTCATGATGCTCTTATAAAATTCAACCAATTGGTGTTCATATATCCATTATGTCCGATGTGAATATTCATATTTATTAATTTCCCATATGAATATTCATGAGGGAAAAGGTCAAGCTGAATTCATCGGCAAAAGGTCATATTTAGTGGTTTAATATCATACGCATATACTCATCAGAAATAACAATTTGAGTTTAAGGATTGTAGTCAAAATGCAATTTTGGTACTTGTCAGTAAGAAGTTTTGGCACATATAGTATAACCTCTCTATAACGGCCACTAAATTGTGTTAGTTTGTATTTAGGGCAGGTGGCTGCTTAAAGCAAGGTGAAAGTAAAACAGAACGCTCCTATAGGAGCGTTTTGTTTAACTTTCACCTTGCTTTAAGCAACCACCTGCATTTAACACAAAATACTCGATGTAATTTAGTGGCTGTTATAGAGAGGTTTTGCTGTATTTCATGATTAACTTTTTACTCCATGAATATTCATATAAGAAATAATGACATGTTTATTGCTTAGATTAATTGTTATAATTGCTCATGAACACAGGAGTCTTTGGTTATAGCAGAAACTGTAGAATCATATCTATATTATATCATAAGCAAACAGAGCAGACCCTGATCAGATAACTCGTATAGGAGCTGTCAGATCTGGGTCTGCTCTGTTTGCAAAGGCATAGAAAGGCATATTTTATGGAATGAAGGGTTAAACTGATAGTTTTGACCATATGTATATGAAGGAAAATGGAAGCACCATCACACACAATGGAAAGTCAGTGGTATGTATGGTAAGACATCAGCAACATACATGTAACAAACGTGTTACTAAACTTGTTGAATTTTCATAAATATCTTTAACCTTTTCACTGTTGAAATAATAAAAGCATGAATATTTAGTAAGTGAATTTTATAATGGCATATGGCATTCGTAGAAACTGTCCGATCATAAGCAAATGGAGTAGACCCTGGTCAGATGTAAGAAAAAATGACGTTATGATCCAAGAATATTAGATTTCTAAGTAATTGTCATCAGAAAACAGTTGTGGCCTGCTACAATTCTATATGTAATTTTTTCTCCTATTTCTTCTCAAAATTTAGCCCAAGTGTCAAACAGTATGGATCATGATAAGACGCTGAGTTACTTGAAGTCTCACCATGATCCAAATGTTTGCATGGTTTGTCACATGTTTGCTGCTAGCATACAAAAAGTTGATGGCTACATCAAATATTTTAATGTAGAGCCCCCGATCCTATGCATTATTAACTCACTACAACTATAAATGGATCAAAGTCAGACAGTAGTCATACATCAGTGGCCTATCATGATTCAAACAACTGTAAGAATTTAGTAAAACCTGTTTATAGTGGCCTTCCAAAATGAGTCTTATTCTGGGGTTTTAGGACAGGTGGTTGCTAAATACAGGATATACTTTCTGCATTACTTTTGCCCTGCATTAAGCAACCGCCTTCTCTTATAAATCCCCATGTTTATTATGTGGTCACTATAGGCAGGTAATACTGTATTTTTGTACTAGTAATAATCATGTGATCTGTTTGTATACTTTCAGCCGGTGTATATATTGAGTGAGCAACATTCATTGGAGGAGGATCCCATGGTCTTCAACCAGATCTAATACTAGTGCTCTCTTGGCCTATTATCATTTCATTTCCCAGTTAATGAAGCTCATTAGTTTCATTCATGAAATTTCATAGACTGAAAAATATTCATTGAACAAAAACTCCAATCCAAATACTATTTATTCCATAGAAACATTTTCAGAACAAATTTAACTGACTTCATGGACTCTTTACTCCATGAATATTCATGTAAGAAATATCGACCACATAAAATTTAATGTTAATTAGATAAATGTTTATGTTGACCCAGGAATATTTGGCCATGACAGAAACTGTAGAATCCAATCTATTATAATTTCATATGCAAACAGCAGACCCTGATCGGACGCCCATTACGGGAGTGGTCTGATCTGGGTCTACTCTGTTTATAAATCCGTAGAAAGGTACATTTTTAAAGTAAAGGATTAACATATCTAGACATTGAGGTGATTTTTGGTTGAACATTTTTGTCTGATAAAAACATAAACATTTTGCTAGAGGAGAACTATTATTAGGCATTGTTGCTCTCTTTTCTTGGAAATAGATTGTTTAATACCTCTACTGAATTCAGGTATATTCGGTAATTTATAAAACAATTACTTTACAACTTATGAGGTTTAAGTTATACAGTCAATTATGATATATTTCAATATTTCATCATGCTACATTTCATAATAATCATACAATCATGACAGGTTTGGAAAAAGCCCATTCAGTATATGATAATTTCATGTTCGAAATTGATATCAGTATATCTGAAACAATGTTTGAATTAATGTTCCATTTGATATCCTTTTTCCACCAAACCCTACAAAATGGATATCAATCATTTGAATCCTGAAGTTAGTATCTGATGAAGATTCGGTATAAATCAGTTGCCTGAAGAATATTCATGTAAGAAAAATGATATGAATAATAATTAGAAATACATATATTTTATTATGGCATATGAACATGCCAGAAAATGTATTATTTGTTCTATATAATTACATAAGCAAACAAAGCAGACCCTAATCATATAGCTCCTATAGAAGCCGTCTGATCTGGTTCTTCTCTGTTGCCAAGGTCTCAAAAGAGTCTCTATCAGGTAAAGGGTTGAATAAAATGCGGTTTGTTAGGGGAGTTCGAGGATGGTTTACTGTTACATCTCGGGTGTACATGATATTGACATTATCTTAGTACATGTATCAGTTACTAAGACTGATAAGAACTACTACACATACCTATGCTTATGTTTGTTACTAGATAGTATTTGTGTTGAACTAGATATTCTTGTCTCTAGACACATTTCATAATCTCTCTCTATTAAAAACATTCACGAAAGAAATAATACAATTTATATTTATTAGCAGAATCCTGACTTTGACATGATTTGTTGAATCGGATTCATATTGGTCAATAGGCAAAGAAAGTAGAACTAGATCAGGCAACTCCTACAGGAATCATCTGATCTGGGTCTGCTGAATTGGGTGTCAAAAGGAGCTCTATTAGATGAAGGGTTAAAGAAGTATTACAACTTCATACATGTATCTAGTACTCTGTAAAGAATTTGCCAATAGTCTGGATCCAGATGAGAGACCGAGTCCAAATTTTGCCATCTCGTCATGATCCAGATATTTTGACACAGGTCATAAATTTGAAACAAAAATCTACTTTTAGGATTGAAAGAAGTATCACATTCTGGGGAAGGCAATATAACTGTTAAGGGTTAAAACAACAACAACAAAACTTGCAAAGTTTTAAAGGGTCAAGTTTATATTTATAAGGGGGTTTCAGGGCAAATGCTCCTTGTTATTGCAATAACTTAGTGTTTAGAGAAAAGAAATCTGGTTATGGAATATAACTGTATAAATATGATACTGCAATGAATATGCAAATTCTTGAATAAAAGGTTGGGAAGCGATTTTGGTTTTTCACTGTTTTCTTTTTTCTTTTTCTACGCTACTGTACTAAAATTTGCAATGCTTTGTACATTTCAGATCTGCATTGTTGAACGACTGAACAAACTATTTGGAAATACCTAATGTATTTCAATGAAAAGTTTGCAGTGGAAAAATATTGGTCGATGGATTTACATGTACATGATGTATATATGTTTCTGGCGGGTATTGTGTGATTGGTTTGTTGTAAGTAGGTTGTAATAGCATGTGTCCTTATTGTGAAAGAAACTCATATAAACACCCTTGAGGGTAGTGGAGTATTAAGAAGCAGGGACATGTTTGATAGTCCCGTGTCTCATCATCTCAAACAACAGTTGAAAAACCCTAAACCCAGTTCCTACCAAACTTCACAGAAATACTCCTTGTGATGTCCTCTGTAAATTTTGTTTATTTGCATTACATACAATACTGTTTGCCATGGAAACGAAAGGAAGATTATTTAACGATCTTGTCGGATATCACCGTCAACAGTTTCATAATCTACCAACATTTTCAGACCATAGTGATACATTAAAAAATATTGCCACTAGGATTGAGGCCAGTTTTTCTTTCATGGCTACGGTGAACATTCAAAACAATATGAAACTACAGACCGGAATATAACTATTTTTTTGTAGGAATGATTCATAAGTGATTGTTGAAGTGCCAAACACATGACCGTTTTGAGTGAAAGGTAGGGGAAGTTCCCAATTGTGGAAAGTTAAAAGCCGTCTCTGAAACTGCATGCCAGATGTTCCTGTATAATGTTTAGAGGTCCTTTATTAAAGTTGTTCATAAAAACATGACCGCCATGTGGTAGGCTTCATCGTGTGGTTATGTAGTGATTTAGAGAAACGACTAAACCTTCTTTGCTATGTGGCAAAACATGAGCAGCTGGAGCGGAGCTTGTTTTCCATATATGGCTATACAGGAAAATTTTAAAAAAAAATCTTTGTCTTGAGAGAAACCAGTCAGGTTGTAATATATATTTGTATTCATCTTAGTAGATGATGCTTTACCAGTAATAATGTTCGTCTGAAACGCATCTTTCGAATTATATTCATTGGCAGACCCTGATCAGACGGCTCCTATAGGAGCTGTCTTATCTGGACCTACTATGTTTGAAAATGCTTTAATATGAGGGAAAGGGTTAATGTCGATATGAAGGCAGCAATCTGACCACTGACCATGACATTCATACATTATGAAAGGTCAGTCTCTTTTTACCTCACCAGAGCACTTTTGTGCTCAGGGTGCTTTTGTGATCGCCTGATGTCCGCCCACGTGCGTCGGGCGTCAGCAATTTGAAGCTTTAAAATCTTCTCCTCTGAATCTAAAGGGTTCTTAGCTTTCATCTTTGGTACATAATGCTAGCATTATCTGTAGGTCCTCTACAAAAGTTATATAATTTATGCCCCAGGGGTCAAAATTGGCCCCACCCCAGGGGTGCCTTGTTTTCTGTAGAAACATATAGTAAAACTTATCTTCTCCTGAAACTGGAAGGTTCTCACCTTTCATATTTGACACATAGCATCCTGTTCAGGTCTTCTACACAAGTTATATAAATTATGCCCCTGGGGTCAAAATTGGCCCTGTCCCAGGGGTGGCCGGTTTTCAATAAACATATAGTGACAATCTTCTCCTCTGAAACTGGAATGTTCTCAGGTTTCATATTTGGCACATAGCATCATGTTCAGGTCCTCTACAAAAGTTATATAAATTATGCCCCTGGGGTCAAAATTGGCCCGGCGTCAGGGGTGGTCAGTTTTCAGTAGAAACATATAGTGAAAACTGAAAAATCTTCTCCTCTGAAACATAGTGAAAACCATGTCTTTATTGGCTTATGGTTCTAGGTTATTTAACCCTTTCCCTCATAAAGAGTCAGATGGAAGCTCGTGTAGTAACTGTAATTAGGGTCTGCTCTGTTACTTATTGAATAATATAGATCTTATTCTGAAGTTTATGTTGCAGCCAAAAAATTCCCTGTTAATATGTAGTTAAAACTGGTTATAAAACTTAATTCCATGAATATTCATGCAGTAATAAATTCTTACATGGGGGATAGTTAATACTCCTAGGAAAACGTAATAGCCAGAATTGCCATACCCGGTAGCTTTCTTTATGCAATAATGGAGTCAAAATAACAATTATGTTATACACTGGATATAGTATTATTCGGAGTCGGGCATAGATGTTTACATTGATAGATGGCATAGTTGTTGGTTTTGGATTGCATACATGTTGGTTTTAGATGTCGCAGATGTTGGTTTTTGATGGCATGATGGGACCGCAACACGTATTCGAGAGCTCTGGTAATCGCAAATAACACCCCACAAACAGATGCAATTATTCGTACATAGCAAGATCGCCGATTTGCGAATCAGTCTGTTTCTACCCAAAACAATGAAATAACTGACACATTTTAAAAGAATTCGTCATAAATCACTCGAGACAACAAACATAGCGAGTGTAAGTCATGAACAGAAAATAATATTATTTATTGGTTCAATAATCTAAAAATATTTGAAATTAGTTTAGGACAGTAAACATATTTTCAAAGTTACCCATGAAAATAAAAGAACTCGTACAGTTTGAATAAAAACAATTCAGTTAAAAAAGCTCATTGTTAAAACAAACAGTCCTTAAATATACCTGGATGATTCTTGAATCACGTGTCCTCATTCGCGAATCAGATTGGATCGCCACGTGTCGGGCAATCCACAGCCCTAGCCGGGTTCAGTATCCAGTATCGGTTTAGCCATTCTCCTTGTAATTGCAAAATGATGACAATTTACTTTTCATTCTTACGCAAGAAATTATTACTATTGGTGTTAAGACAATTATATTATTGAGAAAATATTTAACCCTTCGCTTGCTATTCACGTCAATATACGTACCTGTAAATAGTGAAGACCCAGATGAGACAGCTCCTGCAGGAGCTGTCTCATCAGGGTCTGCACTATTTACAAGTTAATTGTGCAACCAGTGCACTCCACAGCAATGATTGCACAGCGAAATACTTGTACACAGTGAAGATATATGTAATTATACAACAGGGCATGGGTAAATAAGGAGAAATATATTTTAAAATTAGCAAGATTAATTATACCGGTGCATGGAAATGTTCACCATAATGAAATCAATACTATTCTATAAGTAATTATCGCGGACTGTTGATTAGACAGGAGGAATGCAAAGCTCTCATCTGGGCTTACTATGCAACTGCGTAAATGTGCAGCTTTATCAAGGAAATGGTTAAACTAAACTAGCATTTTTGCTTTAGAATTAGTTCATAGAATATAGGAGTCTCTTGTGCTTTTCACTGGTCTTTAATAGCGAGGCAATCACGTTGGAATCGGCATCAGTATGTACAGCAATAATCCGAATAATTTAATTTTATGTTTTGAGCCAGCCCATGTTTCGCTTGCACGAGGTCTGGGAGTCACATTCATTATACAGTAAAACCTGTCTTAAGCGACCATTTAAAAGATCTAATTATGGGTCTGTAAGGCAGGTGGTAACTTTATGCCGAACGAAGGTTATGCAGAAAGCAACCACCTGGTTTTTTTTAAGATTCCTGTGTCCACTAAATATAAGGTCGCTTTTAACAGTCAGGTTCTGCTTTATTCGATTATTAGTACCAAGAATAGTCTCGGGCATGTTTTTCTGGCTTCTAGCTTCTAAGAAATGGAAACGCCCAAGCATGAATGAGGATGTTCATGAGTTTTGAATCTTGAGAGTGTCCGCGAAGTGCGAGTCTTCGAGTCTGCTTGAGAATGTCTGCGAGTTTTGTGTCTTCTTGAGAAATATCCGTGGGTTTTGAGTATCAGTGAACCGTCGTCGTTATTGTTGCGTGTTATTACGTCTGATATGAGCCTATATCAATATGGACGTTGATAAACCAGCTAACCCACTGAACACGTATTTTTAACACGCAAGAGTGTTTCTGCTTTCGCCCAGAACGCGACCAATGTTATCTAGATCGAGTCCGAAGTGAAACCGACATTTTCATCATTTCATCAGTCCAAACTGTTTGCAAATCAACATTTACAGTAAACTCCCTCTAATACTACCAGCAAAATAGGTCTAGTACTGACTCATAGAGACCGATGGTAGCTTAACGCAGGGAAAAAAGCTTTCTGCATGTGACTACATTTTTATCCTGCATTAAGCAAGCACCCGCATTAACAGGCAATGGTCGCTTTAGATTAGTTCTATGGTAGTTTGGTAATACAGTAAAACCTCTCTATAATTGCCACTAAATTCTATTAGTTTGAAGTACTTAGGGCAGGTGGCTGCTTAAAGCAATGTGAAAGTAAAACAACGCTCCCAAAGAAGCGTTCTGTTTTACTTTCACCTTGTTTTAAGCAGCCACCTGCATTTAACACAAAATATTTGATGTAATTTACTGGCCGTTATTGAGAGGTTTTACTGTACACGCTTACACGCTTGAACTTCGTGTGACTAAATTTAGTAAATTAGGCTATTTTGCCTACCTACCTGTAAACCGAAGATCAGAAAACTCAAATAGTCGGAAGGATATTATCACTGTCCATTTAAAAAAATGTTTTTTAACTGAATTTGAATCGAGATTTTTCTTTCATTTCTTACCGAATTGAGACCAGATGTAAACCACTTGTCACGGGTGTGCCTGTGTGTAAAGTGGGGATACGGACCAACTGTAGAGGGTCAGGTGCATGTTCCACCGGGAAATACTGTGTGTAAAGTGGGGATACGGACCAACTGTAGAGGGTCAGGTGCATGTTCCACCGGGAAATAACCACTTGTCACGGGTGTGCCTGGGTGTAAAGTGGGGATACTGACCAACTGTAGAGGGTCAAGTGCATGTTCCACCGGGAAATGCTGTGTGTAAAGTGGGGATACGGACCAACTGTAGAGGGTCAGGTGCATGTTCCACCGGGAAATAACCACTAGTCCCGGGTGTGCCTGTGTGTAAAGTGGGGATACGGACCAACTGTAGAGGGTCAGGTGCATGTTCCACCGGGAAATAACCACTAGTCCCGGGTGTGCCTGTGTGTAAAGTGGGGATACGGACCAACTGTAGAGGGTCAGGTGCATGTTCCACCGGGAAATAACCACTTGTCACGGGTGTGCCTGTGTGTAAAGTGGGGATACGGACCAACTGTAGAGGGTCAGGTGCATGTTCCACCAGGAAAACTTATTTCTAGAATGGCACAGAAGCATTCTGGAGGGTATTTTAGACAAAATAGGCCTACTGGTTATATTTTACTGATTGAATATACTGAAAGTTTGTCAAGATTCAACATATAATTTTCTAAAACGTGTACACAAGGGACTGCAGTGGTTAAATGCCGTGTTTGTGAAATATCAAAAGCATAAATTCTGAAAGTACGAGATCCTTCGAAGGCAAAAGAAGCCATGTGAAAAGAGAAACTTGCAGACTCAGTTTTATTGAATCGGTTCATGAGCAGTTATTAAAAGTGCAACACTACTCACGCCCCCTAGCACAACTTTAAAAGCGGTATTGAATTTTCAAAACTAAAAACATTTTTCAAAGCTGATGATCCCGAAGGGAACGAAAATATAACAACACCGGGAATGTGTCAACTATCAACTATAGCAGACCCAGACCAGACGATTCCTACAAAGACGTGAAAATATGTTTCTATCGGGTTAGTCCAACTTGTTTCATTCAGACCAATCATATAGGGCAACAGTTGTGGACGATGTTCTGTATCACGTCCGTGCTTCATGAAGCCCCCCCCCCCCCAACCTACACACACGCACGCACACTATTGACGTCTTTTGACACATCAATAAAAGTCATTTTATGAAACCAGCCATAAATAGAGCATTTGCTCCATTCGGTTTCTAATGGTTTCAGATTCTCAAAAATCCTTTCTAGTAAATGTTCCATTTCAGTAGATTTATTCAAAGAGGGTGGGCCTTAGATGCGATATCGTAGCTGTAAGACTGATAATGACTAGCGTCCAGTTTACTATTTAGGAATAGAGCTACGTTATCGTATCTAGGTGGGCCTAAATAAAGGCGTTCGGCTCATGAAATATGTCTATTAAAAATAAGTTAAAATGTTCCTAAATTGACGTTTTGTAACATTTGGGGCCGAAAAAATAATGCCTGGGGCGTTTTGAGACAAAGCTGAAATTTCGTATCTCTTATATAGAATATACGAAATTTCAGCTTTGTCTCAAAACGCTCCAAGCATTATTTCCATAGGCGAGTCCAAACATGCATTGCGTCGGGCACCTTTGTATATAGGGGGGTCTGTATTCGTTAAACTTTTAACAAAAACGCGAATTATGCTGAAACACATTCGAAAAACATTCAACTCACCGCAGTTAAAACGGTGCTGGCTATTTCCAGTCTGCTACGAGAAGCCAGTTTTCTTTCTCCTGCTTTCGTTTTGAACGGATGTGGTTATTTCGCTGTAGCCCGGAAGTAGTAGTCAATTTGCATATCGAATAGTGTATGAGCCGGGTCACAGCAAAATGGTCGCATCCGTTCAAAAAGAAAGTTGGAGAAAGAAAACTGGCGCCTCGTAGCAGACTGGAAATAGTAAGCGCCGTTTTAACTGCGGCGAGTTTTAATGTTTTTCGGTAGTGTTTCACCACAATTCGCGTTTTTGTTGAAAAGATTAACGAATACAGAGCTCCGTATATACTTCTATGCATCCTGGCGGGAGTCACATCGTTTCGCTCTAGCGTTTTTTTTTTCAAATTCGCGGTCTTGCAGCGACAAGGAAATAAAAAAAAAATCCGCTTAGCATATAGAGTTTGGAACGGATCAAGGCCAAAATGATTGAAATCTGTGTTGAATTAGCTTTGCTGTAAGACTTTGAAAAACATGACTGTTGTATTTTCCGCCACTGATCTGAAGTAGTACCTTTCAATACATAGGCCTACATAGACCCGATAGGAATTAGTTTTCCGTATTGTGTTTTTCCTATTTTTCTGATTGGTTTAAGGTTCAAATAGATAGTTTTAGGCTAGTTTTACATACTTCGATCACATTTCCTTTTTTTTCTTTTTGTGTGTGTGTGTGGGGGGGGGGGGGGGGGGGGGGAGGTTCCGTGGGTGAGTCCGAGCATGCGTCGGGCACCTTTGGTTTGAGTCAGTATATGTATATATATATAGAGAGAGAGAGAGAGAGAAAGAAGGGATCCGACTTCAAAAGATCCAAATTACCCACTCCTCTACTTTAAACCTTTCGTTCTGCAAGAAATTACACATGGCTTAGGAAGAAGTTTTGGCTACTGACCGTTGCAAGGCGGTGATTCTACTTTCACCCTATGGTCAACTATGTTATTTAATATGTTTTATGTCTTGATATGCGTCCCGTTAGGCTTTGTCTTGTGGCTCTGCCGTTTCCTGTTTGATAGTGTTTGGTACCATTTCCTTTCGTATGTGGCTCTCCCTGTTTGACTGGGTTTTTTTTAAATATTATAAATAATTATATTATATACATGACCTATAAATGAATTTCACGCAATACAAACAATTATATTTATTTCCGTATTACACTCCTTCTGTTAGGCTTTCATTTAAAAAAATAATCGGCATAATGTTTGCATAGATCTATAAATAATGAACATATATAGCTATAATGACGTTGACTGAGGGTTTTCCAATTCTGCCTAAAAGAGGGAATTTATAAATCTAATTACACGGCCTTCGTCATGCAAAGCGCGAATCTGAAACAAATGAAAATCTAATTATTACCAGATATACTTGCGTATATTATTTTGTCTATTCTGTCCAGATTATCTCGCCCACTCGTAACAAGTCCACAGTTCATACGTAACCAACCAGAATATCATTTTTCCAGAGCTAACAAATGACCCTTTCAAATCATTCACACTTACTAGTAATGAATTAGAAATTGAAATATTCTGTATTTTACTTTTAAACACCAGGATACAGAGCATCTTGAGTTAAACGTCGTTGGTTTCAATTTTGATTTAATCCTTTTCTCCATAAATACACCTTATTAAGCAGAGAATGTGCCTTCTGATCAGGGTCTGCTCTAGCTATTTGCTTATGAAATAATATAGATATATATGATTCTACAGTTTCTGCATCGGCAAAACATATCTGTGTCCATTTACCGTTATAAAAATGATCTAGGGACCGTCTCATCTGGATCTACTCTGCTTGCAAAGAATGGAGTAAAGGATAATTCATTTTCAATCAGTGTGAGCAAAATTCGTGCAAAGCGAGACAACTAGAACAAGAACGAAGGGAGGCTACTCGTGTCAGACGAATTTCTGAGAAAAAAGTTTGTCGAGAGAACAATAGCATGGAAGGTAATCTTTTTTAACGGTTGAGTGATTAATAACAAAAGCAAGGGACGCAATAGTTTACATACCGTATCTACGTTATTTAATCTACCATTTTCAATACCATTGCACCATGTAAATGTCAATTTGAAGATGCACATACTCCTTTGACTGACGCATTTTCGCGCCTTTGCAAACAGGGGAGACCAATATCAGATGTATCCTGTTAGATCTGTCTGATCAGGGACTAGTCTTGTTTGCTTTTGAACTTGTATAGATCTGATTCTACATTTTCTGTATTTACTAAATATGTTCATGTGCCATTAAAAGTTCAGAAAATTAACATTCATTGTATTGATTTATAACGCACTGTATAACAAAATGAGTTGCCATGTCAGAGGCGCGTCGCCTGATCAGAGTCTTCACTGTTAGACACCCGTAATTGTCAACATTTGTAAAGTCTCTCTATGGCGATATCTGCGTGCATATTCATTAGTGTATTAAAACGGGCAGTTACTTCAGTAAAGAAAAATGCGCATAACTGTTGACTCGTATTAAGCTGCCGTTGGTTTTAATGAAACGCATTTGAACTTACCTGATTGATGTTGAAAACACCTGAGTCTGCTCTGTTTGTTTATGGAATTATATAGATCTGATTCCACAGTTTCTGAAAGTGGCATACATGTCATTGGCAAATTTTCCTATTTTCCCAAAGCCATCATAAAAGATGTGCAGTTAAATCTCTCTATAACGGCCACTAAATTACACCAAGTAGTTTATGTTAAAGGCAGGTGGATGCTTAAAGGAAGGTGAAAATAAAACAGAACGCTCAAATAGGAGTGTTCTGTTTTACTTTCACCTTGCATTAAGCAGCCACTTGTCCTAGATACCAACTAATTAACACAGTTTTGTGGCCGTTATAGAGAGGGCTTACTGTATATGATGTCATTATTTCTTATATAAATACATGTATTCATGTGGTGAAAAGTCAAGTATCATTTGAGAGACCTGTACCACTTGTAAAACTATCCAACTTAACAAACAGTATAGACCCTGGTCAGACCCGTTACCACCGACTCAGCAGATTGCCGTGGTCTTCACTGAATCTTACTGTACGGGTTGCAGGTGCGGATCCATGATTACAGATTAGGGGTGGGGTGTAGAGTTTTAAAAGTGCTTATATAGCTCGAACAATTTGACCTGGACCCTGACCTACTTAATTTGCATAAATAAAATTCGCAACATTTCTATTTTTACCATCGGCATTGCACGGGTTTATCCTCGGCACGTGACCCGGTAAGCAACTAAGCATGGACACACTCGTGATTGTATGGTTTGCATATGCACGAGTTATCGCTCTCCCTTAATTTCAGCGAGAATAGACTTCACGATTTACCAAGGGAATTTTTATTTATACAGCGTCATCTCTCTCTAATTTATGCATTCTGCATATAGGTGAGGGTCCAGGTCAACTTGTTCGAGCTATACCTGGTATGTAAATGAGTAAAATAGCCTGCGAAAAGAGTAATTAAGTCGAATAGTACGAATGGAGCGAACAGGAAAGTAAAGAAATTCAGATTGCTTTAAAATAAAGAAATTCAGATTACTTGGTCTAGATCTAATAAACTTAACCAAAAAGTTTGTTTGGGCTTTTTAGAGGGTGGGATGGACGTACGCCGGCTCCACCTCTCTAAATCCTTGCCTGGTTTGGTCGGTGACTATTAAAGTTTTCCCATGTGTCTTTATGTTTCAAACTAATGACCGTTGAGTTACTCCACACTTGAGAGTTTTTCCGGAATTTAACAGCATCTCAAAGTTTGCTTTAAATTTAATAAAATGAGTTCAAAATGAATGAATTAAATCAAGAGTTTTCGTTCAAATCCGGTCAACTATCGCGTAAATTCTGAGTTCTGATGGGAAACTGCTTATTGCTCTGGTAATCCACTTTTAAGTATCCGTAATATGCAACCATTGGCCATAAATCCATAATATGTAACCATTGGACATTAATCCGTAATATATAATTGACCATAGATCCGTAATATGTAACTATTGCATTGGATCCGTAACAAGTAACTATCGATCATATGTAATATGTAACTATTGGTCAGATGTCCGTTATAATTATGTAACTATTGGCCATTGATCCGTAATATGTAACTATGTTACATATTACGCATCCATGGCCAATAGTTACATATTACGCATCCATTTCCATTAGTTACATATTACGCATCCATGGCCAATAGTTACATAATTATTATGCATCCATGGCCATTAGTAACATATTACGGATACATGGCAAGTACTAAACGAAACACATTGTAAGGGTTGTTTCGCTTATACTGTAAGCTATATAATTACATTGCGATCTTGTTGAATTGTAACTATATAATTGAACTTTATATTTTCTATTCCTTTTGTTGTGTTAGAAGAAAAAAATGTTACGAGTCGACTGATCTTGATCTGTTCTGTTTTCAAATGTGTGAAAACGCGTTTATATGAAGGATAGGTCAAATAGTAATCGTCACCTATCACATGTAGTATTAACCCTTTCCCTCATGTAAACGTGTTTTAACGCATTTGCAAACAGAGTAGAGGAGCCGTCTGATCAGGGTCTACTCTGTTTGCTAATAGAATTTGAAAGATCTGTGTCTTCACTTTGTGAAACCATTGTGATAAATAGAACATTTGCTCCTATAGGAGCAAATGCTATATTTATCACAATGGTTTCAAACTACAAAATTCTAAAAATTTTCCTTTTCTCTAGTTAATACTCCTTTTCGGTAGATTTATTTAAAGGGGTTGTATCTAAAATAGCCTATGAGGCAATGGGTTAACATCGGGGGTCTTCAGAATCATAACTCATGCAAGCTTTGTCGTCAATCGATCGGGTTTCTTACGAGTTACATCTTACCCAATGTTATGTGATCTTTTTAAGCTTGGTTGCCGGCGGACAGGGCTTACTATCATCATACACCCACCACCACCCCACCCCCACCCCGGCAAACTTGTTTGCTGCAGGTTGGTCGGTCTGTCGGTCCACATTTGAACATGGGTATAGCTGAGATTGCGAACTCCTCCTTCAGTTTTTAAGTTATTGAATTTATATTTGGTATACATGATAACCGCGAATAGTAAATGTGCAAAACGCAATTTTCATGCATTTACATTTGATCATTGCAGAATAATCTCCCCATTTTTTCTCATTTTGGCTTGAAACATGGATACATGTATTTGGATTTGCGATCAAGGCTGCTGTGCAGGGGTACTCCATCACCTTTAGTAATAGTTCTAGTTATTGTTGGAAAGTAAAGGCCAAGGTTATTGACAATGGAAGAGATACAAATAACAAGATTGTCTAGAATATAAACATCATTTTTGATTAATATCATCATGTATAATAAACTATCTACAGCAGTATAGTAATATCAGATGTTATGCCAGATACATAAAGTAGGCTTTGCAATGCCGACCCGAAACAAACAGCAACTACAGTACGACCCTTCTATACAACGAACTACTGGAAACGAACTACTGGAAACGAACTACTGGAGATATAACCCTCGGCATTGAAACCCTTTCCTCTATGAATATGTAATAAGGTATATTGGCTATGACAGAAACTTCCGAATCATATCTAATTTATTCTATAGGTAAACAAAGCAGACCGTGATCAGACAGACAGCTACTATGAGAGCCACTATCTACTCTTCAACAGTGCCAAAATCCTCTATATAAAATAAAAAAATCAACCATTCATTTCAAAGATACGCCGTTAACACCTATACAAGCATAGTAGACCCAACTCAGATGGCTCCTGTAGGAGCCACATGATCTGGGTCTGCTCTGTTGGCTTATTGAATTTCTGTCATGTTCGATAATTCCTTGTTCATAATTGCCTTTATAAAAATGTAATATTCAAGATGTCATCATTTCTTACATAAATATTCATGAAGGAAGGGGTTTAAAAATGCTTAGTAACTTAAAGGATTATGAGCTCAGAGAAAAAAAAGCAAATAAGACTTTTTTAACCATTTTCATTATGAATATTCATTTAAGAAATAATGACAATCGTCTTCTTTTAAAGACATGCAGTGTTTATTTATTGAACTCTTTTCTGTGCTGGAAACGAGTCACTTATGTATTTTGCAAACAGTATATACCATGATGTGAGGGCTCTGATCATGGCCTTTTCTGTATGTCCTGGTACACTTTTCATACCCCCCCCCCCCTGAATATTCACGATACGCTTGACCAGTTTGTATATAAGAATAGTCCATTAGCAAATTCAGCAATGAAAGGGTTTGACGAATTCGTGACAAGCTTTGCAAATCGTTATACCATGATTAAACTCAGATGGCGTCTCATCAGGATCTAAACTATTGGCAAATGTTATCCCCATTGCGCCCATTGCATCCATTGGGATAAGAGCGGAAATCTTAGATTCTGTCGTTCGTTAATCGAAAATATACAATTATAACATACTGGGTTTAAGTGATAGTCTTTACAGTTAATGCATATTTTCTATTAATGCATTGTTCAGTAAAAACCCTTCTAAGCCGGAATTATAGTAGAGAAGAATGTAGTTACTTTTTGGCAGGTGGCCGCTTAATGCAGGGTGAAAGTAATGCAGAAAGCTCCTAGTGCATAACTTTCAGCTTGCATAAAGCGGTCACCTGTCTTAAAGACTGACAATAATACTAATTTGAACGTCCGGTTTACACGGGTTTCCCGAATTTTCTTTCGATACACATGTACTTCTTTTCAGCATAACAAACTTATCCTTTCTCTTTTTTTAAAACAAAACAAACAAAAAACGAGTTTCAAGTAGAGCCTACCACTTTATTCTTCGCCATTATCGCCACATTCGCGATCTGACCCGCATTTGCAAATAGCTTGAATCCAGATCAGACGCCAAGTAGCTCGGATCCAAGCTGTTTGACACTCAGTCAATATTTCTTTCAAAAGCTTGATCGAATCAAACTTGCACCAGATCCAAATTTGAGCAGACAAAAGTTTTTCACAGAAGGGCAAGGATTAGTACAGTCATAGTATTAAAACTAATTGGCACGTGAAAAGTGAACCACCTGTTGCGGGTTCGATAAAACACCGGTAATGCAGGATAGTTCATAGACAATGAAAACCACCATAACTCACTTGTACAGTGAAACCCCTCTAAACCGGAATTCTAGTAGAGAGGAATTTACATACTTTTTGGCAGATGGCTGCTTAATGCAGGGTGCTTAATGCAGGGTGAAAGTCATGCAGAAAGCTCCTAGAGGAGCTTTCTGCATGACTTTCACCCTGCATCAAGCTGCCACCTGTCCCCGAGACCGATATTTATAATAAAATGAGCGTGTGGTTTAGAGGGGTTTTACTGTACACGTAGTTCATAGACAATGAAAACAGTCATACTAACTGGTACATATACATGTATATCATGTTCTTATATAATTCTGTAATGACACTGACTTTTTTCTATTCTGGTGTCACCGTCTTTATAGTATTATCTAACAAAGTTCGTGCTGAAACTTTAAACGCTGGAAATTTAAAAATATACGTAGATACGGATCAGATCAGATCAGATCAGATGGCTCATGTAGGTGCTGTCCGATCAGGGTCTGTTCTCTTTGGCTTATGACATAGTATAGTTTCTGCTATTGCTAAAACTTCCCTTGTACATGGTGCCGGTTACAAATGCATCTCTTGAATATTCAAGATGTCATTATTTCTCACTTGAATATTCACCAGGTAAAGGGCTAACTACCGCCGAGCCTGGGTCAATCAATGCCGAGTCAATCAGAACACGTCAATTAAGCCAATTAAGTACGATTGGACACATAGCGTCTCCAGGCCCCAAGGTTATAAATATTTCTGCTTGAGTCTGGGATCATTCTCAAGCATCTGATTGGTCAGATTCTGAGCGTGTTCTCAGAACCTGACCGATCAGATACTTGAGGATGATCTCAGACTCAGACTCAGAAGTTGTATAACACTGGACCCGGGTGTTTGTTTATGACAGTCATGTTAACATTTGTATTTAATAGTACTGAATCATTCATACGAAATACACATACTCAGAACGAGACACGTTAAACAATAAAGTATAGTACACGCTGATATGCATAAAAAGGCAGGCAGTTTTTAATCTGGCAACAATGCTTAACAAAAACACACAATGCACAAAATTAATGAAACCTTTAGTTTGCATCTATCTATCTACTTATCTACAAATCACAAACGGTCATCACAAGTTAACATATCTTTAATGAATATATTACCTATTTGTATGCCCCAGTCTGATATAATACGCCCCAGCGATTTAGTGAACATATATATTTTATAATTTATACAACACACACACACAAGCTATGCTCAACGACAAACACCCCAAAACACCCCACACGTTCATGACCGACAACTATAAATAGGGAAGATAAGCTTCATGCTCCACAGGGTTGGCATTTTTAAAAACAATAGTGTTAGATATACCTTTACTCCATGGATATTTATGAAAAAATAATGACAATCGTGACTTATCAATTAGGTTAACCTTTATAGTGACATATGAATGCATGCATTTTTAACCGCGACAGAAACTGTGGAATCCGATCTATATGATTCCATAAGCATACAGAGCAGAACTTGATTAGACGGTCAATGCAAGAGCAGTCTGATATGGGTTTACTCAGTGTTCAATGGCGTAAAAAGGCATATCTGCGGGAAAATGCCAAAGATGTGCTAAGTCAAGTGAAGGGAAACAAATTGTCAAAAAAGAGCTTTCGTATATATCGAGGTATGCTCTGTTTGCTTATGGTATAATATAGATCTGGCACCCACTATATATATATATATATATATATATATACAGTTTCTGTCTGAACCCAACATACCCGTATTCATATGCCATTAAGAAAAATAATCATATTAATAATCTTCATGATGTTAATATTTCTTACATAAGTATTGAACAGGTAACGGGTTAACTATATTAGATTGCACCAAATACAGTAAAACCCCGCTAATACGACCATTTAAAAGAGGTATAATTCTGGGTGCTATATACAGGTGGTATCTTAATGCAGGACAAAAGTAATGCAGAAAGCTCCTTTAGGAGCTTTCTGCATTACTTTTGTCCTGCATTAAGCAACCACCTGCTTATAAAGACACCCATGTTTATTCATTAAGTGATCGCATTAGAGGGGTTCTGATTCCTAAACAGATGTTTATATACAAAATTCATGATGGTCTGTAAGAACCTAACTTGCGGCTCATGTTCAATGAGATACATGATGATATTCCTTGCATTAACCTTTTACATATCCGAAATGATAACTATGCAAAACGGCATTTAACCATGGCAGATACTGTAGAAATATATCTATATCATGTTATAAGCAGACAGATCAGACAGCTCTTACAGGTTGGCTCTTACTCAGTGACATAAAGTTTGGATACAGCTGAATCCAAAATGTTTACACGTGTTGTCACTGTTAACCCTTTCCCGCATATTGACGACTTTTGACGACTTGAGATGTAAAAGTCACTTTGTGAAACCATTGTGATAAATAGAGCATTTGCTCCTATAGGAGCAAATGCTCTATTTATCACAATGGTTT
Source organism: Azorinus chamasolen (assembly GCA_963576725.1). NCBI lineage: Eukaryota > Metazoa > Mollusca > Bivalvia > Cardiida > Solecurtidae > Azorinus > Azorinus chamasolen. Next base: position 44,623,032 of record OY755243.1, on the reverse strand, counting down.
CAAACTAAACATTACTAAATTTTTCCTTTTCTCTAGTTAATGCTCCATTTCGGTAGATTTATCCAAAGAGGTTGTATCTAAAAATAGCCTATGAGGTAATGGGTTAAGCACAGGTAATAACGAATTCGCCGCTAACACACAAAGCATTAAACACCAACAGATATAAACTGCACGACTGAAAGTCGTTAAATTACATCTTTTTACAACTTCAACCACAATCAACTAGGTAACCTGAGAAATTAATAGTCATGACATACATGTAATGTCTGTCTAATATCAAATGTTCGTGTCTCATATTACCAACTAATTTATATAGTTGCACCCTGAATGTCATTGTGAACACTTTGCCGCCTATCGTTGCATGAACACTAAACTCTCGCTAAATCGAACACTCAAATAACTGTCAGTGTTTTAAGACAGGAGGCAGCAAAATGCAGGTTGAAATTAATGCATAAAGCTCCTAAATGAATTTTTTAATAACTTTCACCCTGCATTAAGCGGTCACCTGCCTAAGATACCTCAATTCTTCGTTACTAAAAGTTCGGTTTACAGAAGATTTACGGCACATGTTTCCAACAAAGCTATGACATTTCGTATTGGAAGATTACATAGAGACTCGTGCACTTCTGTTGTTACAACTATGTTGTTGTTTACATGTATAGTAACGTCCCAGCAACAACTCCAGTCTAAATCTATCTGACGTCTTAAACCCTTTACTTCATGAATATTAGTGTAAGAAATGATGATATCATGAATATTAGTGTAATAAATGATGATATCATGAATAGAAATTTGACTAACCCTTTCCTTCATATAAACGTCTATTCGCGCATTTGCAAGCAGAGAAGATTCAGATCAGACGGCTCCGTCTGATCAGGGTCTGCTCTGTTTGCTAATGGAAATTTAATAGATCTGTTTCTTTAGTTTTTAAAATGACTACACTCATCCATATTTCACTATAAATATTTTGTCCATGAATATTCAGTATTGACATTTGCACTAAATATAGAACAGACAAAGGGTTAAGTTTATAATGGAATGTTTTTCAATGGTAGAAACTGTATACTCAGATCTATATCATTTCATCAGCTAACAGAGCATACCCTTCATCAGACTGCTCGTGTAGGATCTTTGTCAACTCTGTTTGTAATTGCGTAAATTTGAGGCTTTGTCAAAGTATTTACACTTAGGGTAGCATTTTAATGCAGAACTCCATTAATATAGAAAGCTCCACTCTATAAGATTTCTTTACACTTCCATTCTGCACGAATCAACCACCTGCTTTAACACTTTCCCTCATATAAACGTGTCTTCAGGCATTCGCAAATAGAGTAGACCCAGATCAGACGGCTCCTATATAGGAGCCGTCTGATTAGGGTCTGCTCGGTTTGCTTGTTCAGTTTTAAGATCTGTTTCTTTGCTTCCTAAAATGGCTATAATGTTCCTCCTTCCATATTTCATTATAACTATTTTGCCCATGAATATTCAGTTGGTACTGAAATTTGGAATAAACATAGAACATGGAAAGGGGTTAAAAGACCCCATTTTTATCCACAAAGATGTTGCTCTTGAGATATGTACTATGTAGACTATAGTATTGCAGTATGCTATAATGTATGACCGTAACATGTCTGGTCCCAGTTTACAAAGAATGCATAAACATGTATATACTATAACCCATGTATCATGAGTCGGCACACTGAAGTTGAAAGCTTATTCTCTGACAAGATATATGAATGATAATGCCTTTGTGACAGGATAGAAAATGTACTCTGAACACATCCCTCGAACTGTTCTCGAGGTTATAAAACATTTTGATTGAGTCTGAGATCATTCTCAAGTATGTATCTAATTGGTCAGATCATTCTCAAGTATGTACCTGATTGGTCAGATCATTCTCAAGTATGTACCTGATTGGTCAGATAATTCTCAAATATGTATCAGATTGGTCAGATACTTGAGAATGAACTCAGACTCAGACTCGGAACTTTTATAACCTCTGAGCCTCAGGTTGAAAAAACTGCTGTACACATTGTCTCAGTATGTAAAAATCCAGTTTCAGACTTTATTTCTTCTTCTCCTTTTCCTTCTCCTTCTTTTTCCCTCCAAATATTGACTTACGCAACAGACCACTAGACGCCTTCTTCTCTTCGAACACTACCGCAGAACCGCCTGAGCCATTTTGTGAGGCAAACAAGGGGTTCTTCTTTTTGTGATTGATGACATAGTTAAACACATTTGGCATATCATCCGCCTTCTTGCGCTTCGCGTATATACACAGAAGAAAATTACCATGCTTTCCGAGGTTGATGTCAAAACTGAGTTTTGTCTGATCTTTGGAGTCTCTGTTCATTTTCGCGTATTCCTTGCAGTCCTCATCGGGTTCTCTCATCATCTGGAACGATACTTCAAGGTCAGTAGGAGCCTCGAGGTCGATTTTCAAATGGTTCTCTTTTTCGTCGAGATTTATTTGTGGGTCCGGATGGGACAGCAGTTTGAGACCCAGATCACCGAAACCAGGTGCCGGGCCGATAGTTCCACGTCTGGCGAACGACCTGTTAACTTTGGGCAATTCAACCGGATTGGACACCTTGACTGCATTTAACAAATATTTGCAAGCGTGAGAAAGGGTTTTAGCTTCGGATTCCCTCGGCTTGGCATAAATATCAAGACCGTATTGTCCAAGCTGTGGCATAGTTGCGGTTATATTGAGAACATCATTCTCGACTGTATGGTACACGAAGGGGTCCAATCCTTTCTGTTCTACATGATTCAGTTTGAGCTTCACAACGAATTGTAATGGAATGGGCATTCGGAATTTCAGATTAACGGAGTCCTCCACATTAAATATTCCAGCTTTGGGGTTTTCAGGTGAATCGCCACTACTGGAAGAGCTTCCAGCGTCGGACGAGTTATCGGAATGATCTGAAAATATCGGTTTCAATCCGAAATGACGCGTGGCCTTTTTCGGTCCCCACTCACCTGAGGCACATTCCGGCAATGGGTGCATTTTGCCCTTCAGAGATTTGCACCTGATTTTGAACTTACATGCACACTTCAGTCTGAAAGGAGATATCCCTTCCTCTGTAAGGCTGACTTTGTTCGATTCGTCTATTTTGTTCGCAAAGATTTCGAAATAGTATTCACCAGTGGTAGGGACATGTATACTGAACATTGCGATGTTGTCGATGGCTGTCTGGAATACGAAGCGCTCGAGAGCCGCGCCGCGATACGTCGCTTCTAGCTTTCTCTCCGTATCTGCGAACCTCAGCTGGTAGTAAAATACCAAATCATTCTCGAAGTGCTCGGGAATTCGGATTCGTATATCTGCACCACCCCTGTCGTTTGTTTCAATAACAGCGGGCATGGTGCGGTCGAAATGCATATCAAAATGGAAGAAGACTGAACGAACGAATGGCAACGCTTCAAATTCCTCCAGTTCTATAGGGGCCTCCAACAGTTGCCAGTCTTTCTCCTTGGGCCAAAACTCCTGGATAAATTCGTCGGGATCGGTGAGGAAATAATGCTCGTCGTACTGGTAGCGGATTTTGTCCTTGGATTTACCTCCCTTTGCTTTGCTCTCTGAGTTCTGATTTTCATCTTTGCTAACACCATTTTCTGTCGCCTTAGCAGAACCTTTCTTTCTGTCCTTGTTCAGCACTAAATGTCTGAAAAATAAATAAAAAATAGATATAAAATTTGATATTAACTCCTTCTACGAGAAGTGATAATATATCAAAATGATTTTGAACCTCACTCAAAGCAACATTTTTTCAAAACATTGTCAGATAGAATATATCAAATATGCTTCTTTGATAAAGGGCAAGAATCCGTAAATTAGAAATTAGAGTGTGGATAACAACTATTTTGTTCTATAAAACGATAAAGTAGCAATTTCATATAAAATAATAATAATAATAATAATAATAATAATAATATACAATTTCCCAGTTCAGTAGTATGTAAACCTGTTTATACACATACGTGTATCGTCATTTAACCAATAACCTCATAGGCTATTTTTAGAGACAACCTCTTTGAATAAAACTACCGAAAAGGAGCATTAACTAGAGAAAAGGGAAATTTTAGAATTTTGTAGTTTGAAACCATTGTGATAAATAAAGCATTTGCTCCTATGGGAGCAAATGCTTTATTTATCACAATGGTTTCACAAAGTGACTTTTACAGAGTCGTCAAAAGTCAATATGATGGAATGGGTTAAAACATTTGCTTATTTAACCAAAATCCTTTCAAGTACACCAATTGCCTGAAGATATTATTGAAGTACCCAAAGGATTACTTAACTATTTTAAAGCTACTGTTGTATACCGTATCATAATATAATACTGAATGCATCCTTTAACCCTTTGCTCCATAAATACGCATTTCTACGCCTTTGCAAACAGAGTAGACCCAGATCAGACGGCTCCCATAGGAGCCGTTTGATCTGGGTCTACTCTGTTTGCTTATGGTATAATATATATCTGAGTCTACAATTTCTGCCATGGCCAAAATATCCCGTGTCCATGCGCTGCTATAACAATTAATATTCAAATTAATCTAATTCATATTCGTGATGTCATTACATAAATATTCATGGAGTAAAGTGTTACTCCATTCCCTCTTTGATGTGCCTTTTACCACCTTTGAAAAGAGAGAATACCCAGATCAGACCGCTCCTTCTGTTTGCTTATGAAATAACAAAAGTCTGATCTTACAGTCTCTGCACTGGTCAACCATTCCTTGTTGATGATGCCATTATAAAATTCAGCTAATTAATATTCATACGTTCATTATTACTGACATGAATATTCGTGAGGGAAAGGGTTAAGAGAGTACTTGTTTGCATTATAATTGTATGCAAGCTTATGAACCGTGCAAGGAACCAAAAACACAACTGTTCCTACCTGGCACCCCAGTTACACTGTATCAATCGCCAGTCACCGTCTATCAGAACGGAATTCCACGTGTTTTGGAACATTTCTGGCTGGATCTTCATACCGGGTTCATAGCCGACGCTCTTTGAATGACCTTTGATTTCAACACAGTGTAAACCGGCATAACTGAAAGGATAAAACAATAGATTCTCAACGGTTGACTTTCCATAAAGATTCTAATTAAATAGAAAGCTATCGTTTCCCTTTTTGAGTCACCATGTTCGTAACCTCCAGCACTCTACATGCGATTGTGCGATTACCTTTGCAAACAGTTTGGATCTAGATGAGACGCCGAGTAACTTGGCATCTCATCAGAATCCAAACTGTTGACTATATAATATGACTCGGGATTTTTAAAGAATAGATATAAATGTAGATATTATTTCTTAGCTCATTCCATCCTGATGACGCCTTTTGACGCCTCTGTAAAATCATTTTTGGAAACCATTGTTATAAATAGAGCATTTGCTCCATAGGAGCAAATGCTCTATTTATCACAATAGTTTCAAAACTACACAATTCGGAAAAAACACTTTTTTCCTAGTAAATGCTACTTTTCGGTAGATATATTCAAAGAGGTTTTGTCTAAAATAGCCTCGGGGAATGGGTTAAGGGTATTTAAATGTAAATGATTAAAAGTATCTGGTGTAAAACACTGATACATTGTGGGAAATCACACTGTTCTAACAAAGGATCGGTCAGTGATATATCACCGTCATATATGCTGATGTTTGTTATATTTTGTATTGTTGTATTTTATACCATGTCCAAAGTCATCCAAAGTTCAATACCTGCATAGCCGCATGAAGAGAACGTGGTAAGTTTCGGTGCCGAACTTTATGCCCCTCAGCAGACCCATCGGCGTGTCCGAGTCTATGGTCTCATCAAAGTCCATAACATTCAAATCCTTAACCGTGATCCATCGGAAAATAGCCCTGAAAATAGAAAGAAAACAAGCCTTAAAATTGAATGTCAACAAAATACGATACAGTCCAAAATGTGTATTCAAATAAAGCTGGACTGAATTAGAGACCACCCACAGCTGTTCATTTAGGAAGTTTTTCATCTAAACAAGATGGTGGGGTATCATGATGGTTCTGTATCTCTCACCTGATTAATACGCCAAACGATCTATTAAGTGCATCTACCACAATTGCTGAGACCGCTACATTTAAATGAAAACTCAAGCTGAGATTTTGCAAAAGATGATTTTCAATTATTTATTCAGCTCATGTGGCCTACTTGTGCAATGTTTTAATACCATTTATATACAGTAAAACCCCGCTAATGCGACCACCAAAAAGGGGCATAATTCTGGGTGACAGAGGCAGGTGGTAGCTTAATGCAGGACGAAAGTTATGCAGAAAGCTCCTATAGGAGCTTTCTGCATAACTTTCGTCCTGCATTAAGCAACCACCTGCTTTAAACGGCGCCAGTGGCTGTTTATTAAGTGGTCGCATTAGCGGGGTTTTACTATATATTCGATAAAAGATTACCTAAGGGTCAATAAGGGTTTTGTCAAATTCCAGTCAGTGCTTTAGGAGACTATTGCGTTTGAGAAATTAATTCTAGAGTCACTCTAAATTCCAATAAACTCCCCATGTAGCGCATTGGAACCATCTGTATATACATGCAGCAGAATCTGTTTTAAGCGGCCATCAAAAGTAAGTCTAAATATTGGTCGTATGGCAGGTGGTAGGTTAATCCAGGTCAAATGTAATACAGAAAGCTCCTATAGGAGTGTCCCGCATTACCTTTTTTACTTGCATTAAGCAACCATCTGCTTTTTAGACCCAGGACTATGTTCAATAAATGACTGACAGTTTAAGACAGATTCTACTATAACTTTGATAGAGAAATGTTAATGACAAAAGTGGACGGTGGACACAGAGCGATCCTAGTAACTAGTCTAGGTATTTCTGGCCAGATGAGCCAACAATAAAATTTGGTCAAGTGATATTTTCAAAATCATTGCTAAGATATACATATACAGTAAAATTTCCATACTACGAAATTTTAGTAATGAAGATTTTATGTCTTTGTAGGCAGCTGGCTGCTTGATGCAGGGTGAAAGCCATGCAGAAAGCTCCTAGATCAGATTTGTGTATGGCTTTCACCCTGCTTTAAGCAGCCATCTGTGGCCAAGCGAAACATTCATGTAAATGGAACAGGCTTTTGAATATTCTGTACCACGTGCCTATTCCCTGTATCTCACTTTGGTGATTTGACGTTTTCAAATATTGTTATCCGCTTCATTTTACCACATTTGAATTAAATAGTTCAGACCAAACACCAAATGTGTCTGATAAAAAAACAAAATATATATACATGTATATGTACAATGAGTTAATATTTGATAGTAGAGGACAGCGAATAGCCAACTAGATGGACAAGGAAGTCGAAAAGCTGTCATCTAAATGCGTTTTATTACATTTTTCGCATATTTCAGAAACTTGTAGCCATAAAGCCCATACAAAATATATGATTCACGTCTAAACGGAAGTAAAAATACACAAAATTTCTTCAATTATTTATGACCTGGTTTTGATAGGTTTTCTTGAGATATACTTCTTTTCAGCATATAAGCATATGTTTTATATATTTCAGGCATTTTTGAAACGCGTCGAATGTAGGGACTTCCTCTTTAAATAGTAAGTTCAAAGGTACACGTAAGTGAGAGATGTTGCAAAAACCTACCACTGTTGCATCTTCTTATTTAACATCCACTGACCTTGTTTTTTAACCTTTTAAATTAGCAGAACTCTGACAATATTTGCTTGAGAATATTGAACCATAGTATGTACAAACACTAATTAGCGGGATACACCAGGTATTCTAATCTGGGTCTGCGCTGTTTACAAATAATAGGGACCTCTTTTTCGCCTTTCAATGGGGGAATGACAAGTTAAACATAGTGCTAAACGGGTGGCTTCAAACATACAAATGGCCAAATATTTTTGTCCCGTGTCGTTTCATTCATTGTAAACCATCCGTTCCATTGATCCATAAGTTCCAAACACCTCTCCATAAATAATTAATCGGTCATGATACGAAGCAATCATTCAACTAAATACCGATTGATTTGACCTTGGCATATTTTGGAAGGTTACATTAACACATACATTGCGGGAAACGAGTTACAATTGTCCTTTGCAAACAGTGTAGACCCTGATGAGAAAAATCCCTAAATATTCACCATCAGCTTGACCTGTTTGAATTGTTGAATAGTCCATTTGAAAATTCAGCGTTGTAAGGGTTAACACATGCCCCGCTATCTGTGATCTGACCACCAGTTACAAAAATCTTGGATCTAGATTAGACGCTGAATAATTCGGTGTCTCATCAGGATCCAAACTGTTTGACATTCGTGTCAAAGGTTCCTGAAAAGTTTGATCGAATCGGAAGTAGTCAAAATTGCACCAGACTCAAATTTTGAGCAGCCATTACTTTTTCACAGTGAAAGTAAGGGTTAAAATGAGGCTTGCACTTGTCGTTAATGTAATCTCATCACACTGCCTGTATGGTTGTACCTTCTGTTTCATATAGATTGTGAAAAGCAAATTGACGTATAATCAATATAGCAGACACGCTTCTCTCCACATGTTGCAAGGAGACAGATTGGCTGAAGGCTACGGAGGGCCTGTACATGCGTGTTTCTGTACATGCGTGTTTCTGAAGGCTACGGAGGGTCTGTACATGCGTGTTTCTGAAGGAGGGTCTGTACATGCGTGTTTCTGAAGGAGGGTCTGTACATGCGTGTTTCTGAAGGCAACGGAGGGTCTGTACATGCGTGTTTCTGAAGGCTACGGAGGGTCTGTACATGCGTGTTTCTTAACCCTTTACTCCGTCCATAAATACAACTGTGTACGCCTTTTTGCAACTAGAGTAGACCCAGATCAGATGGCTCCAGTAGGAGCCACCTGACCTAGGCCGCCTCCATTTGCTTATAAAACATTATTCGGAGCTAAAAGTGTCTCTTGTGTCCTTCTGAGTGCTGTTTTTGATTGGTCAGATTTGAGTTCTCAAGCTTTTGATTGGTCAGATTTGAGCCAAAGGCTCAAATCTGACCAATCAAAAACTTGGGAACGAACTCAGACTCAACTAAAAGTTTTATAAGCAGGGACCCTGTTCATGCTGCCTCTTGTGACCATGCGAGAGTACACAGTACGTGGCTTCTGATCAGAAATTACAGTTGGTGCCAGGTTGGACTGACTACTAATAAGTTTCAAATTGTGTAGACCCTGATCAGACACTATGTCTGATGCCATGGTAGTCATGGGACTACACTGACTGCATATCTACAGGGGACTGGAAAAGGGAGTTTAGGGAAAATCATCCATGAATACTCATATACAAAATATGTCATGAATAGATTAATTTGTTATAACAGTACATGGACACATGCATTTTTGGCCATGTCAGAAACTGTATAATCACATCTATATTATTTTATAAGCAAAATGCGCAGACCCTGATCAGACAGTTCCTACTGGAGCCGTCCTATATGGGTATACTGTTTGCAAAGGCGTAGAAAAGCGTATTTATGGAGTAAAAGGCTAAACAGTTTTCGCATTTTTCGCATTTCTCCACTACATCCTATCTTGCTAGTCCTCATTAGAATCTCTTCGATGCGGTTTAAATGAGTACCAAAAGTACAGATAAAAAAATTAAATACACCAGGAAGTATCCTATCTACAGTTCTGCGTCAATATCTTGCAGTACAGTAAAACCTCTCTATAACGGCCACTAAACTGTGTTAATTAGTTGGCATTAGGGCTCCTATAGGAGCGTTCTGTTTTGCTTTCACCTTGCTTTAAGCAGCCACCTGCCTTTAACACAAAATACTTGATGTAATTTAGTGGTCGTTATAGAGAGGTTTACTGCATATATTGACGGACTGACTTTGTTAAATTTACCGGAGTGAATAAGAAGGTCCAACAAATACTAGTGCAGATGACATTCAAAATCTAGAATATAACGACTTGAGTCCTTACACGCATGACGAGCTCATGCCAGCTGATACTAGGAAATGACAAATGACAAGATGTTCTCATTTCTGCAGAACAGCTGTCACAGAGTGCCATGTCACCGTAAATAAAGACGAACAGCAAAACATCGCTTATACAAACTGTTAGTAAAGACAGAACTGACAACGTTCATGCAGGTGGCTACTTGATGCAACGTGAAAGGCACACAGCACGCTCCAAGAGTACTATCCAGTGTGCTTTAACCCTGTATTAAGCTGTCACCTGTCTTAAAGACCGATAAGGCTATTTATTTGAGCGTTCGGATTATTTAGGCTTTACTGTCATGGATATAGTGGTGGTACATGAAAACCATTACAAACATTTTATTATAATGTACATCCTATCTATGTACAATAAAACCCCTCTAAACCGGAATTCTAGTATAGAAGAATTTAGGTATTTTAGATAAGTAGCAGCTTAATGCAGGATGAAAGAGAGGAGCTTTCTACATAAAATTCACCCTGCATTAAGCTGCCACCTGTCTCCAAGACCGATACTTTAACTAAATAGAACGTCTGGTTTAGAGAGGTTTTACTGTACATTAAAACCTAGTTGTCCGAACTACCATAAATATTCGGACAGGCAAACTTAGACAAATAGTGCATACCCAATTCAAACGACTCCTAAAGGAACCGTATACTCAGGTTGTACACTATGTGCTACTATGTCAGACTAAGGTGTTAAAACAGTGCTAAATTGTAATTATTCAGCTTAATAAAGCAGTAGAGAGTTCAGATTATATAATGAATATTGATTGCAACTGCGGCAATCCTTTAATTGATCGAGATACATTTTAGGCATTTTCGGTAGATTCAATGATGTTAGGTTGGTTAACAAAATCCCCTGTACTACTTTTGTCCTGCATTAAGCAACCGCCTGCTTTTACAGACTACTATGTTAATAAAATACGTGGCGTATTAGGGGGATTTTATTGTACATACAAACATACAGTTGTCAGTTTCAAAACAAGACGGAGCTGAATCAAATCAAAAGTTTCCTAATATCTACATTTTATGGTCTGTAGTCTCCAAAGCAACATTTACCTGACTTTCTCCAGGTCTGTCAACAGTCCATCTGTCAGCTGGTTCACTAGTTCTGTGTATGTTGGCTGCTCGTTTTCTGCCACCTGAAATACCCATATGCTGTTACTTTCTCATATACATGTATTTTAGACAATACTTTAATGCCATCAGGTGTCATTCTTTAATTTATTCAAAGTCGTAACCAAAGCACATGTTCCAGGTATCTAATATAGTCCATAACATAATTTTATGCAATAGATGGTAATTAATTTATATATTTCATGTAAAACTAAACTACAATAGGTTGTCATTTTCTCATATACTAGTATCGCATGTCAACTAAATGTAATAGTTTTTCATTTTCTCAAATACTAGTATCGCATATCAACTAAATTTAACAGGCTGCCATTTTCTCATATACTAGTATCGCATGTCAACTAAATGTAATAGGTTGACGCTTTCTCATATTTTAGTATCTCATGTCAACTAAATGTAATAGGTTATCGTTTTTTCATATACTAGTATATCTCAAATGTGAACTAAATGTAATAGGGTGATTCTTTCTCATATGCTAGTATCGTATGTCAACTAAATATTAAAGGTTGTCATTTTCTCATAAACCAGTATTCATGTTTCGTGTCATAACTAAATGCAATGTGTTTTCATGTTCTGATATATTCCATGTTATACTTGTAATATATTTTTATTTGTTCATGTATTCATGTTATACAGTTGAACCTATCTTGAGCAACCTTATATTATTTGGACACAGTAATCTTTAAAAATAGGTGATTGCTTAATACAGGGCAAAAGTAATGCAGAAACTCCTATATGAGCTTTCTGTATTACTTTTGGCCTGTATTAAGCTAACACCTGCCTTACAGACACATAATTAGACCTATTTTTCATGGTCGCTTAAGACGGAGGGGGTCAAAGTGTAGTCTAGAGCACGTGACCTGCATACCTGGATGACCCTGTCGTCCAGCTCGTCGAAGACGTTAGGGTTAGTATAGATGTCGTCTTTCCTGCAGGTGGGTGGGTGGGGCGGTGGAAGCTCGGTCTTCTTTGTCTGCTCCAATGTCTCCATGGTTTCGATAATCTCCTTTACCACTTCAACGTTGGTCTCGTTCAAAGTTTCAGGCTGTAACAAATCAGTTAAAGTATCACCGCTCAATAGTTTTCCAGAATTCAAGAATCTCAGGTGATAATTAATTGACACTTTTAACCCAATCCCTCATATTGACGCCTTTTGACGCCTCTGTAAAAGTCAATTTTGAAACCATTGTGATAAACAGAGCATTTTCTTAATTCGTGGAGAAAATGCTCTATTTATCACAATGGCCTTCAAACTACACAATTATAAAACATACCTTTTTGCTCAAATTTAGCTTTTTTCTAGTAAATGCTCCTTTTTCGGTAGACTTATTCAAAGAGATTGAGTCTTAATATAGCCTATAACGGAATGGGTTCATGTGGAATTTTGAATGCGGAATGGCCTATTAGCGTTTGAAAGTATACTCCACTGAATCCATTCAGCATGAATGGGTATAACTTGCGAGATGAATTTAAGGAAAAGCAGTGCAGATCCTGATCAGAAGAGTCATCTAGAAGCCCTCTGATTTGTTTTCAGTACACTGTTTTCAGTACACTGCAATACACTGGTTTTCCACATTCAACGTTATAACAGCACAGCAAGCAAGGCAATAATTTGAAAATATCATTTTCAAAGCAAATTTGGATTAATCCTTTGAATGCGAGAATCTAGTGTACTGGTATTTGCAAACAGTGTACACCCAAATCAGAGAGCAATTAAAAGAGCAATCTGTCTAGGGTATGCACTGTTTGTCATTGAAAACTCTCATATAAATAACACTTTTGTACTGAATGGACTTTAGAGGTAGCACTGCATGATGAACTATTACACTTTGAACATTAACCCTTCGCTTGCTATTCACGTCAATATACCTATCTGTAAATAGTGAAGACCCAGATGAGACAGCTCCTGCAGGAGCTGTCTCATCAGAGTCTGCACTATTTACAAGTTGATTGTGCATCCAGTGCACTCCACAGCAGTGATTGCACAGCTAAATACGTGTACACAGTGAAGATATATGTAATTATACAACAGGGTATGGGCAAAGAAGAAGAAATGTATTTTAAAATTCAGCAAGCAAAGGGTTAAGCATTCAAAAGAATAAGTTCAGTACTCACGCAGTTCCAAGTATCATACCTATAAATAACATTTCCTGATTTATCGGAATCTTAAAAATATATTACCTTTGCCGTGTTTAACTTAAACCATTCCCGCCCTCTGACGCCTTTTGACGCCTCTATAAAAGTCATCTTGAAACTAGTGCGATAAATAAAGCATTTGTTCCATAGAACCAAATGCTCTATTTATCACAATGGTTTCAAAACTACACAGTTTTAAGCGTTTCCTTTTCTCTAGTAAATGCTTCTTTTCGTTAGATTTATTCAAAAGGGTTCGGTTTAAAATAGTCTAGGAGGGAAAGCGTTAATCAGTCTTCCCTTCTGATAATTAATTCATAGAGCATAATACACTATGCACGTAGACTAACACCATAGTTTATTGTCCGGGAAACATGACAATGAAATCTAAAGAAAATCAACAAAACTCGTCAGGTAATTGTAGCGAAATAATTCATTTATTTGTGAAACATATTTAATCGATGCCATCAGTAACTACTGTGAAGAATCACAAATTCTGTTGAGCCATTTTGTGTAGGACACAGACTACTTATTTAGACATTAGCATCTGGACTGGAAGTGCATTAAACCATTTACCTCATGACTAGTCATGAAAGAAATAATGACATCATCAACCTTTACTAATTAACTGAACTTTATAAATACATATGAAGCGCATACTTTTTGTTTAGCAAAGGCGGTAACTGAAGAATCAGATCTATATTATTTCATGAGCAAACAGAACAGACCCAGATTAAACGGCTCCAATATGATCTGAGTATATTCTGTTTGCATAAGCATTATAATGTTGTCTACGGGTTAATGGGTTAAATGCATGAAGGTACGTCCCGGCCATTAGGTCAGAAATAAATTCTACATTCTCTCTATCCCCAGCAACTCTTACCTTTTCTTCAAGCTCTTTCTCAAGGTCTTTTTTTAACTCATCTTTCTTGATCGCCAACATGTCTAACATCTGCTCGCTCTGTTTCGTCACGAGGTGTGACGTTATATTCTGTTCCTTCTCTTTGAGGCGTAGCGTCATCGACTCCTTTTTCTTTTCCTTCTTATGCTTCAGCGTTTTCTCTAATTCCTTCTTCTGGGTCTCGAACTGGATCGTCATAGACTGAAAGATTAAATAAGTCTATATAAATACCCTTAATAGTCTAACGGCTCTTTTCTTTAATGCTAGCACTCAAATCAGTCGATGTTTATTTAAAAAAAACTTTTCATTATTTGTGAAAATGACCATGTTTTTGTCAAATAACATCGGCAGATTGTCAAACAGTTTGGACATTGATGAGCCGATGAGTTACTCGGCATCTGATCTAGATCTTAACTGTTTACGAACGTTGTCCTGAAGGAGCTGACAATTAACCCATTTATTCACATATTCGTCCAGATATTACTTTAGGACCTATACATTTTTCATGTGGAAGGGAGTGGGGGGGGGACAATAAACACAATATTTACTGAAATAACCCATTATATTGCAGGGCTCAGCAAACTGTGCAGACCCTGATAAGAGGACTCCTTCAAGAACTCTCTGATCTGGGTCTGCACTGTTTGCCTATATCCATTTATAGGGACGCGTTAAATTATATTGATAGCAAAGTATTTTCAGGCATATTATTTATTTTGGGGCAGTTGGGTGAAATTTGCGAATATTCCAAGGGTTTGAGTCTGGGAATTCAAGCTCTCAGAAGCTTATCCCTTTGAATGCTTCAAGGATTGAGATTTCGACAGGATTTCAAGTGACAAACAGTGCATATCCTAATCACAGGACTCTGATATGGGTCTACGTTATTTGCAAATGAGTAAAACCTCTCTATAACGGCCACTAAATTACAGTAAAACCTCTCTATAATGGCCACTAAATAACAGTAAACCTCTCTATAACGGCCACTAAATTACATCAAGTATTTTGTGTTAAAGGCAGGTAGTTCCTTAAAGCAATGTGAAAGTAAAACAGAACGGTCCTGAAGGAGCGTTCTGTTTTACTTTCACTTTACTTTAAGCAGCCACCTGTCCTAAATACCAACTAATTAACACAATTCCCACAGAAAAAGTAGAAACGTATCCATCTAACTTCATCAGCAAACAGAGCAGACCCTGAATAGACGGCTCCTATAAGGGATGTGTGATTTGTGTCTATTCTGTTTGCAAAGGCATGGGATTGCATCTCTATAATTTTTTATGGGAAAAGTTAATACAGGCCATTGTGCATACAACTTCTGAAACCTAATTATACAAAGTTCTACATGTTCTGCAACATACTTAAAAAAACAAAGCCAAACCCCCCCCCCCCCCCCCCCCCCCATTAAAGATTAATAAAGACCAAGTTCCAATTTATGACTAGCTAACCATTATCCCGTGATAAAATCATACAAATAAATAACTCTGTTTTCAATATTAGGATCCAAGTTGTTTGACATTCGGTCAAACGTTTCTCAAAAGCTTGAACAAAAATGATATTAAGTAAAACTTGTAACAGATCGCAGTTTAAGCAGACATAATTTTTACAGCAGGCTAATGTATAAACTTATAACAGATCGCCTGTCATACAAGAGCTAGACTGTGTCTCTTTTCATTGACGTGATCAGCCACAAAAGAAATGGAGAACTCGCATTCAAACGCTGGCACAGTTTCGTGGCATATATCAAATATTAAGTCACGATCAGAACGTAGGCCAATACAACACAGGTGATATTAAGTAGACAGTAAGGAGTCACATTTCTTAACCTATTTATGTCAGTATTTACAAATGGACTGATCCAAAATCTGTATCTCAGCAAATAATTTAATTTACTCTTCATTTGAAGGGAATTTCTGTTCGCTTAAAACCCTTTCCTCCATAAATACACATTTCTACACCTCTGTAACAGTCATTTTCTGAAGCCATTGTGACAAATAGAGCATTTGCTCCTAAGGAGCAAATGCTCTATTTATCACAATGGTTTCAGAACTACAAAATTCTAAAAAATTCCTTTTCTCTAGTCAATACACCTTTTCGGTAGATTCATTCAAAGAGGTTGGGTCTAAAAATAGCCTATGGAGGAAAGGGTTAAATCTTTCGCTGCAACATATTGTCGTCTGCAAAATTTGCAATATTTTTCGTTGAAGTTCTGCAGACGAAAGTTTCATACTTGAAAACTTCTGAATTGCGCCGCCATTCGTCTCAGTGTATTCAAACAAGTTTATATTCTCGAGTGTATTTACATGGCACAGAATATAGGCTCACATATCATATACACTAATATACAGATAGATACAATGACCTGCGGTCAATGACGTATGACAAACCAAGAGAACAGTAGAACCAGTCTTAACCGACCATCAAAAAGGTCAAATTATGGGTCTGCAAGACAGGTGGTAGCTTAATGCAGGTCAAACGTAATAAAAAAGCTCCTTTAGGAGCTTTCTGCATTACGTTTGCCTTGCATTAACCAACCACCTGATTTTTAAGACTCCTGTGTTCAATAAATGAATGGCCATGTTCTACTGTATATAACAATTTCATTAATGTAATTTAATCGTCACGATATCTAAACCTGAACTCGAAAACAAGAGTGTTCGTATACAAACAGCGTACTTGTGAAGATACCAAACTTGCAAATATCGTGACTTCAAAAACAATCCTGGCAGACTCGTTATCAATTTCAAAACGTTTCTTTCAAAGAATTGAATCATCTTGTCCGACGACGTTTGGTTGGTTGTGTTGATTAAAGTCCGTTTCTGCCAAGTATGTGCGCCTCTGTAGAGAGAGGGGGAGCGGATACAGAGACACCCGGGTGCGATGTACTATTCTCATTATCGATAGACAACGATGGACAGTAAAATGTAAAGTCAGCTACATCACAACCCCTCCAACGCGACCACATCATGAATAGGCATTTGTGTCACTTACCCTTTACTCCATGAATATTCAAGTAAAAAATATGAATATTAATTAGATTAATTAATGGACACGGACAGAAACTGTAAAATCATATATATATTATTTCATAAGCAAACAGAACAGGGGCCGCCTGATCTAGGCCTAGTCTGTTTACAAAGGCGTAGAAAGTCGTATTTACGGGGTGAATTGGTTAAAACATGATGTTGTTTAATAAAGGAGCTTTCTGTATAACTTTCGTCCTGCATTAAGCTACCACCAACCTCTACGACCCAGGTTTAGACATTGTATTGATGGTTTCATTAGAGCGACTTTAATGTACCTGGGGCTATTCGACCCTTTACTCCATAAATACGCCTTTCTACGCCTTTGCAAAAAGAGTAGACCATGATCAGGGTCTACTCTGTGTGCTTATAATATAATATAGATCATATTCTATACAGTGCTCCCTCCCTACAACGGCCCTCTCAATAACGATTCCCTCCATACAACAACGCATGTCACTGTTTCCGAAACAACAAGGCTCCAGAAACAACTTTTTTCCATCGTATTATCTTTATGCCTCCATCAAACCCTATGTTGTGACCACTCTTTAGAATCGTCACTTTGTGACGATTCTAAAGAGTGGTCACAACATAGGGTTTGATAGAGGCATAACGGTTTAGTTCTCGAAATACACTTTATCTGAGGATCTGCAAACAAGCTAATTATGTTTGATTTTCCCTCCCTATAACAACTCCCTCTGAACAACACATACAATCTTCGTATCCCAAAGGGTGTCGTTGTAGAGAGGGAGTACTGTAGTTTCCATAATGGCCAAAAGTTCCTGTATTCATGTGCTATTATAAAAATAATCTAATAGATACTTATGGTGTCATTATTTCTTACATGAATATTCATGGAGTAAAGGGTTAAACCCTCCTGCCTCTATAGACGACTCGGTGATAAGCTTTGCAAACCGTTTGGATCCAGATGAGACGCGAACTAACTCAACTGGAAGTGTATTCTGTATGGGTTTTACTCGATGATGTTTTAAGAGAAGCAGACGCAACTGAGAACTGAGAAGCAACTGAGAATTGATGCTGGCGACACTTACCTAACTACGAAACTCGCACGGGTAATTAATTTAAAATCGTTTAGAAACAGTTTGGATCCAGATGAGATGCCGAGTACCTCAGCGTCTCGTCAGGGTTCAAGTTGTTTGACACTTTTGGCACTGTTTGTTTAAATGAAATAAGAGACCAATGTATTTCAGACTTCAAACAGACGACACTATTTTGCAGACAGCATTTGTCTAGCGTGCGGAAGGTTAACCCATTCCCTCATGTTGACGATTTTGACGACTCTCTAAAAGTCACTGTCTGAGAGCATTTGCTCCTATAGGAGCAAATGCTCTATTTATCACAATGGTATCAAACCACAAAATTCTAAAATTTACCTTTTCTCTAGTTAATGTTCCTTTTTGGTAGATTTGTTCAAAGGGATTGTGTCTAAAAATAGCCTATGAGGTAATGGGTTAAGCAACTTCTAGAAGTTTAACTGTCGGTCTGCCGGTAGCATAACGCACATCGAGAGTGAATATTCATGACCAAAATAGTTATAATGAAATATGGAAGGTGGAACATTATAACCATTTTAGAGAGCTAAGAAAAAGATCATTCAAAATCAACTAGCAAACATATCAGACCCTGATTAAACGGCTCCCATAGGAGCCGTCTGATCTGGGTCTACTCTGCTTGCAAATGCGTGAAAACACGTCTATGTGAAGGAAAGGGTTAAGAAAAAGATGCTTGCATTCCATTCGTTCTGCATTTAGTAGTTTAATGCATCGAAATACCTGATGCTTATATACTATGTGTGCCAGCTGTTTGGGTGGTGTGTTGCAGTTTATTTACACGATAATGATCCACGATACATGTATTACCAAAAATTAATTAACCCTTGCATCGCTATCAGCGACCTGACACGCATTGCAAACCAACAAAAAAAAGAAGTGAATAATCCCTTATCCCTAACTCGCGATTTGTCTCGCATTTGCAAACAGTCTGGATCCAGATGAGACACCGAGTAACTCGGCATCTCATCAGGATCCAAACTGTTAACACTCGGTCAATAATTTCTCAAAAGCTTGATCGAATCGGAAGTAGTCAAAATTGCGATAGGTCCCAATTTAAGGACACATTATTTTCTCACACAGTGGCTAAAGAATAACTCTCAACCCAATCCAAATGAAAAGGAAACTGTTGTTACCTAAGCATACGTAATCAGATCGATTTCTAGATGTTATTGAAATCGATTAGTCACAGCTGTTTGTTGATTAAATGAGATAAGCCGTAATTTAATGCACTTTTCAGACACGATCAATGGATTTTGCCACCAGAACCTAATTATTAAGTACAAATGTTGTATGCACCAATGCATTTTTATGTTCTGATCCCGTTCAAGCTGAGAAGAAATTGAGGAATAAACTACATGTACAGTAAAACCTCTCTATAACGACCACTAAATTACATCAAATATCTTGTGTTAAAGGCAGGTGGATGCTTAAAGCAAGGTGAAAGTAAAACAAAACGCTCCTATAGGAGCGTTCTGTTTTACTTTCACCTTGCTTTAAGCAACCACCTGCCAAAAATACCAACTAATTAACACAATTTAGTGGTCGTTATAGAGAGGTTTTACTGTAATTTGAATTAAAACTGATTCCACAGTATTGAACTGACTCTGTTTGTTTTACATAAAGCTCCGGGGCAAAACCAGTGTGGATTATCCCTTTATCTACTCAATATTCATGTTAAGAAATAACTAAGAAATAACGACATCATGAATAATTATTAGCTGATGTTTCATAATGCCATAAATTCACGTGGAGTTTTGATATCGATACAGAGTGTAGAGTCAGATCTAATATAGCTTCATAGGCACACAGAGCAGACCATGATCAGACGGCTCCTTTAGGAGTCGTCCGGTCTGCGTCTACTCTGCTTGCAGATGTGCGTGAAAAGGAGTTTATATGAGGGATATGGTTACTATCAAATATTACAAACCAAGGCAATGCTATTGAACGGTCCGGGTCAGAAGTTATAAAACTTCTGAGCCTGGGTTCATTTTCAAGTACATGTATGTGCTTCTATATATAAGAGCTCTCTGTATTACTTTCGACCTGCATTAATCCATTCCCTCCTAGACTATTTTAGACCCAACCTCTTTGAATAAATCTACTGAAAATGAGAATTAACTAAAAGGAGAATTTTAGATTTGTGTAGTTTTGAAACCATTGTGATAAATAGAGCATTTGCTCCTGTGGAGCAAATGCTCTATTTATCACAATGCTTTCAAAAATAACTTTTACAGAGACACCAAAATGCGTCAGTAGGAGGGAATGGGTTAAGGTGTTTAGATGACCCATAATTAGACATCGGTTTAACGGTCGCTTAAAACATGTTACACTGTATATAAAAATGTTTTGACACTGAATGCCGAATGTACAAATTGGAATGGTTATTCAACTCTTGAGTCTATTCAGTAGGAAATGGTATATTTTGTCTGGGGAGTCCTCTGATCTGGGTCGACACTATTGGCGAATACGTGTACCAATTTACTGGTTATATCACATTGAAACATGAATGTTGACCATGGCAGAGACTGTAAAAGCATATGTATATCATATCATGATCAAACAGAGCAGCCCCTGATCAGATGGATCCTATAGGAGCCGCCTAATCTGGATCTACTCTGCTTGCAAATGCATAGAAAGGCGAATTTATGGAGTAAATGGTTAATGCCGTTTGGTATCAAGTGATATACGGTGAAGAGGTTCGTGATGTTAGGTTTTGTAGCTAAAACATGACTTTGAACGGTCATTTATTTGACATCTTGAAATTGTTGTTAGTGCGACTCATTGTAATGGTCGTTCTACATACATTTGATAAAAGGGTGTTTACATAAGATATGCAGGATTTGTGTTTATTCGGATTTAAATTCCACCTGAAATAGTGTTCCTCGGTCATATTAACGACCAGGTATTTTCACTAAGCTAGTTTAAATCAACAAAAAAGTAAATACAGTAAAACTCCTCTAATGCGACCACCAAAACTGGGCATAATTCTGGGTGACAGAGGCAGGTGGTAGCTTAATGCAGGACGAAAGGTTATGCAGAAAGCTCCTATAGGAGTTTTCTGCATAATTTTCGTCCTGCATTAAGCAACCACCTGCTTATAAAGGCAGAAATGTTTATCCTAAAGGGGGTTTACTGTAATCCCATATCCCTAATTCGCGGTTAGACTCCCATTTCCAAACCGTCTGGATTCAGATGAAACGCCGAGTAACTCGGCATCTCATCAGGATCCAAACTGTTGACACTCGGTCAGTAGTTTCTCAAAAAACTTATCGAACCGGAATCAGTAAAAATGGCACTAGACCCAACTTTGAGCAGACTTCATTTATTACAGCAGAGAAAGAGTTTAAATGAAGAACTCCGTTTCATTGAAATTGTATGAATTTGAATAGACTTACTCTGGTGAGGATTAACCTAAAGTCTGTAACAAACTGTCTTATCTGTCAGTACGTTTGTCCATTGTGTTTGACGACCTTGAATCTTTCCACACTTAATTTAGAGAAAATGCAATAGAATTACGGAACAGCCTTGATTCAGATCCTAAATTAGTCAATGTAGTGGTTGATTTGTCTACAAACTGCTGAGCTATACCAACATAGTTGCACTGAGACAGACTTAGGTCTAGAGTACATCAGCCCGTATCCCGCTATCCGCGATCTGACTCACATTTGCAAATAGTTTGGATCCAGATGAGTAGCTGAGTAACTCGCCGTCTCATCAGGATCCAAGCTGGTTGACACTCGATCAGCGGTTTCTCAAAACCTTGCTCGAATCGAAGTAGTTAAAACTGCCGCAGATCCAAATTTGAGCAGACATTAATTTTTCACAGCTGGATAAGAGTTAGACGATGACTGTTCAATAAGCTTGACGAATTAACCTTAACATGGTGAGTAAATCTTCGCCCGCTCAAACTGTGGCCACTGTGCACAGTAACACCCTCTAATGCCACCACCAAAAGAGGTATACAGGGTCATTAGCGCTGGTGGTAGCTTAATGCAGACGACACGTATGCTGAAAGTTACTGTAGGAGCTTTCTGCATTACTTTCGTTCTGCATTACAATTGTAACATGCTTTGAAAGACACCTGAGTTTCTTCAATGAGTGATCGCTTTAGAGGGGTTCTTCTGCATATGAAAAAAGTGTTTCTTTCTAAACACATGCACCCGAGTGTCAGACAGTTTGGGTCCTGATTTAGTACTCGGCATCTCAGCTAGGTCTACACTGTTTGCATGGATAATAACAGATTAGCATGCTTGTGGTTTACAAGAAGTTTGAAGGTTATTTTAAATACTTGTATTGGTGCAAAATACTATCAGTAATTGCCGTAACCACAAATGCGACAAAATGAATGCTACTCTTTGGTTTGCAGAATGAAATACAATGAAATCTGTCTACAGAGACCATCAAAAATAAGTCTAAGGCAAGTGGTAGCTTAATGCAGGGCGAAATGTATGCAGACAGCTGCTAGAGGAGCTGTCTGTATTACTTTTGTCATGCATTAAGCAACCACCTGCTCTTACAGATCCCCATGTCTATTCATTATAGGGTCGCTATTGGCAGTTTCTACTGTACCTAAGTGCTAACGAATATTAGAATACTTCGCTGTTGAAACTTATTAAACATAGCCATGAATGAATGACAATACTATTATACGGTTAGCCCCTTACCTAATGATAACTGAATAAGCTGGTTCTAAACCTGCACTAGGAGAATAGAATTTTTGATCATATCACAAACTGTGAAATCAGATCGATTTCATTGCATAAGCCAACAGAGCAGACCCTGAGCAAAGGTCTCCTACAGAAACCGTCTGATCTGAGTACAGTATATTCTGTTTGCAAATGCGTTATTATGCGAGTCCAGGAGGAAAATGGTTGAATAATGTGTTTTGAATACAGGGCATATCATTCATTTAGATATAATTATGATATAGTTATAAAAAAAAAGAGAAATATATTACATTTTATTGTTAAGCGCTGTTAATTAAAATACCTTACTTTGACTTGCAGATGAAGAAATACCCTGCAGTGTGTGTGAATTAAATGGCTTTTGATGAATATCTCAGTGGGTTATCGGGGTTCGTAGAAGCAGAGTGTAAATAAATAATTAAAATGTAAATATATTTTCATCCATGTAGACTTGTTGGTATCAATAACTTTCCCAAGGATATCAAATCAAAGTACTGACAGTGCATTGACATGCTCGTGTCCAAGTTATGAATGCCTTGTATTAACACTGGCATCAGCATGTTCAAAGCTACATGTATATACATGTAGGTAAGTCATATCATAGACATAAATGTCCTTTAAGACAGACTAGATTAAATTACACGAGGTTTTGTTTCAAAAGTTGCCATAGCAACACAATTAACCGTAGTGGAAGTCAAACCGACTAATCATCCATTATAACGGAGTATGAAAAATATATCAAAAGGTACTTACACACAAAATAGTCTTTATTTGCCCACGAATGGGGAATACATGTGACTACAGTAAAACCTCTCTTTAACGGCCACTAAATTACATCAAGTAGTTTGTGTTAAAGGCAGGTGACTGCTTAAAGCAAGGTGAAAGTAAAACAGAACGCTCCTATAGGAGATGATGGGTTTAGTATAGTTTAGCACTGGGTCATCTGACCCATATAATTGTTCTTATCCTCGTGGTTTGGTACAGAACTGAACTAATCCCAAAGACAGGGTTGATTTAGTTCTGTACGGAAACATACATTACGAATATATTGAAATCGGTAAACATCATATACATGTACTTTTACTTTAGAGAAGATCCTTCATATATATTCATGAACATTTTCATATGACTGTTAACAAAATTTAGCTTCTCAGCAAACATGATTTGAAATTTCATATATTATAATTATGCCATGCACTTTGTGTACAAATATGACCATATTGGCTATACTATGCGTATGCAAATTTATGCCAAATAAAAGATATGTTATGTTATGTTATGTTATGTTTTACTTTCACCTTGCTTTAAGCAGCCACCTGCCCTAAATACCAACTAATTAACATAATTTAGTGGTCGTTATAGAGAGGTTTTGCTATACCTGTGCAAGCATGTTTTGATACGAGTTGCCGAGTAACGCGGCGTCTCATCAAGATACAAACTGGCTGACGCTCTTATCAGGATATTAACCATTTCCCTGTTCTGTATTTATTCCAAATTTCAATACTTACTGAAGTCATGGACAAAAGAGTTAAAAATGAAATATGGAAGGTCGAACAATATGCCATTTTAGAAACTTAAGAAACAGATCTGTCAAAATCTATTAGCAAACAGATCAGACCCTGATCACACGGCTCCTATAGGAGCCGTTTGAACTGGGTCTTCTCTGTTTGTAAATGTGTGAAAAGGCGTTTATATGATGGAAAGGGTTAAGACCTTGAATACTGGAAATGAGTGCAATGGCACTTGCAAACGTTGTAGACCCAGATCAGAGGGTTGTCTGTCATTCAGAATCATCTCACAACTGATACAGTTTCATACTGAATGGAGTTTAGCCTTAACCCTTTCACCGCCAATATCACCAAAGTGCACCACTACAAAAAGTGCAGTCCAAGATCAGACGCCGCCTTGGTGACATCACTTTGACTACTTCTAAGAAACTATTGTCAAACAGTTTGGGTTACTTGTTGTCTTATCTGGATCCAATCTGTTTGTAATTCAAGTCAGGTCGTGAATAACAGGAGAATGGTTTAAAAGAGGGTCATAGGAAATCCTACGCTGAAGCAGGCGAAGCTTTGATAGACGATTACTATGTAAGACCAAAAGGTCAAGAATGACATTAATAAAGATAAAACAATAATATTAATAATATTAATCAACAACGTTGAGTTGTGCAGCGTCTCATCTGGGTCCAAACTGTTTCCAATAGTATATCATAGACTTTTCACCATGGAGACGAACAAGTTGATATTTAATATAATATAGGAGGGTTGTTCAAATCATGGTAACGTCGTTTCCAGAAGTTTTGTATGTCTCCAACAACAGGACAACCTTTTGCATAGATTAACAACATGGGAAAGCGTTGGGATTTGTCACCTACCTCGTGGTAGCTGTAATGGGTTTACATAGAAACGTAATACTGGTATACGGGGTGTTGCGAATTAATCATTACTATAACTGTGACAAAATGTTTTAACGCCGACTTGTGAAATTCTGCGTATGTACATTGAACAATATAAAAGTTAAAGGAAAAGTTTACGTTATTTGTGAACAACCCTCGTAGAAATGTTTGTCATGTAACTCACCTTTCGCTCATTGTCGTCCAGTTTCTTCTTTTTCTTTTGAATGTCTTTTTCGTACATATTGGTCAGATCCTTCAGCCTCACCTCCCACTCTTTGTTGATTTCATCGGTCAACTTTCGGTGCTCTTTTTCTCTCTCCATTTGGAAACTTTTCAACATTACCCCCTCTTCTTCACGATGTTGAACCTCCAGCTGCACTTGGGCTTCTGTGATCTTTTTCTTGTACTGAAAAAGAAAACGTTTTTAAATTTATGTTAACTCTTTGCTCTATATTACCATAACGTAGCAATTGTTGTGTGTGTATTTCTATTTAAGCTGTATGTCATGTAAATGGAATTCAAACTTTTTGTTTGGCATTTTGTGTACATGTCATGACTGTAAAAGTGTCTTTTGATTACTTTTAGTTTCTACCAATTATTAAGGATGGTTCCACCGATCTACTTTTGAAGTTTTAAATTAATCTGAAGAATGTTACATGTACTTTGTTTTCATCGGCCTTTCTGAAATCTTTACTCCATAGAAATGCCTTTTTACGCCTTGCAAACAGAGTAGGCCCAAATAAGAATTTGATCAAGTTCTGTTGTGTTTGCTTGTGATATAATATACACATAGATCTGATTCTGCGGTTGCTGCCATCATAGAAAATTATTTTGTTCATTGTTCCATGATTCAGTTGATTAATATTCATGATGTTATTACTTTTTTCCTGAATATTCATAGAGTAAAGGGATCTGATACAATAGAACCCCTCTAATGCGACCACTTAATGAATAAACATGGGTTTCTTTATAAGCAGGTGGTTGCTTAATGCAGGACAAAAGTAATACAGAAAGCTCCTCCAGGAGCTTTCTGCATTACTTTTGTCCTGCATTAAGCTACGACCTGCATCTAGCACCCAAAATTATACCTCTTTTAGGTGGTCGCATTAGCGGGATTTTACTGATACGACCGTATTACCAGTGGTAAAAAGATATACACGTAAATGTTTGAAAAAACACATACAGTTGAACTTTGATATCTCGAACTGAGATAACTCGAACTTCGGGAAAAATCGCAGTAAAATGTCGGTCCTTCCAGCATATTCAATACATAACTCTTCTAAAATATATCACTGCGCATATCTAGAAACACATGTGACAGCTTAATGTATGTCGAAAGTAAGGCTAAACGTTTCTAAAAGCAATACTTTATACCTACATTAAGCTGTGAAATTGAGAAAGGGTTCATATTAGAAATCGGATGACTCGAACATCTATTATCTCGAAGTGATGTGTACGGTATTTTGAAGTTCGAGATATCGTTGATGTGAAGACTGAAGAGACATAACACCAGAGGCTCAGATAGGATGCGTAAATTAAAACATTTTCAAGAATAATTCCTTTAACACCCCCCCCCCCCCCCCCATCAAATGCTATGTTGTAACCATTCTTTAGAATTGTCTCTTCGATACGATTCTAAGAACTGATAACAACATAGGGTCTGGTGGAGAAATGACGATTTTAGTATTTGAGTAAGCAGCTTTATCTATAGCTCAGTAACGCGTTGCAACGATTGGTTATTTGCAGCTATATATGCATTATGTGTTTCGGTCTTCAATCAAAACAACTGCGAAAGACACAAACTAAAACAAGAGCTGTCCACAGACAGCGCGCTCCACTTTCTTTAATGCTGGATAGTAAAGTGGAAGTCTAAGTCAGAAAGGGGAGACAACAACAGCAAAATTAATTTTAGGGTTACCTGCCCTTGTGAAATGGGTCCCCCTTGTAATAGTTAACATGTATACCAAAGTTGAACCAAATATCTCTGACAGTTTCTGAGACATGGACCTGAACATAAAACTTAACCAACAATGAAAATTCTAAGTCGAAAAAAGGGACATAACTATGGCAAAATTGATTTTAGGGTTACCTACCCTTGTGATATGGGTTCTCCTAGTGATAGTAAACATACATACCAAATATGAACCAAATATCTTTGATGGTTTCTGAGAAAAGGACCTTAACAAAAAGGTTAACCAACGCCGACACCGACGCCGACGAGAGGGTCATGACAATAGCTCCACTTTTTGAAAAAGTGGAGCTAATAAACATTCTGTCTATTTTGGATCAGAGAGCCGTTCCGAACCTTTTACCCGTTCCTCTGTGATATCATGCATATTAACTCTTTGCACGCTAAGTATTTCGTCTGCAACAATTGTCGTCTGCTTCAATTCTAAAAATAAAATTTCTCTAATTTTTTTCGCAAAAATATTATCAAAGTGACAAACAGTTTGGATCCTGATGAGACGCCGCATTATGTGGCGTCTCATCTGGATACAAACTGTTTGCATATGTAATCACGGTTTCGCCACAAGCATGCAAAGAGTTAATAAAATTCATTTTTATATGAACACAGTAAACTGGCCATGGCAGGAACTGTAGACTAGAGTCATATCTGTATCATTTCATAAGCAAACAGCAAACCATGATCAGACGGTTGCTATAGTATCCGTCTGAACGGAGTCTACTCTGTTTGCAAAGTAGTCAAAATGTGTCTCTATGAAGCAGAGGGTTAAGACAAAGGTTTATTTTCAATAATCTCTATTTGCGAAAATGTAGCTCACCAATAAATACAGTCAGCGCATGCTATCGTGACATTAGTGATAAAACATGCATGATACATGTACTGGTTTTTGTTTGCCTGGTTGGTTTTCATTTCATCAATTTCACATATGGTAATGTTTTAAACCCTTCGAATACTGAATATTCAACCCTTCTGTGCTGAATTAGTCAATTCAGCTTAAAATGATAAATTTTGCAAGAGGATGAATGACGACTAGTACAGACCCTGATCATACGACTCCTCTAGAAACCCTCTGATCTGGGTCTACATTATTTGCAAATACCAGTAAACTCGTTTCTCACATTGAAATGGTTAATGAACCTGTCACTGTGATGATGATTTTCCTTTGCTTTTACTTGTGAGTCTCCATCTATAACACAGACATACACTAGCCTTTACCTGTAGGCTATAGGCTTTGATTAGTATGTCAATTTGAATAAAGTTATCTTAAGTTAAAAAAAACAACTTAAGTTATGATACTGGATGTTAACCTTTTAGCCCTTCGCTTGCTGAATTTTAAAACACATTTCTCCTTCTTTACCCATGCCCTGTTGAATAATTACACATATCTTCACTGTGTACAAGTATTTCGCTGTGCAATCACTGCTGTGGAGTGCACTGGTTGCACAATCAACTTGTAAATAGTGCAGACCCTGATGAGACAGCTCCTGCAGGAGCTGTCTCATCTGGGTCTTCACTATTTACAGGTAGGTATATTGATGTATATAGCAAGCGAAGGGTTAATGCTGAATTGTCAAATGGACTATTCCAAAAACAAAAACAAAAAAAATGTCAAGCTTGCCGTGAATATTTAGTGATATTGTATTAAGAAAAGAGTAACTTGACAAACAGTGCAGACCCTAATGAGAGGGCTCCTCTAGGAACCCTCTAATTTTGGTCTACACTGTTTGTAAAGGACATTAGTGACTCCTTAAGCGTACTGAAAGGGTTAATGGTATATACGTGTACCAAATAAACTACATGTATACATATGACAATAAACATACATGAACATGTATTTGTAAACAAAAAAACTTATCTCTGCCCATGTTCCGATCTGTTCCATTTGTTTGCTTATTTCCTATTCATTCAAGCCTTTGAAAAGCTAGGATACAGTAAAAGCCCTCTATTGCGACCACTTAATGAATAAACATTGCTGTCTTTTTAAGACGGTGGGTTGCTTAATGCAGGACGAACGTTATGCAGAAAGCTCCTATAGGAGCTTTCTGCATAAATTTCGTCCTGCATTAAACTACCACCTGTCTTTGCCACCGTGAATTATGCCCCTTTTGCTGGTCGCATTAGAGGGTTTTTACTGTATTAACCGTGTGTCAAACAGCTTGGATCCTAATAAGAGCCCGAGTTACTCGGTGTTTCTTCTGGATCCATTTTGTTTGCAAATGGCAGGCAGGTTGAACTTCACGATTAGGGATAAGCATTGCTCTAATTAGATATTGCTGACGAAAGCACATTTGGTGACTAACTGCTTTTCGTTAGTTTGCATCCTTGATGCCAGTTTGTATACATTATTAGTTATGCAGTGCTTAGTGTCCCTAATATGGACTATACACTGCCAGCAAATATTAATATGGGACGAGATTTTATCATTGACGGATGCTAGTTGATATCTAAGAATTAATTGGGATGCGTTAGCTTTTATCCTCCCTCCATGGCTGCCAGATTACACCTTAGAACCAGGTTTCGTTAGTTTTTATGCTGTATGACTGCTAGATTATACCTTATGTTAATATCAGGTTTCGTTAGTTTTTATTCTTGATGGATGCTGGTTCATATCTAAGAATCGGGTTTCATTTTTTATGCTAATTCATATCTAAAATCCGGTTTCGATAAGTGTTTTAATGTGCTAGTTTTCTTTATAACTTATATATGAGTTGGTTGTCGCTAGCATTTACCTCTGATGCGCTTTAACCCATTCCCACATATTGACGACTTTTGATGTCTCTGTAAAAGTCACTTTGTGAAACCATTGTGATAAATAGAGCATTTGCTCCTATAGGAGCAAATGCTCTATTTATCACAATGGTTTCAAACTACACAAATCTTTAAAAAATCCTTTTCTCTAGTTAAAGCTCCTTTCCGGTAGATTTATTCAAAGAAGTTGCATCTAAAAATAGCCTATGAGGTAATGGGCTAAACCATTTCAAACTTAAATATTGTCCTCTGTTACGATTCCCAAGTTACATTTTCTTATTCTTCTATTTCTTTTCAACACCATGGACATGTGTGTGATAGAAAGTTTATATTCTGATGAGACGCCGTGTTGCTCTACGTCACCGTGTTTGCAAATGACATCACCGCGTGGTGCATAGTGTTGAAAGGGTTAGGTAGGACCATTTACTCCATATACAAGTATACCCCTTTCTATGCCTTTGAAAACAGAGTACACCTAGATCAGATGGCTTCTTTAGGAGCCGTCTGATTATGTTCTGCAGTGTTCGCTTAACCTTTCCCTCATATATACGCGGTTTCACGCATTTGCAAACAGAGTAGACCCAGATCAGACGGCTCCAAGAGGAGCCGTCTGATCAGGGTCTGCTCTGTTTGCTGATGGAATTTGAAAGATCTGTTTCTTTAGTTTCTAAAATGGCTACATTGTTCCACCTTCCATATTTCATTAGAACTATTTTGTCCATGAATATTCAGCAGCTATTGAAATTTGGAATATACATGTATAGAACATGGAAAGGGTTAATAGAATAATAATTATAGATCTAATTCTACAGTTTCTGTCATGGTCTAAACTTTATATGTTCATGTGCAATTGTGAAAAATCATCTAATTAATTTTTGACGATGTCATTATTTCTTATATTATCCTATACTCGATGAATATTCATATGTTATACAGCTTTTATACAAAACTTCAACGAGTCTGCTGTCTGCAACAGCTACATGAAAACGACATTGCCTACGCCATGAAAAACTGAACAACCGTCACATACGACAAGGGTTTCCGTTTAGGCAGTGAAGATTTTCCACCACTATTTAGCTTTTTTTATGCACGTGAACAGGCCTAATGTCAACGAGTGAAAGGGTAGACTATGAAAAGATTTGTCAGAAAATGCATTTTGTCCATTAAAATGATTACAACATGAAATCAAAGGCTGAAACGGCAGTCATTTGAAATGATTAGTTGTTTGGCATCAAGACGACGGTATTTACAGTAAAACCCCCTCTATACCGGAATTTTAGCATAGACGAATTTAAATACTTTCAGGCAGGTGACTGCGTATGCTAAATGCAGGGTGAAAGTCATGCAGAAAACTCCTATAGAGTAGCCAATGGACCCCATTTGAACGTGGGAAACAAAGTATACTGACATATGCAATCAGTATAGACCAAGGTTAGTTGACGCCAGCACAAATACTCACATTAGGGTGTGCAGTGTTTGTTATTAACCCATTACCTCATAGGCTAATTTTAGACCAAACCTCTTTGAATGAATCTACCCAAAAGGAACATTAACTAGAGAAAACGACAATTTTTAGAAGTTTGTAGTTTGAAACCATTGTGATAAATAGAGCATTTGCTCCTATAGGAGCAAATGCTCTATTTATCACAATGGTTTCAAGAAGTGGTTATTACAGAGGCATAAAAAGGCGTATTCATGGAGGAGAGGGTTAAAATCATTTCGCAAAATATATTCTTTTACACTGAATGGACTCTATCATTAAACATCAATGGGCCATTCAACCTTGAAAATTCGGCATTCAAAGAGTTAAACCATCTAAAAGTAAATAAGCAGCTTTGACTGGTCAATATGACATTGTGGATACCAGTCCTACACTGTATTAACCCTTCTCTTGCTGAATTTTAAAATACATTTCTCCTCCTTTACTCATGCCCTGTTGTATAATTACACATTATCTTCACTGTCTCTGTGAATAACTGTCTCAATAATTCTCTGTGCAATCACTGCTGTGGAGTGCACTGGTTACACAATCAACTTGTAAATAGCGCAGACCCTGGTGAGACAGCTCCTGCAGGAGCTGTCTCATCAGGGTCTTCACTATTTACAGGTAGGTATATTGACGTGAACAGCAAGAGAAGGGTTAACCCTTTGTATAATGAATACTCGTGTAATGAAATAATGAATGCGTGAATGTTAACCCTTTCCCTGTTCAATATTTACGTAAGAAATAATGACTTCATGAATATTTATTAGATTAGATTTTATAATTCCATCTTTTCAAGGGAACATTTTGCTGTAACAAAAACCTGTATCAATATATCTATATAATGTCAAAAGCAAACAGAGCAGACCCTAATCACACGGCTCTTATAGGAACCGTCTGATCTGGGTCTACTCTGTTTACAAATGCGTTTATATGAGGGAAAATGTTAATTGAATTTTTATGATATTATTATGGGGGGTTTGACTATAACAGAAACTGTTGAATAAGGTCTATATTATTTCATAATCAAACTGATTAGGGAAACTCCACAGCAGATGTCTAGGTGTACAGTAAAACCTCTCTAAACCGGATTTTTTGCAGATAAGAATTTATATACTTTTAGGCAGGTGACTGCTTAATGCAGGATGAAAGTCATGCAGAAAGCTCCTAGAGGAGCTTTCTGCATGACTTTCATCCTGCATTAAGCTGTCACCTGTCTCCATGACCGATATTTATAATCATTTAAACGTCCGGTTAAGAAAGGTTTTACTGTACGCTGTTCATACGTCTCTATCAGGTAAAAGGCTACTGCTGATACTGCTTTGAAAAGTGTCATCGGCTAAAATATTTTAATCTGCTACAGTTTAAAACATTATCTAATTCACTTTGGTCTGGGTCTTACTTGTTTGCAAATTCTTGACAGGTCATACTAAGGAGTAGAATTGATAAGCCTGTCTAATAATAAATAAACGATGAAAGATAATTTTAAGATTTTGTGACAAATTAAATGAATTACATTTTATGACAAGGTCGGTCGGTAATTAACGTTTAGCTTCTAATTTATAGAACGTGATTTATTTGTAGGTCGATGGCATAATACAATAAACTCGCTGAATTCTTTATTTAGTGAATATTCAAGAAAGACTCCTCCCACTATGAATATCAATTTAATCAGCGTTTCAAACTACAGTAAAACCTCCCTATAACGGCCACTAAATTGTGTTAATTAGTTGGTATTTAGGGAAGGTGGCTGCTTAAAGTAAGGTGAAAGTAAAACAGAACGCTCATATAGGAGCGTTCTGTTTTACCTTCACCTTGCTTTAAGCAGTCACCTGCTCTTAACACAATATGCTTGATGTAATTTAGTGGCCGTTATAGAGGTTTTACTGTACTGAATAATGAAATCTATTGCCATAGCAAACGGTAGATAATTAGATATATAACATATAAACAAACAGTGCAGACCCAGATCAAACATCTTTTACCGTAGCTGTTTGATCTGGGTCTACTCTGTTTTCAAATGCATATAAAGACGTACTAAATGATCAAAGTAGGGCTATGACTAATACGAATAATCCAATTATCCGTATGACTAACATGACTTATACGTACTACGTAATCCTTTAAGTCGGTTACTTTTGTTTGTTTCATACCTGTGCCGAATGACTTGATTCATCATGTATAACTACGTAACTATTCATATAAAAATTAACTTTCATCCTGTTCAGGTTGTCAGCTCCAAATGGATCTGATGCTATCTTGACTACCTCCGATTCGATCAAGTTTTTAGAAACTATTGATCGAGTGTCAAACAGTTTGGATCCTGATGAGAGGCCGAGTTACTCGACGTCTCATCTGTATCCAGGCTGTTCCCAATTGTGGTGAGTCAGACCGTGAATAACGAGACAAGGGTTAAGTCTACAATACAAGACTAATAGTGGGGTGAACTTGAAATCGCTGATCAATGTGCCCGCTGCAAGATTTATCTGCTTTTTTTGTTTCAAATATAACAATTACCGTTCACTCCAAATACCACCTGAATGTGGGGGCGACTTAAACCCTGGGGACAGAGTTACTCAGTGTCACATTTGGATCAACACTGTTTGCCAAGATAATCAGGTAATACAGAGTTTGCCAGGTTAAGAAACTAGACTTTAACCGTCTTTTCTGGGTTTAGCCGGATAAACTCTTTCCCTGCTAATGTCGCATATGTGATGACCTATGCAAACAGTTGATATCCAGATGAGACGCCGAGTCTCATCAGGATCCAAACTGTTTGTTACTGTGACTATAATTTTGAAAAAAAATGAAGAAAATTAAAAAATGGAAATTGTAGCAGACGATAAAGTTAGCAGAAGTCAGAATTTGGCAGGGAAAGAGTTAAAAAGAACATGTATTGACTAATTGTGGCCTGTTATTAAATCTACAGTAACAATCCAAGTTTAATTTGAAATACAACAAAACCTTTCTTTACCAGACTTTCAAAACTTTGAATCAATGTCGGTCTTTAAGACCAATAGCAGGTTAATGCAGGGTGAAAGTCATACACAAAAAACATCTCAAAGGCGCTTTCTGCATTAAGCAGCCACTTGCGTAAAAATATCTTATTTTTCTTTATCACATAATCTCCCTTGTGGGAGTGCCGTAACAGAGTGCCGTAAATCGCGAACATGCACTGGTGCATTTTTTATGCAAATTAGCAGTTGTCAGCCAATCGTAGCACTCATTTCGGCGCTAGCCAATCGTAGCGCTCCATGTGCGTCGCTAAAGCTCGTGTCATATTATTATAGTAAACTCGTTTTCATAAAAACAATTTGTAATGAACACCTACGTAAGATCCTCTATTTACTAAACGCCCCTGTTTAGATGGTTTTATTACTGTAAACCCCGTTTAACCCAGATGTATGAAACAATGACTGTATAAAGATTAATTGATTTTCTATAAAGACATTATATAAAAAAATGTCCAAAATATATTTTTCAGTATTGGAAAGGGTACAAAATAGACAATGGCATCATTTTTATCCAAACTTTCGTTGCCTGTGTTAGACGCATGGCATTTCGTCAGGATCAAGGCTGTTTGACACTCGGGTGATACTGTCGGAAAATTTTGAACGAATCGGGTGTTAATAAAAACTATAACAAATCAGGCTTATAGCAGACATTATTTTGTCAGTACATCTATTAGAAAGGTTAATCTAAATATTCAATCACGTGTGTGTAGATCGTCAGTCATTCAAGCATATTCTATTTCTGATGTTCAAGGTTTCGCCTAATGTCAATGATAAAAATCATGGTATATCAAATATTAAAGCAATGGCTCATTTAAGTTCTAGGTCAGCTATTTAAAGCCTGCAGTATGAAATTTTCTATGACGTATTTGGCGTTCCGGCACAGTTGTAAAAATAATTAACCTAAACATTCAGATTCTCAGTCTCTTCAATCCACTGATTCGTAAAGTTAGTTGAATATCCTATAGTAAGTCAATTCAGCACTACAGTAGAACCTGTCTTACGCGCTCATTCATTTATTGAGCACTGTATTCTTAAAAACAGGTGGTTGCTGAATGCAGGGCAAAAGTAATGCAGAAAGCTTTCTGCATTACTTTTGACCTGCATTAAGCTACTACCTGCCTTTTATACCCACAATTAGACTTCTATTTGATATCCGCTTAAGACAGGTTATACTGTACTTAGCTAATTTCTAATTGAGCTAATGGAGTAGCAAATAGAGTAGACCAAGATCAAACTGATCCTCTTGGAGCAGTTTGATCTGGGTCTACACTATTTGCGCAAGGTTTACTTCCGAATATTTCGGGTAATAAGGGTAGTTTGATCTGGGTCTACATGTTTTGCCTAAGGTTGCCTGTCGGACTATTTCAGGTATTAAGGGTAGTTTGATCTGGGTCTACACTATTTGCCTAAGATTCTGTCTGAATGTTATGGGGTAACTAGGTAGTCACTAGTGTGAATCGTTGTCCCCAAACGCAGTGGGATGAGTTGGCATATCTTTTTAAAAGCAGATCTCCCACTGCTTTGTACAAAGGCAGGTAACTCATTGCCCAGTCAATTATTGTCGTCTGCATACAATTTCGTCTGTGCAACGTTATCAAACACCTCGACTTAAGTATTAAACAGTTTGGATACTGATGGGACGGAGTGTCAGTTGGATTCTCGAGTGATGTCTGCACCAGTATGTATGCCAATGCTATCCCGTGATTGATTCTCATTTTGCTGAGAGACAAATTTGCATTAGAAATGACATATGATGACTGATACGGAACACGTTCATGTCTCACTTACTTCAATGCTGAATCATGAAAGTAACCCCTTTCTAATCCGACGTTTTATTTAAAAACAATTGAGAATCTCTTAGGTAGGTGGGCCTAATGTGGCTGCTTAATGCAAGGTGGAAGGCATGCAGAAAGCTCCCAGGACTTTCTGTGCGACTTTTATCCTGCATTAAGCTCTCGCCCGTCTTAAAAAGCGAGTATGACACTTATTTGAGTGTTCGCATTAGTGAGATTTAACTGTGTATCAAAATCGATCGTGTGCAGTGAGATGAATAAAGATGATACTAGCATCCCACCTAACAAATAAGAATGAAATAGAAAGAAAACACATTGTGAGACTTCTATAATGACCTTGAACTTTAATGGGATTTTTTTGAAAAGCATTCCTTTTGTCTATTAATATATTCATTTATCACTGTATTGTATAATATATCACTGTGTTGTATTCTTTATCATGCTTGCTATAAGCATACTATGTAATGTTTTATGCAATAAGAAATTGAATTGAATTGAAGTAGTCAAACATTTGAATTGTCATAAGTGAATCCGTGATTATCTATGCAATAGTTTGGATCCAGATAAGATGTCGATATTTATTTCAGGTAGTAAATTCTTCATTTCTATTTCCCTCCGTCAAATCCCATATGTGTGAATATTCATGAGAAGAAATACACGCAATAGAATAACTAAGAAATGGTCACCATTAAAGACCCATAACTCCGTCAACATTTATTAGGTCATTATGAGCTGGCGATATGCACAACTA
The DNA here is from genome assembly GCA_963576725.1 of Azorinus chamasolen. Lineage (NCBI taxonomy): Eukaryota > Metazoa > Mollusca > Bivalvia > Cardiida > Solecurtidae > Azorinus > Azorinus chamasolen. The sequence continues at coordinate 44,585,991 of OY755243.1, read as the reverse complement.
CCTTTGGTATGAATAATCACTATGAAATTTGGTTAGAATCCATTCAAAATCACAGACAAAATTGAGTCAACCGACAGACCGACCGATCGACAAACCGATTGCCATATGCAAAACTGCAAAACAACATACCGCTCTTCTTCAAAGGAGGTGTGTGTGTGTGTTGGGGGTGGGGTGGAGGGGCGTCGTCGTATTAATATTTTAAGATAGTTATTTCATATTGCATATTCATTATGGAAGCGGTTCAGCACTAATATAGTAAAAACCTCTTATAAACGACCACTTATTGAATGTAAACACACGAGTCTAAAAAACAACAGGCGGTTGCTTAAGCAGGACAAAAGTGTAGAAACTGATGAAGAAAGCTCTCAATGAAGCTTTCTGTATTACATTCATCCTTTATTAAACTACATACCTAGACAAAGACTTCATTTTGGACATATTTTACTGTAGATCGAATGCATGATAAAAATGTTACGTCTGTTACACTCAAAATACCAAGTCCACGTCGTATAGTCAAACAAACATCCTTCGATCCTATTAAGCCCCTCTTGTCGTGTTTACATAAGCTCTTGAACTATTTGTAAACATCAATATTTAAGTTTCTTTTGGCCACAGCATACCACCATTGTTTGAACAGCTCCCCAATCGAATAGTTATTTGAAGAAATCTTAATGGTAACTTAGACAGCCGCACAGAAGCCGAGAAAGGTTAATTTCTTAACTCCTTAACCCTTTGCACGCGGGAAATGAGTTTACTGACATTTGAAAACAGTGTAGACCCAGATCAGAGGGCTCCTAGAGGAGCCCTCTGATCAAGGTCTATACTGTTTGCCATATAAAAACCTCCAGGGACTTTAATCTATTCATACTGAATGGACTCTACTATTAACACTAATGGGCTATACCATTTTGAAAATTCAGTATTCACAGGGTTAGTCTATTTACTTTTTCGTCTGCTTTACCACTGTGGCACGGGTAAGGTCCAATTCATGAGCCATGTGTCTTTATAAAAGGTGCCATTCCAAAATCTAGCAACTAATTGTGCAGAAATCATTAAATGATGAAAAATCCATTTCTAACCAGATTTTTTGATTTGATGTAAATGTTCATGTATCTGAAAATGGCATGTTTCAATGCAAAGTTTAATATAGAATTAAGTAAAAGGCTCAAGGTCACCGTAATGTCACAAATATGATCAAATGTCAAGAACGCCAACATGTGCTGCATTGTACTTATTAACCCTTTAATTCATAATACACCCATGCCAACAGAGCAGATCCCTATCAAACAGCTTCTGCAGAAATTGTCTAATCATGGTCTGCTCTATTTGCTTATATGTTACATGCAAGCGGGCTCTCTATAGTTTCAAAGGGCAATACATTTCTTATCTTATACTTTTAATACAACGTTTAATTAATCAGTATACATGTATATAAAGCGGCAATCTTGTTTGACTATATATTACATGTAATTTGAAGGTCAAAATGCACATGTACGTGGGATGTCACGGTCAGACATGAACTAAAAACGTAAAACGTAGAAACATACAATTTAAAGCGTACGGACAGACAGTGTTGACACTGTGCCGCTCCACTTTACTAGAATGACATACAGATGCCCAATATAATGTACATGTACACAAACATTTTTGTCCCTAGTATATTTATGAATAGTGTTGTAACTTATAATAGATTCCAAAGTTAGAACTGGTACATAATGAGGACCCGCATGGCCCACTCTTTACTTCAAACATGTACAAACGCTGCCCACATGCCTTTGTAAGCAATGGTAGAGCCAAATCAGACGACTCCTGTTTGAGCCATCTGATCAGGGTCTGTCCTGTTTGTTTATGAAAATGTAATAGATCTGATTACATGTTCTGCTATTGTACAACACTTCCAATGGCCAAACAATCGTGTGTTCAATAACCATTATAAAGTCATACAATAAATACATTGTATTCCCAGAGTCGTCATTTCTTACAAGAATGTTCAGCATATTAAGATTCAGTTGAAACTGATACTGTTCACTGGTAATATAGTACTGACAGACATATTATCAGGCTACAGTTTTAACCATTCTCTCCTATTGACGCCTTTTTGCCCCTGTAAAACTCATTTTTTAAAACCATTGTGATAAACAAAGCATTTGCGCACTAGAAGCAAATGCTCTATTTATCACATTGGTTTCAAAACTACACAATTCTAAAAATAAGTATCTATAGACTAGTTAATTCAAAGGGGTTCGGTCTAAAACTAGTCTAGGAGGGAATGAGTTAACTCTTTCAGAGTCATAGGCGATCCGTGATAACGTTTGCGAACAGTGTGGACCCAGAGGAGATGTCGAGTTACTCGGCGTCTTCTCGTGATCCAATATGTTTAACACTGGGTATAATTTTATAAAGAAATGAAAGAAAACGCCACTTTGAAATCTGAAGCAGACGACAACCCTTAGCAGATGAAATAAATTTAGCAACGAAAGGGTTAAAATTGAAGGTCTTTAAAGTTTTTAACTCTGTCTGCCCAAATTCTGACCTGCAACCATCTTACCAAAGTCTGATTCGTTCAAACTTTTGAGAAAATATTAACTGAGTGTCAAAACCATCAGGATTCAAGCCGTTTGTATGTGCCAGTCAGGTATCGCTTAACCCTTACAGCGCTGAATTTTCAAATGGACTATTCCAAAATTCAAACAGGCCTATAGCTTACGGTGAATATCTAGGGGTGTTTCTAAACAAAAGTGTAGCATGGCAAACAGTGCAGACCCTGATGAGAGGGCTCCTCTAGGAGCCCTCTCATCTGGGTCTACACTGTTTGCAAATGATATTAGTGACTCGTGTCCCGCACTGTAAGGGTTAACGAGAGAAGGGTTAAAGATTGCTCCCAGTCTGAGTTGTTAATAACTTTACCTAGTTTTACAGACCTATATTTCAACAATAATCATCATCGATTCTCTTTATTGCATCTATAACAAAAGTTCCCCTCGGGGCACATTCCAGTTTCATTAAAACGACATTCGACACAATCAAATGAGCACTTTAACACTTTGAATACTGAATATTGAAAGTGGAATCGTCCATCAGTGTGTCACGGTATAGTTCATTCAGCATGAAAGCCTTAAAACTGATAGATGATTATGAATAACAAACAGAAACCCTCTGATCTGGATATACACTGTTTGTAAATGCCAGTACATGTACATTGTTTCTCGCATTAAAATGGTTAACCAATAACCCTTTCAACACTGTTAGATTTCGCCGGCGAAAATAATTGTCGTCTGCATCTATTCTCATATGACTAATAGGAATCAAAACCGTTCGAAATATCCTGATCACACTTGTTTAAAACTAGCCTAAGAGGAATGAAAGAAACGGAGCGGTCTGCGTGTTTGCAGACGGAATTCGATCACTGTGCTAAGGTTTATTGGGTCGTTCATCTCTATATAAATATCCTTTAAAGATGACTATGGTAGTCTGCATTTAAATGCCGTCTGCTACATATTCGACCTTTCGAAATTTAAAACATCAACAGTTTCGAATCTCATCAGTCGCAGACGAACTCGAGTCAAACAACCCCAGACTGTTGATGATTTCATATTCAAAACATGATACATGTATTATTAGATGAATACCATTCGAATAGCTGACCGACTTGCCATTGAACTATTCTTGCCAATGGCGAATCGTTGATCACATATGCAAACAGTTTGGATCCAGATGAGACGCCGAGTGACGCCACTGCTCATCAGAATCCAAACTGATCGATGATGTAATTATGTATTAATTAAACCCAAAGGAATAACATTCAAAGATGAAAATTGAAACAGACGACACATTTTGCAGATGACAAATGGTGGCCACTAAAGAGGTGGTTTGATTCATGATACCTTTTTTCAGCCTGGGTCAATCCAGATACACATACGTGTATATGTCTCTGATCAATTTGAGACACCTAGTTATTCGATGACATATCTGTTTTGATACTGTCCGTTTTATTTAGAAAATGGAATACATGTAGTATATATTAGTGTACTAATAGTGGAATAGTGTACTAGACGACAAAGTTTGCAGACGAAGGCTGTGTTGATATGATTGAAAGGGTTAATCCTTTACACCGTGTATATTCATCTAAGAAATAATGACGTCATGAATATTAATTGGATTAAGTTTTACAACAGCTTATTAACACAATGTTTGCCAAATCAGAAACTATAGTACAATATCTATATTATTCAAAAGGCAAATAGAGCAAACCTTAATTAGACGCCTCTTACAGGAGCCGTCTGATCTAGGTCTACTCTGTTTACAAAGACGTAGCAGGGCGTATTGTCTTTATCAGAGCTCCAGTTAAGATGCGTAAATTTAACCCTTTCCCTCACATAAACGTGTTTTCACGCATTTGCAAACAGAGTAGATCCAGATCAGTCTGATCAGGGTCTGCTCTGTCTGCTGAAATAATTTGATAGACATGTTCCTTTACTTTCTAAAATGTCTACAATATTCCACCTTCCATATTTCTTTCTAACTATTTTGTTAATGAACATTCAGTAGGTATTGAAATTTGGCCTAAATACAGAACAGGGAAAGGGTTAAACATGTTTAGCAATAGCTTCCTTATTTCTCCACCAAACCCTATACTGTGACCACTCTTTAGAATCACCAAACCCTATACTGTGACCACTCTTTAGAATCACCAAACCCTATACTGTGACCACTCTTTAGAATCGTCTCGAATAGACGATTCTAAAGAGTGGTCACAGTATAGGGTTTGGTGGAGAAATGATCGTTATTGTATTTGGGTACGCACCGTTATCTGTAGCTCTGAATTCTTTATGCAGACCTTATGTTTCCATTTGCCTTAACCTTCGAATTCTCCCATGCACCCACCCGCTCCCACCAGATTTTAACAGTAGACACGCCCACCACTACTGTTGTTATAGCTTTGTAGGGCATTGAATAACTTCTATACAGTTGTCTTGACCTCAGACAATAATAGCACTGGTCTATTGTGTCCTCCGGAATGTAGGGTGCTCTATATACCCTAAGGATTTGGACATCCAGTCTCCTCTCTCCACACGTTTTAAACCTGAACAAGTCGATTTGCCACATAGTTTATGACTAGACTAGACTGACATAATAGCAAATAGTGTAGACCCTGACCAATCTGCTCGTTTAGGAGCAGTTTGATCTGGGTCTGCACTATTTGCCCAAGTTTGTATGTCCGAATACTAAAGGTTATTGGTGTATACGTATATAAATAAAGAGATGAATAAGCTATTGAAAACATTCGTGTAATGTATGGTAACGATGCAGTATTAAAGACAAACGCTGGATATAGACATATCTGCTCAATATTTCGTCTCATTTCATTATGAAACAAACAGCAGTTACATTTTGCTACAAAATGCGTAATGAGTGTCAAAAGGTTGAGATCCTGATTAGACGCCGAGCTGCTTGAAATCTCATCAAGATACAATCCACCTCCGAGTCGTTGCACTTCACGTGCAACATTCTAAAGGTTGCAACAATAAGATAACAAACAATACCTTAATTACACTAAGAACATATACAAATAGCGCAGATCTTCACCAAACGGCTCCTGGCGGAGCCGTTTGATCAGGGTATACACTATTTGCTATTCTATAAGCCTTATCTAAAGTTATCAAAATGGTGATAAATTGCCTTTGTTCAGCTGCACACACTGTTACAGAGGGGAGACTGGAAATACAATGTATTTAAGAATCAGGGTATATAGACTCTATTGTTCGTCATCCAAAGTTGTCTCTTTGTTTGTTTTGCTTTAGGGTTTTTCTTTCTCATTCTTCAGGGTGTTACAATAATGTAAACAATTGCGTTACAACTGTAGATTCTATTTACCCGTAACAAGATTATCGGCTCTGTCGTTCATCGCAGGATTTTGTTTATTTTCTTTCTATATAAACCCCGTCTAGAAACTCTATCCGGAGGGCTCATATGATAAAACCAGGGGGATAATACTATGCAGCTAGTATTGATCTAAACAATAGCAACATTAGTCTCGAACTATGAAGGCCAAAACCATATTCAGTTACGGTATTCCACGTAACCTTTGTCGCGCTGTCGGACGTGTGTTTGCAGCCAGACCGTAACCTTTGTCGCGCTGTCGGGCGTGTGTTTGCGGCCAGAACGTAACCTTTGTCGTGCTGTCGGACGTGTGTTTGCGGCCACACCGTAACCTTTGTCGTGCTGTCGGACGTGTGTTTGCGGCCAGACCGTAACCTTTGTCGCGCTGTCGGACGTGTGTTTGCGGTCAGACCGTAACCTTTGTCGTGCGGTCGGACGTGTGGTTGCGGCCAGAACGTAACCTTTGTCGTGCTGTCGGACGTGTGTTTGCGGCCAGTTTGGGTCCAGTTAAGGCGCCGAGGAACCCGGTCGGTGTATCAGCAATTCAGCATGAGCCATGCTGTTTAATACTCTTCTAACTAGTATCTTAAAAGCTTAAACAATCTATAGACATATACTAAAAGTCTAAACCCCTCTAAAGCGACCACTTTAAGAATATGTGTGTGTCTTTAATAGCAGATGGTTGCTCAGTGCAAGACGAAAGTAATACAGAAAGCTCCTTTCAGAAGCTTTCTGCATAACTTCCGTAAAGTATTAAGCTACCGCATGCATTTAACATCCAGAATTAGACATCTTTAAATGTATTTGAAAGCAGATGGTAGCTAAATGCAGGACGAAATAATACAGTGCTCCCTCCCTATAACGGCCCTCTCAATAACGATTCCCTCCTTACAACAACGCATGTCACTGTTTCCGAAACAACAAGGCTCCAGAAACAACCTTTGTCCATCGTATTTTCTTTATGCCTTCTTTATGCCTCAATCAAACCCTATGTTGTGACCACTCTTTGTGACGATTCTAAAGAGTGGTCACAACATAGGGTTTGGTTGAGGCATAACGGTTTTTGTTCTCGAAATACACCTTATCTGGGGATCTGCAAACAAGCTAATTATGTTTGATTTTCCCTCCCTATAACAACTCCCTCTGAACAACACATACAATATTCGTATCCCAAAGGGTGTCGTTATAGAGAGGGAGCACTGTACAGAAAGCTGCTTGCAGGGGCTTTTTGCATAACCTTTGTCCTGAATTAAGCTACCGCATGCCTTTAAGTCCCAGAATTGTACCTCTTTTTGGTAGTAGCCGTAGAAGGATATTTTACTGTATATAAAGCATACACCAGACTTCAGTGCGGTCCAGTTATATCTTGTACAGTGGGATAAAGGTTAAACAAAAAAGATTGCAAATATCTGAAAAAGGGTCAAATGCAAAAAGGCAGTTGTCTTTCAGAAGAGACCTCCTCGTGTTACACAATGTCATGATATACAGTAAAACCTCTCTATAACGACCACTAAATTACATCAGTTATGTTATGTTAAAGGCAGGTAGCTGGTTAAAGCAGTCACCTGCTCTAAATACCAACTAGTTAACACAATGTAGTGGTCGTTATAGAGGTTTTACTGTAAAAATTATTTAAGATTCCAGTAACTCATAAAACTTGTTAAACTATATGGTTTGAGTCGAAAAGAAATGCGTTATTTACCAAAAATCACGTGAACAATTATAACAGCTGTATATAGTTATGTAAAGACGATGTATTATGTATACAAGTCTGAATAAAATAAGTGTTCTGTTCTGTTCTGCCTTGTTCTGTTACAGCCAAAGACTTTAATGTGCTGAGACTGTTTACTTCTGTTAAATATTCCTAATGCTGTGTCCGTGTGAACTCCATATAATCTACAAAAAGTTCGATGTAAAGGTCAGACAGTTTGGATCCAGATGAGTCAACGAGTTTCTCGGAGCCTGATCTTGATCCAAACTGTGTGCAAAGGTTGTCACAAGTTCGCGTGTTACAAGACAAATATTGGGGATAATATTTCAGCTACCTTGAACACCGTCTTAATGGGTATAGAGAATGTAAATGCCTAGGGAAACACATACAAGTCTGTCAAAATGCATTTATACTTAGTAGATAGGGGTGTGGTTAATATTGAGAATATGTTAACCTTTTGAATACGAGTAACGAGTGTACTGTCATTTGCTAACAGTGTAGACACAGATCAGTGGACTCACAGAGGAGCCATCTGATCAATGTCTGCACTGTCTGTCATTCAAAATCAGCTGACAAATTCAAGCCTCTCACTTAATGTTTTTTAAAATTGGTCCCACTTTCACAATTCAGCATTTTAAGAGATATATTTTTTAAACAAACTGTAAAATTATTTCTTTGAACAGTAACACCCTTCTAAAGAGATCACGTTGTGAATAAACGTAGACGTAGAGGTAAAGTTGGTGGCTGTTTAACACAGGACGGAAGTAATGCAGAAAGCTCCTCCCGCCTGTATTAATCTACCACCTGCCTTTAAGACCAATGATTATACCTCATTTGGGTGAACGCATTAGAGTGGATGTACTGCAAAGCTCTGTCCAGGGAGAGCACTGATTGAGGGGAAATGTTCTATTGAAATACTCACCCTTGGGTTAAAGTCATGGTCGTTGGGTCTTTTCTGATAATGTCCTTGGAGCTTTTGCGCTGCCAGGTTTTGTTTAATTCCAATTGCATCTGGCGGAAGACTTTTCTGGGCAGCAGCATTCACAGCCGCAGTGTATTCCACGGCCTTGGGTGACGTCAGAATACGTTTGATGGCTATGGCCTGAGCATCGTACGCAGGTATCCTGATGGTACCAGGCTTTCGTACCTCATTATTCAACTTTTTGCTCATTTTGCGGTAGTTTTCCTGAGCCCTGACTGCTCCTCGTATTCCCATAGCACCCTGGTCATACCTGGCTGCTCCGACCCTCGGGTGATGAGTAACACAGTATAGTTCCCGATCATTGGCGTCCGTTTGACTCGTGCAGTAATTCTTCATGGTGAGATGCTGCTCACACACGATACATTTAAAGCAGTGTTTGTGGTAGATCACCTCGTGCACGGGACCCATTTTCTCGGCGTGATACACCGTTTCTTTGCATCTGTGACATTTCTTGGAATCCAGCACGGGGGGTCTGAAGATAGAAGAGAGTCGCTGGAACCCCCGCTCTATTGACTCGTTCTCGGCCATGGTAGCCATCTTCTCTGGATGCACGGCCCTGAGCTCAATCAGCTATAATCCTGAGTTCAGTTTCTAAGTTGCATCTGTAAAAGACAAAAAGTCGTAATCATAATTAGAAATGCTGAATAACAGATGACGACAGGTTTGTCGTCTTCACAGTTTCTTCAATTTCTTTGCCAAAAACGTTAACCCGTTTGCTATTGACATTATATAGATCTGATTCTACAGCTTTTGTCAAAGCAAAATATTTCCTTGGAAAGTTTACATTATAAAACATCAGCTAATAAATGCTCATGAATAATGTCATAATTTCTTACATGACTATTGAAAAGGGAAAGGGTTAATTATCCCTTTCCTCCATAGGCTATTTTAGACCCAACCTCTTTGAATAAACCTACCAAAAAAGAGCATTAACTAGAGAAAATAATATTTTATTTAGAATTGTGCAGTTGTGAAACCATTGTGATAAATAGAGCATTTGCTCCTATAGGATCAAATGCTCTATTTATCACAATGGTTTCATTAAGTGACTATTACAGAGGCGTAGAAAGGCGTACATATGGTGGAAAGGGTTATTGAGTCAGAGAACTAGTGTTCAGATGAGACACCGAGTTACTCGACGTCTGACCAGGATCAGCACACTTTACGAGGAGTATCAAACATTCAACCACAGGGTAGAAATGGAAAGAGCCATACTATAAGTTATTGAAATAAAATGAACCTATTTATGCGTTTACCTCATATAAACATACACAATTGGATGTTTTTGCACATTGAATAGACCCAGGCAGATGATTTCTGTAGGGTCTGGTCAGGGTCTGCTTTGTTTTCTTATAAAATAATGTAGATTTGATTGTGTAGTCAACATTTCCCTGGTACATAATGCCATTAACCCTTACAGTGCCAGCAATTGTCGTCTGCTGGACACGTTTTCGTCTGTTTCAAGTTTGTTCAATTTCGTTATAAAACAATAAACAGGGAGTCAAACAGTTAGGATCCTGATGCCTGATGCCGAGTTACTCGGCGTCTCATCTGGATCCGAACAGTTTGCGTATGGTATCACAGACTCGTCTCCAATGCACTGAATAGGTTAAAAGTGTTCAGCTAGTTAACCCTTTCCCTCATATAAACGTGTTTCCACGCATTTGCAAACAGAGTAGACCTAGATCAGACGGCTCCTAGAGGAGCCGCCTGATCAGGGTCTACTCTGTTTGCTAATAGAATTGGAAAGAGCTGTTTCTTTTCTTTCTAAAATGTCTATAATGCTCCACCTTTCATATTTATTTACAACTATTTTGCTAATGAATATTCAGTAGGTATTGACATTTGGGCTACATATAGAACAGGGAAAGGGTTGATACTGATACAGTCATTATGTCTGTTGTAGATGTTCATTACATACAAGGGTTTAAGTGACGTATTTACCTACAGTCAGAAATATTGCGATGTAGAAAGCTCTTTGCATGTTTGATCAATCATGCAATGAAATATTTCGTTACGCTTTAGTTTATCCTTATTAGAGGCCGCGCGAAGATGGATGTCAGCCTTAACAATTACGGCGCGCGTCAATAATGTCCTTGGCAAAAAAGTGTAGACCTAGATGAGTTGACTCCTATAGGACCCCTTTGATCCGGGTCTGCACTGTTAGTCATGTTAAATTTTCTTTACAAAATCCTGAATATTCACGATAAGTTTGACCTGGAATAGTCCATTTGAAAATCTAGCACCGAAAGGATAAGCCTATCATTCTAAACGTACAGTGAAGCCTGACTTATTCGAGTTTCAGTATAAAGAAGAGATAATAAATCTTTAAATAAATTACGCAAGTGGCTGCTTAATACAGAGCGCAAAAAGCTCTCCGATGATATTTCTGCGTGACATCCACCTTGCATTAAGCTGCCACATATCTTAAAGACCGATAAATATACTTAGTTGGTTTTTCGAATTAATGAGGTTTTAGTGTACAGTATACCCCTCTAAACCGGAATTATAGTAGAGAAGAATAAAGATACCTTAAGACAGGTGACTGCTTAATACAGGGTAAAAGTCATGCAGAAAGCTCCTCTAAGAGCTTTCTGCATGACTTTCACTCTGCATTAGGCTCCCATCTGTCTCGAAGACCGATATCTGTACTAAATTGAACGTCCGGTTTAGAGCGGCACTGTAGTACAGTACATGTATTTATATTTACGCATTTGTTTATGACGTACTCCCTATATTAAGCGACACTTTACTGAATAAACATAGAAGTCTTCAAAAGCAGGTGGTTGCTTAAAGCAGTGAAACAGTTGTTCAGAAAGCTCCCAATGGAGCTTTAAGCATTACTTTTGTCCTGTATTAAGCTATCACTTGTCTTAAAGACTCTGAATAAGACATTAATTAAGTGGTCGCTTAAGCCATGCATTACTGTTCAATCGTTTGATGTGGATTCAAAGGCGTCGTTGTGTTTCAAATGATTCATCACATTTCGGAAATTCGAGTTTTTATGCACATCCATGCGCATTTCTGATTACTTCATGCATGCTTCAAAAGTGCTGAACGCAAAAACGTGTTGTCTACTTCGGTCAATACAATCTCTTATTCACAATTTCTTCTCATTTCTGGTCATAACGAAATGAAAGTGTCAGACAGGTTGTAATCTGAATATTCATGGATAAAATAATGAAATATGGAAGGTGGAACACTGTGGCCATTTCAGAAACTTAAGGAACAGATCTATTCAATTCCATTAGCAAACAGAGCAGACCATGGTCAGGTGGCTCATAAAGGAGCCGTCTGATCTGGGTCTACTCTGTTTGCAAATACGTGAAAACACGTTTATATGAAGGAAAGGGTTAAACGGATTACACAGGTTATACCGAATAGGATGAAAACACACACTACCCATGTTAGTTAATTGAAGCAATAAGATACTTTTAACATCCGTCTTTACTCAGTATCGTTGACATAAAACTCATAAATAGACTAATGTATTCTAATGGTGAATTTAATTATGAATGATATGAAAACGTTTAAATAGTACGGTTGTATCGGACCATCATTAAATATCTCGGACGCATCACATCCACTTATCAGCGACGCGGAGGATAGGAATTAACCCTTTCACCGCCAATGTCGCAAAAATGCACCAAGACAAATAGTGCAGTTCCAGATCAGACTGATCAGGGGCTTCACTTGTTGTCTCAAACTCTACTTCTATATCTGAATCACACCGTAGATAAAGATAACTACATTATCGCACTACAGCGGTAGAAATTCATATGAATCACAGTTTTCAGTGGTAGAATTTCACATATATCGCAGAACAGCGGTAGCAATTCATATGAATCATACAACGGTAGAAATTCACATGTATCACACTATAGCGGTTAGGAATTCATACGAATCGCACTACAGTGGTAGACACTCACATATATCACACAGCATTGGTAGAAATGCATATGAATAAAGGAATGGTAGTGGTACATGTATCGCATTACAGCGATAGAAATCCATATGAATCCCACGATAACGGTAGAAATTCATATGAATCACACAGCATTGCTAGAGATTCACATATATCGCACTACAGTGGCATTATATAATTCATGTTCAACTGAATTGGACTGAATTGAAGCAGAAACAAATCCAGAAGTATCGCTCAGTATATGAATCATATATGATTGACTAAACCGTGGAAGAAAATACAGGGAGGGAGAGAGAGAGGGTGAATGAGGGATTGCGAGATAGAGAGAAAACGAAAGAGATAGTGCAAAGAGAGAGCGAGAGCACACGAGAGTGAGAGACATGCAGACAGACAGACAAACAGAGATAGACAGAGACAGACAAACATACACAGACTGAAAGGCGGTAGGTGACAGACTAAGCGATGTTTATTTATTAGGATAAGTACTTACGCCACCATAAAATTAATTCATTATAATGTAACTCCACTCATGCACTTCGCTTTGATCCACGCAGTACAGATGAACGTATACAAAAACTTATACAAAATCGTCCCTTAAATGGGACATATGCAGATAGTGTGGAACCAGGTCAAATGGTCCTTCTGAATAGTTTCTACAAACCACACACCAATATAACGTTTTCTTCCTGAAACGCCTCTGAGATTAAGATTAGCTGAGGATTCGGAATTAGTCCACGTGAATCTACTGCAGTAAATGGGCTTTAAATCTTACCTCGAGCTGTGAAACAAAATCTGCTAAAACTTGGATATAATCAATTTTGAAAAACGTCAGGATTGATCAAACTGTTGAGAAACTATTATCCGAGTGTCAAACAGTTTGAATCTTGATGAGACGCCGAGTTACTCGATGTCTCATCCGGATCCAAACTGTTTCATCATGCGAGTCAAGTTGTGGGTAGTCGGTTAAGAATTAAACATTCGCTTGCTGAATTTTAAAATACATTTCTCCTTCTTTACCTATGCATTGTTGTATAATTACATATATATTCACTGTGTACAAGTAGTTCGCTATGTAATCACTGCTGTGGAGTGCACTGGTTGCACAATCAACTTGTAAATAGTGCAGTCCCTGATGAGACAGCTCCTGCAGGAGCTGTCTTATCTGGGTCTTCACTATTTACAGGTAGGTATATTGACGTGAATAGCAAGCGAAGGGTTAATACCCTGGAAAAATGAAAGTCATGATGATCATAGCCTATAAATATTGAATGCTTATTAAATACTGAGTCTTCAATTTTAATAGAGAAGCGGTTTCAAAAGGGACTGGAATAAATCCGAGTCCCAACTGATCAACGCATCCGTCTGAAAGGAAGAACGAATTAAGGAGAAAGGGAATGGAACAACTGAAGGCAGACGACATGCTTGCAGCAGACGTATCTTCAAGATATGATGATAACTGTCCCGGATTTTACAGCAAACAGGCTGTTACGATGCTGGGTATCAGAACTATGCCACAACTAACTCTTAGCGTGCAAAGTAACTGTCGTCTGAAAAATGTGTCGTCTGCTCTATTTCTCTACCGCCAATTTTCTAGATCAACTATGTGTAAAATTGGTATGGACCCTGGCGATATACCGGTACTGTGTTATTGAGATCTCATCTGGATCTAAACAGCTCGCATATGACATTATAGATACAAAATGTACTCTTATATCATATTAATCATCACCCCACCATTGAAAAAAATGTCTGCTCGATTTTGGATCTGGTGTCATTCTGACTACGTCCGATACGATAAAGCTTTTGAGAAACTATTCGCCGAGTGTCAAACAGCTTGGATCCAAGCTGGTTGCGTATGTGGGTTAAGTAGTGGTATAATTAGGCCTAAGAGCTAACGGTAAAAGTGGCAATACTCTCTCCTCAACATAACTCGGGTGTTCAAGAACCGGCCGAACTGCACAGTTCTCTTTATGTCACGTCTAATGTTGTTGTCATGTTAACCTTTTCGCCGCCAAATAAATTACGCCAAGTAAGATATGAACACAGGAACTTGTGTACATTGTAAGTGACAGAAACTAGAATCGTATCTATATGTATATTATTTCATAAGCAAAACAGAGAAAAATCATATTTATATTATTTCATAAGCAAACAGAACAGACCCTGATCAGACGGCTCCTACAGGAGCCATCTGATCTGGGTCTACTCTGTTTGCAAAAACGTTTCTATCAGGTAAAAGTCTAAATCAAAATGTCATTTATTGCACTCGTCAAGTTTTAATAGAGGCGTGCGTGTTGCGTAGATACAACATTGTTCTTCCATGAATGCAAAGATTCAATGTATTCTAGGGCCTAGGTCTCCTCTGTTTTCAAAGGCATGAAAAATCTGACAATGCTTTCACTGTTGTTGACCTGTACAATCTAGGACATTATACAGGACACTGATGTCCGCACTAATTATGTACAAATCAAACATCTGCCGTTTATAAACATGAACTTATGGACGAAAACATCCTGCAAAAGAATTCAATCCAACTGTTTCGTATAATATATCCAGTTTTGAGACACGACAACAATATGGTAAAGTGTTCGTGGGGTGGATCCAGATATTTGTATAACTTATGTATGCAAACAGTTTAGATCCAGATGAGACGCCGAGTATCTAGGCATCTCATCAGGATCCAAACTGTTTTACAGTCTGGTCGTGTTTTTCAACAGAGGTTAAAGATAAAAATCAACTGACAATTCTAAGTGGACAATTGTTTTATAAATGCTCCAAATATTAAATACAGTAAAACCTCTCTAAACTGGAATTCTGGTAGAGAAGAATTTAAATACTAGTAGGCAGGTGGCTGCTTAATACAGGGTGAAAGTCATGCAGAAAGCTCCTTGAGGATCTTTCTGCATGACTTTCACCCTGTATTAATTGCCACCTGTTTCAAAGACCGATATTTTTATTAAATTGAACGTCCGTTTTCGAGAAGTTTTACTGTACTTTCGTTACAATAGTCTTTTTTAAAACGTAGTTCAACAGAATTCACATTTCTCTCAGATTGGAGTTATAATAACTAATGCAAGGTTCCATGTTGTCTGAAAGGTGATTGTGGAAAGACACTATATTGGATGTTCTTCCAAGCTGACAGCATGGTAACTAGAAGCCAGTAGAAGCCAGTGTCTATCAGATTGGGGACGGCAATAAATGTATACTTATCAGACTGGTGAGATAATGTAATGTCCTCTTTAGACTGATTGTGGGCATGGCAAAAGCATGTCGGTGATTATGACTTTCAGACTGATATCAAAAGAAACATGCTCAAATTATTATTGAAATCACATTACGCTGCAGATATCTACGAACACTTCAACAAGAGCCATAGAAATAAACAACCTATTTGAACGTTTTGGCTTTTAAACTACCCATATGACATTTGTTTCTATGGTTGTAGCTTTGAACTGTAGCCTGAAACAGTTTATTAAAATATTCCGACACAGTTTCATTCATTTCAATTATTTCGTATAGAAAATGAGCGTTTCTGACCTTCCTTTCTACCCTGGCTTCATTTCAAACATTCAAAGCACTCATTGATCGCTATTGTTTGATTATGCGAGATTTTATTGACTGTTCAAGTATGGAAATATCGAAGCTTATCTTTATAGATTTACATTTACCAATTGGTTGCATATAGTCCGGTCATGCTCGGTCAGGTTTGTGACCGTATAAGGTCATTTAAGCATTGAACGCTTTACTTCATAAATGTTTTGCAAACAGACTAGTCTCCCTGTAGAACCCAACTGATCAGAGTCTGCTCTGTTTGCTTGTTTGGTAATATAGATCTGAAACTACAGTTTCTGCCATGGCCAACAGTTCCTGTATTAATATGCCATTGTTAAAATTCACCAAATTAAGAGTGGTCACAACATAAGGCTTGGGCGAGAAATAACGATTTCGTATTTGAGTACGCACCTTTAGCTGTTGCTCTATAAACTATGCTCGTTTAGGTATGTGACCTTATGAGGCCACTTAGGCCATTAACAACATGCATTGTATGTTTTGTGTGATATTGTACCGGATATGGATCTGCGATAGCGCTCGCTGTCAGATTAAGTGTCCTTATAACCAATGGCCATTTGGCAATCTACCAATCGAATCAATATCAACTGTCAGGTTTCGGGTAGATAAAGTCAACGAAGAGTAGATTAACTAACCCGATGTTTTTGCAAAACGTTTGTTTGCGTTTAACTTCAAACGCTTTTTGCTGACAATACAGGAAAATAAGAAATTACAGATTTTGTAATACTGTAATTATATTGCTATTTTCAGTATATCAAGGGCATAGTTTTAGTTTCTATATAAGTAATAAGTCCTTGTCAATGCCTAGATAAGAAACTGATTTGTACAAAGACTCGCGCCATGAGTAAACGTGTATTTGGGTATATATGTGATAACAGTGCAGATCTACTCCTTTAATTGATAAATACTCATGCAAAACTCCGCCCATTATGCATATTTGTATGAACATGTAAAATAAGGAAATTTATTACCATGGCAAACAGTAGATAATAGGATCTATAACATACAGTTAAATGTCGATTATTCGAACACTAAAATACGTATCATTATCGATCTTTAAGACAGGTGGCAGCTTAATGCGTGGTGAAAGTCATGCAGAAAGCTCCTCTAGGAGCTTTCTGTATGACGTTCATCATGCATTAAGCAGCCACCTGTTTAAAAGGGTCTAAATTCTTCTATACACACAATTCGAATAATCGAGATTTTAATATATACACAAACACAGTATACCCAGATCAAAAAGCTAACAAGAAGTTGTCTGATCTGGGCCTACTATGTTTGCAAAGCCGTAAAAAAGATGAAGTATTAGGTATCAGGTAAAGGGCGAAAATAGTCTCTGTGTCAGAGTTGAGGCGACTGATGATGGTCTATACAGACTTTAACCCTCACAGTGCGGGACACGAGTCACTAATGTCCTTTGAAAACAGTGTAGACCCATATCAGAGGACTCCTGGAGGAGCACTGTTTGTCATGTTACACTTTTCGTTAGAAAAATACCTAAATATTCACCATAAACTTGTCCTGTTTGAATTTTGAAATAGTCCATTTGAATAGAAAATTCAGCCTTGTAACTTAGAGTTAAAAGCTTGCAGCGACGTCTCCGACAATACAAAACGAGGAAAACCAACGGGACGAGGGTAGTTATGTGGCCGTATATAGTATACAGACAGTGGAATCGGAAGGCATACGACTCGCATGATGCCGTGGTCGTAGCATTAACAACATAACAATACAAACGCGGTTGTAGTCGGACATCAGATAATGAGATAAGACAATCGCGTCGTGACCATGGTCGTTACAATAACGACAGTGCAATAAAGGTTGTGTCACTTGGGATAGCTGGACATCAGATGAAGAGGTACGACCATCGCATGAAGACATGGTCGTCACAACAGCAACATAGCAATACGGATTGTGTAAACCGAAGTATTGTATGGCTGAACTCAAATGACGATGTACGACCATCGCACGAAGACATGGTCGTCACAACAGCAACATAGCAATACGGAATTGTGTAAACCGAAGTATTGTATGGCTAAACTCAAATGACGATGTACGACCATCGCATGAAGACATGGTCGTCACTACAGCAACATAGCAATACGGAATTGTGTAAACCGAAGTATTGTATGGCTGAACTCAAATGACGATGTACGACCATCGCATGAAGACATGGTCGTCACAACAGCAACATAGCAATACGGAATTGTGTAAACCGAAGTATTGTATGGCTGAACTCAAATGACGACGTACGACCATCGCATGAAGACATGGTCGTCACAACAGCAACATAGCAATACGGAATTGTGTAAACCGAAGTATTGTATGGCTGAACTCAAATGACGATGTACGACCATCGCATGAAGACATGGTCGTCACAACAGCAACATAGCAATACAGGGTTGTGTAAATCGGAGTACAATGTAACTAGACACCAGATGACGAGGTACCGCTACCGGAAGATGGTATTGTTGTCACAATTACACCATTGCGTGGCAGGTAGGATGTGTCATCAACATCCGGGATAGCTGGATACCATTATTCGTACGGTTATCCGGGTATATTATGCTTCCTGCTCCCCATTTACTACCGCAATGCCATACTGGTGACACATACGCCCAGTTCCTGGAAATGAGCCCTCTGATCAGGGTCTGCACTGCTTGTTTTACCGATTAATGTAAAAAGGTTTCTTTTTTTGCAGAATATGAATATAAAGTAGAACATGTCTTAAGCGACTTTGAATTAATTGCGGACAGACATCCTATAAAGCAGATGGTTGCTTAATGCAGGGCAAAGGTAATGCAGAAAGTTTTCTGTGTTACTTTTGTCTTGTATTAAGCTACCATCTTCTCTACAGACCCATAACTAGACCTCGTTTTGATGGTCGTTTAAGACAGGTTCTACTGTATGTTAAAAATTCAATTTTGATGGGTTTACCTTATGTAATATGGATGAAAATGGTTTACGCCCTTACCAGTCTCAAAGTACATGGCAGATGGCAAGGTTACACTGCAACCACAGGCATTGTCTAGCGCTACATTTAAAAGTGTCGTGTTGCACTAAGTGAACAAAGAGGTCGCTGAGTCTTTTCCAGACGTAAAACATCTGTTATCTTCGAACATCTCAGGCCAAGCTAACCTCTCGCATAATATTGATGCATGGTTAGTGACTTATACAAACAGTTTGGTTTCAGCTGAAGACGTCATGCATGAACTGAAGCAGACGACACTATTTGCAGACGACAAAGTATGCTATTATTTCAGTAGACACTTTGACGTTTAATCCTTTACTTCATTGCTATTAATTTATACAGTAACACTTCTATATAACGACCACTAATTTGTGTTAATTAGTTGGTATTTAGGGCAGGTGGCTGCTTAAAGCAAAGTGAAAGTAAAACAGAATGCTGCTATAGGAGCGTTCTGTTTTACTTTCACATTGCTTTACCTGTAACACAAACTACTTGATGTAATTTAGTGGCCGTTATAGAGAGGTTTTATTGTAGCTTTTATTTAACGGTAGATGTACACATGAATTTAGCCATGACAGAAATTGTAAAATCAGATCTATTACATTAGTGAACAGGCCTTGATCAGGCGGCTCCTACAGGAGCCGATTTATCTGCGTCTATTCTGTTTTGCAAAGGCAATGAATGTGTGTATGGAGTAGAGTGTTAATGGATCAATTATTAACGCATTCACTTGATGTTGTGATTATAATCTTTCCGCCATGCTTTCTAAACCAGAACTATTATGTCTGCATCACCTACTGGTACATTTGTGACGATATTTGATATTTGCAAACAGTTTCGGTCCAGTTACTCTGCGTCTCATCTGTATCCAAACTGGCTGACACCTATATCCTGCTGTTGAAAAGAGCTCAGATAACGTACTAAATTACTATAGTCTTCTCCCCGGGTTTCTAAAGCTGGATAAGTGAGCTTGGCACCGGTTTAGTTACTTTAAGTTAGTTCTGACATGGTAACAAAAAATGTACACACTGATCAAAAGTGCTTTTTTAGGATCTGGATATTCACTATTTATGTCCAAATACTTAAGGTAATCTCTTTGGGAAAATTCAAGCAGGTGACGATATATGAGGACGTTAATGCATAGCGTGTTAAATGGGTAATAACAATGTGGGTGAAATGATGCGGGCAAGAGAATGGACGCTCTTATTTATCTTCATGTCTCCAATTTCTTGTTATTCAGTAACATATCTCTACAGCGACCACCAAACATGAGTCTAACTCTGGATTATTAAGACAGGTGGTAGCTTAATGCAACACGGTTATACAGAAAGCTCCTTTTAGGAGCTTTCTGTATTACTTTAGTTCTGCACTAAGCACCCATCTGCTCTTATAGACGACCAGTTTTATTCATTATGTGGTCGCCACAGACAGATGCTAGTGTACAATGATACGTGTCAAACATTCTATAAACTGTGTACCGCCTTTGTCTGAATAATTCTCCAAAGAATATCGTTTCCAAACAAGCTATAGATGTGCAGATAAGATACTCGACACAATATCCAAACTGCTTCATCCTCTGTGAGTTATGAAGACTTGAAATTGTTTTTTCATATTCCGTACTCCATATGTACACCTTTAAACGCCTTTGAAAACAAAGTAGGTCCAGATTAGACGGCTCCTGCAGGAGCACTCTGATCAGGACCCAATCTGTTATGGTCCTTTGGAATAATAAAGATCCAAGTCTACAGCATCTGCCATGGACAAAACATTCCCGAAACAGAAACAGCAGTTATGTTTAACGACATTTGAGTGGCAACCAACTCTCATTACAGTCAGATGAAGGCTAAAATAATTTCTATATTTATATACATGTATTATACATTGCACTTTATGTGAAATGTAAGTGTGGAGGCGTCGTTTTCATCTAACGATAGAAAAATGTAATTGAAATTCAGAAGAAATATGAGGACCCTGTTGTTGTTGTTGTTATTAACGAGACACATACGCCCCCATCCAATCCAAACCCTTGAATGTGAAATTACCCAACATTGCGTATTGGTAGATTCAATTCAGTTTGAAAGGTTTAACCTTTACAATGCTGAAATTTTAAATGGACTATTCCAAAATTCAAACAGGTCAAGCTTACGGTGAATATTTAAGTTTTTTTTTTAAAAAAGAAAAGTGCAACATGACACTGTGCAGACCCTGATGAGAGGGCTCCTCTCATCTGGGCCTACACTGTTTGCAAAGGAAATTATTCATTATTATTATGGTTAAATGTGACAACATCTGTAGAATGAGACCTACATAATACTGTATACAAGCAGATCAGACCCTGGTCAGATGGTTCCTACATGAGCCGTCTGATCTGGGTCTACTCTGTTTGCATTTGAAGGAGTTAAAAGGTGTATCTCAGGAGGAATATGTTAATCCGCCAATGCATTGCCAGAGTTTAACCATTATCTTCATCGACCTGGTGGCACGCAACTTGAATCCTGGTGAGATGTCAAGTTTGGTTTCAGTCTGAAAATGCCCTTTAATAGCGAGACCATGATTAAAAACGAATTCACTTAGCTATCGGGTTCTGCATTTTTTGGAACATCTGAAAAGGACTGAACAGTTTCTCGCAAATACTGTTCTTTGATAAATATAACGCTTTAAGACATTTTAAGGCAGATGACATTGTTCTCCATAAACATAAACAGTGAAACAACCAACCATTAGAATACAAACAATGCGGTTTTAACCCTAACACCACAACAAATATAATATCTGCTTAATTTCTGATCTGCTACACGTGTTGCCTACTTCCAATTCGGACAAGTTTTTGAGAAACTTTTGATCGAGTGACAAACAGCTTGGATCCTGATGAGACGCCGAGTTACTCGGCGTCTCATCAGGATCCAAGCTGTTTGCAAATGCGAGTCAGGCCGTGGTTAAGTCGTATAAGGCTTAAGTACCACTCGGTTATTTAATGTTCGGTTTAAGTACCATATTTCAATTTAAGTTGACATTGCTAATAGTGTCTTCTTTAGTGACAGATATATGCCATGCAGTAAAGAGTCTCTTTCATAATACTACAGACAGGTCTCACTAATACAACCACTCATAAGAATTATAATTGTTAAATATGACAATGCAGGACAAAAAGTACACAGAAAGCTCCTATAGGAGCTTTCTGCATTACTTTTATCCTGCATTAAGTGACCGCTTGCTTTTAAGGCCCAATTAAATACATGTTTTGGTGGTCTCTTTAGATATGACTTTACTGTACATTCTCGCCATTCATGCATATATTTGATATATTGCACAAGAAAAGAAGGACGAACGTTTACACCAAATAACAATGGACTATTCTTCAGTTCTTTCCACAAACCCGGACTCCTACGTTAATGAATTATGTAGTCGCATTAGCGAGACTTTACAGTATTGTGAAACAGCATCTTTATAATGCACAAGTGTTGTCTGGATTGACCAGTAGAATCTTATCCACGTAAAATAAAGTCATTATTATTATTATTATTATTATTATTATATTATTATTATTATTTATTATTATTAATAATAATATCTATGCACGTGGTGCCATTTTGTGATGATCAGTGTCAAACCTTGTTTGACATCGAATTATACAGGATACGATTATAACCTTAATCGCTTTTAACCATTTCGCTGTTGAATATTCATGTTAGAAATTATGACATCACGAATATTTATAATCTGGTTTTTAATAATGTTTATATGTACATAGGATTGTTTTGGTATCTGTAGAAACTACATTTAGATCTATTATATATTCGTAAGCAAACAGAGCAGACCCGGATCAGACGGCTCCTACAGGAGCCGTCTGATCCGGGTCTACTCTGTTCGCAAAAGCGTGAAAACGAGTTTATATTAAGAAAAGAGTTAAAGGCGGGAGAAGTGCAAATGGTGTGCACGACTATAAGCATATAAACTAACAGACATGTTCTATCAAAACGATTTAATTTCTTCATACAAAAATGCTTGTTTAAGCGACCACCTGCTTTTCAAGAGTCGTATGTTCAAGTAACCCTTTCACTGCCATGAAGACGATTTTGTGGCATCATATGTATACTGTTTGGGTTCAAATGAGACACTGTTTATATTTTTATAAAGAAATTGAAAAAAATGCCCACTCTAAATGTTGAAGCAGACGAAAATGTGCCCAGCAGACGACAGTGTGTCCAGCAGACGACGACGGTGGCACTGAAAGGATTCAAACAAAGGGTCCCCAAAAATATTCGCTATTACTCACTATTCTAATCTTAAATGCTTTCAACGTTTTATTTGAAGACTGAACGGATAGAGAGTGTAAAGATATGGTTCTTTCCAACGGTAGGAGTCAGACCTCGTTGTCTGTTCTGTTCTGGTGATGCTTTGGCTATGGCAGAAACTGTAGAATCATATCGGTACCTATATTGTATCATAAGCAAACAGAGCAGATCCAGATCAGACGGCTCCTACAGGAGCCGTCTGATCTGGATCTACTGTTTGCTTTTCGAATTTTCGAAACTGTAGAATTTTCGAAACTGTAGAATCATATCTATATTACACCATAAGCAAATAGAGCAGACCCTGATCAGACGGCTCCTACAAAAGCCGTCTGATCAGGGTCTACTCTGTTTGTAAAGGCGTAGTAAACCCATTGTACCTAATAGTCTTTAATAGAGCCATGGACAAACAGTGTAGATCCAACCTAAAGGTCTTATAAAGGAAAGGCACCCCCTGATCAGGATATGCACTGTTGGTTTACAAATTATTATCCAAAATCATTGGTAACTGAATTCTTACAGAAATACCCCTCAAGTTAAAATCAGATGAGACGAGCTCATAATATATGCATGTCAGAATGGGTTAATCCATAAGCTGATCAACGGTCATAAAACGTAATTTGACTGGATTGGTGTCCATAACGGCTGCAATGAAATTTGAAATCAATCTTGCAAGTGGTTCTGAGATGATATATGATGTTTGCTAGTAAGGAAGACTATATTCCAGCTGTGCTAGGCAGCGGTAACAACGCAACGATGGTTATAAAACAAGTGTGTCCCTTGATTATTCAATAAAGACAAGGATTGGACAACAGGCATCACCTATGTAATTC
Source organism: Azorinus chamasolen (assembly GCA_963576725.1). Taxonomy (NCBI): domain Eukaryota; kingdom Metazoa; phylum Mollusca; class Bivalvia; order Cardiida; family Solecurtidae; genus Azorinus; species Azorinus chamasolen. The sequence goes on along the minus strand of OY755243.1, from coordinate 44,561,827 downwards.
CTTTCCAGCGTACCCCTTCTATATCTACATGTAATTGTTGAGCATACTATGTACAATCAAAGTACTGACAGTACTGAAGGTTTCGGACCATATATATGTCGATTGTGATTATACAATACGAAAAAGGTTGGTAGGGAAGGACTGGTATCATTGATACATAGTAAGATGACCTCTAAAGCATTATTTCCTGAACTAAAATGGTGTTTAATGGAACTGTTTGTTAAAATTGACAGGTCATCTGAACATAATTGTTGTGAACTTTTCTGAAAATCCTGTCAGTGTTTAAGATATTGTTTAAAGAAATAAATTGATGACTAGTAGCACACAGTGCAGTTCCAATAGTTCAATTTGCCTGAAGTTCACTTGAATTCATATTTGAATTTAGTAAAGGGCCATTACTCTATTATTATTTGGCCGACGTTGGCGTCATACAGTGTGCCTCATGCACCTATCCATGTAAATACCCCGTCAAATTTAAATGAAATCTAAGCAAGCTGTTCCAAGATATGACTTCTAACAGTCACATTTCCTATTTGGCTATCTGAAAGCAACAAAGGGTCATATTTCTGCTACTAACTGGTGGATTGTAACAGTATTTGGCGTGCATCAATCACCTATCCATCTATACACTACAACCAAGTTTGGATAAATCATATATGCCATGTGAATCTAAATATCATACAGTTAACAAGATCTAATTGTAACAGAATATGTCGCAGAATGTCCCCTAAACGAAACTTACAACTGTTATTGGTGAGCAAAATATCTAAATTTCAACCAATAACAGGCCATTAGTGAGCACTTGGTTACATGGCAACCAGCACTTTTGAAACAACTGCATATAATTATATCCCTACTGACCAAATTTTCCGAAAAATCTAATATGTAAATTGTGACACATTCAGAGGACACTACTCCATTACCATGGCAACCAAGTATTTCAAAACAACTTGACTGAGTTTGGGATACCCAAATACCCCTAAATGCCAATTTTCAGCAAATTTGAATATCTAAACTTTTGACCAATCAGATCTCACTATTCAGTTTCCATACCAACAAATCATTTCGAAAGACATACCAATCAATTCTGAGTGTCAAAATATCCCGACATACCAATTTGCGGCAAAATCGAACAATATCTGAATTTGCCGAAAAATATCTAAATTTTCGACCAATCAGAGCCACCACTAAGTTACTATGGCAACCAATTCTTTAAAAAGACCTATAAATTAGTCCCGAGTGCCAAAATATACTGTAATACCAATTTTTAGCAAAATCAACAAATATATGTACTTTCGAAACACAAACCAATTGATTTGGAGTACTCAAATATCCCATGATACCAATTTTCAGCAAAAAATCGAATGATATATAACTTCGCCAAACAATATCTAAATTTCGACCAATTATAGCCAACCATTTAGTTATGGTGATTTTCAAAAAATAAAAAGTGGGATGTACATCTGCATGTATCAAGCAATAATCATATGAAGTTTCATTAGGATCGGACAATGACTTAGTCTTACTGAGAAATGCTTTGGACAAGTTCATGACGAAAGAAAAACAATTGGAAGAATCAGAATCGGAAGAAAGAATAATAAGAATAAGAAACGGAGCAAACACAATATGTCCCTCTACTTCATTTTGGGACATTATTATATACCAGGGGTGAAAATAACAGCATGCTTGTATGTTAACAAAGATTAATGCTGGGGAAAAAGCTTAGACACACACTACAAACAAAAAATTGTCAAGAAGTATATACGTTCAGCATATGTTATAATTAACATTATGTAACACATACAATAAAATTGTAACTACTAACTCTCTATAATTGGAGTAATTATCCTTAAATGATTACAACCTGGTACCAAGTCTCCTAAATGGAAAAGTAGTAAAGTCAAGCAGGCAAAGCCACATGCAAGACGCAACCACCACCAAAACACCGATAGACAGCATGACACACACACACACACACACACACACACACACACACACACACACACACACACACACACACACACACACACACACACACACACACACACACACACACACACACACACACACACACACACACACACACACACACAACCACACACCCAAACGCACACACACACACACACACACACACACACACACACACACACACACACACACACACACACGAAATGAACACAGAAAACACCAAAAGACACACAAGAACCAGGGACAAACGTTCCACACATGAACAAATCACAAGCACAAAGACGCAAGGCAAACAAAAGGACATTACACACATTATAAACATGGATCTTAAAGAACAGAAAAGTCTATGATCAATGTTTACGACGCTTGTCACACATTATGTAAAATATAATTATGATCTTCTAAACTGAATATAAATACTTCTGATGCATTCAGAATACAGATTGCTTTTGAGGCTAAAGGTTATCCATATATCTCCGGAACGTTTCACTACGGTCCGTGCTCCTTCGTGCAGAAGGGTCGATGCCGAATATTCAACTATAACTACAGTAAATTAAATTAAATAAATTAAATAAATAATAAATTATTAATAATAATAAAAATAATAATAAATAAATTAAATTATTAAATTTTATTTATTTATTAAATAAATTACAGTAAATTAAATAATAATTTATTTATTTTATATTTATTATTTGTTTATTTTACTCGTCATGGCGAGCGGCCGAGTAGAATTTTCCAGGCTGTTACTACTTCTTATGCAATAAATATTAAATTTACGTATTTCAAATAATAATTATGGACAATATTAGCCAATTAGCTCGATAAAAGGTTTTTCTAATAAGAAAAATAATGCTTAAATTGTGGCCGACTTTATGCTGCGAAATTCATATCCGCGGATATGAGTCATACCCGTCATATCGGGTGTTTATACTGTATCCTGCAATTTCCAGTCGTTATCTTCATTCCCATAGTTCGTGTGTAATATGTAGAGATTGACGATGTTCCGACCATTATTCATTACTGATTTCTCCGTTACGTTGTCTGTAACAATCCGACAAATTCAAGAAATGCTTGTAGATTTCAAAATATACGCCCGACTTTTAGAAGTCGATTACTTTCTGGGCCATTTTTACCGGCGCTCTGTGATATATATTCGTACGCGACCAAATTTATCATATAACGTAGCATTTTACACGGCAAAATTATTGGTAATTGAAACAGTTGCATCCGCATTTTAATAATTGACACAAATACCAAATGAAGAATTATCGATATCGTTTATCAAATGCATTGCACTTGGAACTATATTTTTGTCTAGGGTGTTATCAAAATCACATTTTTGGCAAAATGAAAGAAGAAATACGGGTGAAATACACCCGTAGATAACTAAATCGCTTAATCGGCGCTACGTGATAAACATTTTGTCAACGTTAAACCGTTCAAAATGTCTGCATTTGGGCTAATGAACGTATGCATTGTAAGCATAAATTGATATTTCGTAGTATAACAGTGGTCTGATTGCGCAGTATGGGATATGAATTTCTTTATAAATTTGCTTGAGGCATGCCCTGGGGATGCATTACTATTAGGTTTCGGAAAGTAGTCCGAAACCTAAAAATAAAAATCGAACATTCATATGATTTGTTCTTTACTTCGTGGTCTTATGAATATTCATATAAGATATAATGACATCATTAATATTAATCCGATATTTTTTATACATGTAATGGCATATGAACACATGATGTGTTGGCCATTGCACAAGCTGTAGAATAAGATCCATATACATACATGTATAATGACATAAGCCAACAATGCAGATCCGGATCTACCCTGTTTGCAAAGGCGTATCAGTGAGGCAACGGCTAAATAAATTATTGAATTGACAAAACAGCATGCCATCCTACAAATGTGGGTGTAGAAGATACCACAATATAAGTATATAGTGAAAAACGAGCTATATAAGGGGGCGTTCATCAATTATGCACGGATTATTTCAGCGTCGCTGTATCATTCAAGTCCACACTAAACAAATATTGATATTCCCACCAATTCAGTATGAATCTCGTATGAAATGTGATATGTCCTACTCTTAACATTTTCACTGCCAATAGCACATCTATGTTTGCCTATGCAAACAGTCTGCATCCAGATGAGACAATGAGAAACTCAGCGTCTTGTTAGAATCCAAACTATTTGTTACTGTGATTATGTTTTTGAAACAATAATGTGTAGTAAAATGATGAAAAACAAAATTCCGCAGATTACAAATTTTGCAGGTGGCAGTGAAATAGTACAAATTTGGATTTCATAAGATGAATTGAGAACATAGGTATTTCATACCTGACTAAAACCTAGAGTATTATGTCATGTGAGGAATTTAACTCTTTCGCTGCCAAATTTTGTTGTCTGCTAACTTTGTCGTCTGCTACAATTTTCCATTTTTATTTTTTTCATTTGTGTTTCAAGAAACTGTCACAGTAACAAACAGTTTGGATCCTGGTGAGACGCCGAGTTACTCTGCGTCTCATCTGGATCCAGACTGTTTGCATAGGTAATCACAGATGCGATATTGGCAGAGAAAGAGTTAAAATACACACACATCTCTAAATAGAGTCATAGACAGACCAGTAAATGTACTGATCTATCAAACTCTCTTATTTCTCAGCAAACCCCCATCTTGTTGCTACTCAATAGAATCAGCTCCCCGAGGCGAGTCTAATGAGTAGCAGCAAAGTAGAATTTGGCGGAGAAATATCATTGAAAAAATAACGTTCTTAGATTTATCACAGTACTGATCTTTCTGAATACCGGGCATCACCACCGACCCCTGGTCGCAGTCGAAGCTGTTCACCAGACACAGGGATATTCTTCTCAAAGATTGAAATGTGTCTTCAACGTTCATAAAACAATTACAGTAGAACCTGTCTTAAGCGGTCATTCATGTGTTGAACATATGAGTCTTGAAAAGCAGGTGGTCGCTTAATGCAGGGCAAAAATAATGCAGAAAGCTCCTATAGGAGCTTTCTGTAATGACAAGGTTAACAAATTATCCCATGAAAATCTTTGTACGAAATAAAGAAATCATGAATATTTATTAGCTACTTTTATGACATATGGACTCGGCAAATTTGACCGTAGTAGAAACTGTAGAATAATAACTATAATAGTATACTATACAATATATATAATAATATACTATACAATATCTGTAATAATATACTATACAATATCTATAATAATATACTATACAATATCTATAATAATATACTATACAATATCTATAATAATATACTATACAATATATAATTCCATGTAAGCAAACGGCAGACCCTGACCAAACGGCTCCTCAAACAGCCGTCTGCTATGGGCTTTCTTTGTTTCCAAGGAAAAGGGGTGAAAAGGGAGTTTTTGTCTGGTAAACGGTTGAATAAGAGATGTTCAAAGTTATCATTTCACTGCCCCCCTCCCCCTATCCAACTCCACCCCGCCATATCTAAAACAATTGGGGGACGTTTAGTCATTTAGTACAAAATGTAGGCCTACATATTCCAAACAAGGATGCCTTTATGCTAATGAGACTAATTACGTTACAGTGCTCCCTCCCTACAACGGCCCTCTCAATAACGATTCCCTCCTTACAACAACGCATGTCACTGTTTCCGAAACAACAAGGCTCCAGAAACAACCTTTTTCCATCGTATTTTCTTTATGCCTCCATCAAACCCTATGTTGTGACCACTCTTTAGAATCGTCACTTTGTGACGATTCTAAAGAGTGGTCACAACATAGGGTTTGATTGAGGCATAACGGTTTTAGTTCTCGAAATACACCTTATCTGGGGGTCTGCAAACAAGCTATAATAATGTTTGATTTTCCCTCCCTATAAAAACTCCCTCTGAACAACACATACAATATTCGTATCCCAAAGGGTGTCGTTGTAGAGAGGGAGCACTGTATTTTAAGCCTATCCCCGCTGTGAAAATCCTGTCTGCTCAAAGTTGGATCTGGTGGAATAGTGACTATTCAGAATTTGGTCAAGCTTTTGAGAAACTGTTGACTTAGTGTCAAACATCTTGGATCCTGATTAAACGCCGGGTCACTAAGCATCTCATCTGGATCAAAACTGTTTAGATGCGAATCAAATCGCGCAGTTAAAACTGGAGAGGAAACAACAATGAAACTGTGTTCATCTGTGGGAAATGAATACTGGTACTTTTGCATCTGAAACAAGATTACTTCCAGGAAGTTCGGATTGGGTCACTGGATCTGCTTTGTCATTATGGAGCAGTGGCCGCCCCGGAAAGGGTGCAGTCAAGCCCAGAACGGACTATCCACGTTTCTTTGGGATACTAAGTAAGTGTCAAAAACAGTGTCGTCTAATTTAACCATTAGGTTGCTGGACACGAGTCACTAATGTCCTTTGCAAATAGTGTAGACCCAGATGAGAGAGCTCCAAGAGGAGTTCTCTCATCAGGGTCAGCATTATGTGTCGTGTTACACTGTTCCCTAGACATTCGCGATAAGCTTAGCTCATTTGAAATTTGGAATAGTCCATTTGAAAATTCGGCGTTGTAAGGGCTAATTATAAACGTACATGTTGCTTCCATTTCTTTTGATCAGGATGAATTGTTTGCAAGTTATATCAATTCGCCTATAGTGTAGAAAGAGTTGACGAGTCAATCATAAAGCAACATTTTAAGTTAACGTTAAGATGAATCTAATACGGGATCTTTAGTACAGGATAAAAGTGGGGCATCCAGATTAGGAATCGGATGACTCAAACCTCTGATATCTCGAAGTAATTTGTATGATCCCTTGAATTGTGAGACAATGAAGTTCAACTGTTTATGCTGACTTTAACAAACAATTCATGGCAAAGGACAATCTTAGTATTCGGACACCCAAACTCCCTTCTTCATCGGTTTGTTAAACTCATTGCACTTGAATATGTCTACAGTGGTCATCAAAAAGGTCTAAGTATGGGTGTGTGAGGCAGGTGGTAGCTTAATACAGATCACAAGTAATGCAGAAAGCTCCTATATAGGAGCTTTCTGTATTACTTTTGCCCTGCATTAAGCAACAACCTGCTGTTTAAGACATTTGTTTAGTCAATAACAGTCATACGAAGCCATCTGGGTTTACTCCGTTTGTAAAGGCGCTCAAATGCGTACATATAGACTAAAGGGCTAATGCAGGAAAACAGCAATGAAAAACTTAAAATCTCAAGGGAAGGTATGGGAGGGGTGTCTATGTTACTTTTGTCCAACCACCAACTGTCTAAACGATTCAGAAATATTCTTATTTGGACAGAAACATACATAAAGGGGTGTCTTTCAAATATTAAAACCATATTTTCTTCACCGAAACTTATAGTGTGCCCCCTCTCTATAACCATATCCAATAGAAATACTGAAGAGTAAGGTTTGTTGGTGAAAAGGGAGGTATTCTGAAATACGTTGGCAAACTTTGTGGGTTTTAGCTATATCTCTGCTTTGAGAGGTCGCCTAAATAGGTGTAATTGTATTAACCCTTCGCTTGCTGAATTTTAAAATACATTTCTCCTTCTTTACCCATGCCCTGTTGTATAATTACATATATCTTCACTGTGTACAAGTATGTCGCTGTGCAATCACTGCTGTGGAGTGCACTGGTTGCACAATCAACTTGTAAATAGTGCAGACCCTGATGAGACAGCTCCTGCAGGAGCTGTCTCATCTGGGCCTTCACTATTTACAGGTAGGTATATTGACGTGAATAGCAAGCGAAGGGTTAAAGTTATTAGTGATCGCTGAAGCATTGGACACCACTACACTGATCGCATACACTTAACTCTTTTAATACTGAACTTTCAAACTGGAATGGTCCATCATTGTATAACTCTAAAGTGCATCCAATATGATAGGGTATGATTTTAAATGACAAACAGTACAGGTCCTGATCAGTGAGCTCCTCTTGGAGCGTTCTGATATTGGTTTGCACTATTTGCAAGAGACAGAAAACTCGTTTCCCGGTAGATATGAGAAACCTGTAAAGGGTCCAGGTAGATATGAGAAACCTGTAATTTCAACTGACACAGGGTTGCACAAGTGGCAATGATGTCAGGCCAGCCTCTGAATTCAGTAAGCAGATGATACATGTATATAAAACATATTATGTTTACTATCAACATTAACCCTTTCAGCACTACGCAACTTTCGTCTGCAAATTTTGTCGTCTGCTTCGATTCTAATAGTAACTGATAGAAGCGCTGAAAGAGTTTCAAACCTGGTGGTATACAGTAAAACCTCTCTATAACGACGACTAAATTGTGTTCATTAGTTGGTATTTAGGGCAGGTGGCAGCTTAAAGCAATGTGAAAGTAAAACAGAACGCTCCTATAGGAGCGTTTTGTTTTACTTTCACCTTGCTTGAAGCAGCTACCTGCCTTTACCACAAAATACTTGATGTAATTTAGAGGCCGTTATAGAGAGGTTTTGCTGTACAATGTTACTTGGCGTTTCATCTTGATCCAAACTGTTTGCAAAGGTCGTAAACATTGGTCTAGAGCGCAAAAAGATATTGAAGTGAATTTTTCGGTGATCGACACTAATATCATATAGATATAATGCACACAGCTTATGTCCGTATGTTCTGTATTTCGAATGCAATTTCTATCCAAAGGGCGATTTTGTCAGTAAACGACGAGTTGATATAAAGTTTACCATTGAGCTGCAAGTTGTCTTTAAATCAGAATGGAAGCCATACAGAAAGCTGCCAGCATGGCGTTCATCCTGCATTAAGCTGCAAATTGCCTTTAAAGCAGGGATAAAGTCACACAGAAAGCTGACAGCATGATGTTCACCTTGTATTAAGCTGTAACTTGTCCAGGATGAAAGCCATACAGAAAGCTGACAGCATGATGTTCGCCTTGCATTAAGCTGCAAATTGTCTTTAAATCAGGATGAAAGCCATACAGAAAGCCGACAGCATGATGCTCACCTTGCATTAAGCTGCAAGTTGTCTTTAAAAGCAGGATAACAACCATACAGAAAGCTGATAGCATGATGCTCACCTTGCATTAAGCTGCAAGTTGTCTTTAAAGCAGGGTGAAAGCCATACAGAAAGCTGACAGCATGATGCTCACCTTGCATTAAGCTGCAAGTTGTCTTTAAAGCAGGATGAAAGCCATACAGAAAGCTGACAGCATGATGTCCACCTTGCATTAAGCTGCAACTTGTCTTTATAGCAGGATAAAAGCCATACAGAAAGCTGACATCATGATGTTCACCCTGCATTAAGCTGCAACTTGTCATTAATCCTTTACTTCATATTTTTAATACGCATTTAACAGCCTTTGCAAACAGAGTAGACTCAGATCAGATGGTTCCTATAGGAGCCATCTGATCAGGGTCTGCTCTGTTTGCTTATGACATGATATAGATATGATTCTACAGTTTTTGCCATGGCTAAAACTTTCTGTTTCGATGTGCTATTATAACAAATTGATCTAATTCATATTCGTGACGTCATTATATATTATATGAATATTCACGGAGTAAAGGGTTAAAGGGTTAAGAGTGTTCAACTTAGCGAGGTTTTACTGTATCCGGGTCTAACTACCAGCATGCTATCAGTGAAATTACAGTTGTGCAACAAAGAGTTTGAATTCAGAGGAAGGTGTCTCATCAGCATAGAAAACCATTTCACACTCTGATGATGTCTTTGAAAGAAAGGGGGAGAATGTCAGCTTCGAAATATAAATTAGCGTTTATTATTTCCCCAAACATGATAAAGGTTTACTATTTTCACAATATCGACAAACTTGTAATTATCTATGCACACAGTAGGGATCCAGATCAGACGCCGAGTAACCCGTAGTCTCAACAGGGTCTACACTTGAACTGTAAGAGGGGGCACTACGATCAAGATTTTTTAGAAACTGAGAATCCTTGAAGAGTGTACTTGGGTCCATGCTTATAAAACTTAGTTGAGTCTGAGTTCGTTCTCAAGTTTTTGATTGGTCAGATTTGAGCCTTTGGCTCAAATCTGACCAATCAAAAGCTTGAAAACTCTAATCTGACCAATCAAAAGCTTGGACCCTGATGAAGACTGCAGCAGACGAGAGTACAGTACATGCACAGTAGAGACCAGTGGTCTTTGTTTTCACGCCAATACCTGCTAGACACGCCTATTTACGCCTTGGCAAACAAAGCAGACCCAGATCAAACGGCTCCTATATGAGCCGTCTGATCAGGGACTGCTGTTTGCTTATGGAATGATATTGGATCTGATTCTTACAGTTTGTTCAATAGTTAAAATTTACTTAGTTCGTATGTCATTATGAAATATTCACGATGTCATTTCTTATACATGAAAAAAACATCAGCTGAATAGATTTCAATAATGTTTTTACTAGCATTCAATGTTTTCATATAAAAAGTGAAATTTGAAATTTCAACATATGACAGAAGGTCCTGGTTGTGGCAGATGACAGTTCATGTGGAGTTTCAGTCGTATGCTAGTGTTGAACTGTTTATTGTGGCAACAAAGGTATTAGTCAATCAGCATTTACCTCCATATCGACTGAAGCCGCCATTTCACGCCAGACAATTATCAACAGAATAGCTAGATAACCCTCTTCAATGTATACGATAATAGCACAATAGCAAAACTGGTTCAACAAGTTTTATATAAATTATAGTTTATAAATACTCACATGATATTTAGGAAAACACCCAGTGAAGCAGTTTAACACATGGTCAGTTTTGTTCCACACATGTAGAAGCACAAACACATAGAGGCCTTAAATCACTCTACAGAACTAATCCGAGGAATAAGAAACCCACTACTGAAATTTCTTTTTCACGATTTTAATGCCTGAATGACATTTACTTATTTCTCGAGCCGAACCCATACACAATACACCTTTCATACCTGAGCGAACAGGTAAATTGGACGAGACCACTTCGCTTTCAAGGGGAGGACAGACAGGCGCTTTATATCGATGTTTTCTCAAGCGTTCAGTTGAAACAAGTTGATCGCATTGTTAACCTCTGTACCAGTGTAAAAAATAATGTCTGCTCCAAATTGGATCTAGAGCAATTTTGCCTATTTCTGATTGGATCAAGATTTTGAGAAACTATTTATAGAGTATCAAACAGATTGGATCCTGATAAGACGCAGAGTTACTCGGCGTCTTATCTGGATCCAAGCTGTTTGCAAATGTGATTAGCGAAGGAGGGTTAATATATATCGATTTAGCACAGAGAACCTATTTTGAACTGGCATCGCATATACTGATATTGATATAATAAAGACGCAGGCATAATCTCAAATTACATAAATGGCACCGACCCTTTACCTGGTAGAGATGCCATTTGATACCTTTGCAAAATGAGTAGACCCAGATCTGGTGGCTCCTGTGGGAGCCGTCTGATAAGGATCGGCTCTGTTTGCTTATGGAATAAGATAGATATGATTCCACAGTTTCTTCCATAGTCCAATTTCCCCTGGATATGATCCCACAGATCCAGCCATGGTTCAAATTTCCTTGTTCACAATGACGTTATAGAGATGCATCTAAATAGCATGCATACTGTCATTATTTCATCATGAAGGTTTAACCCATATGTGCAAAGCATAATATAGATATAGGAGAAAAGTGTGGATCCAGACCAGATACATAACGAAGTCCAAGAAGGAAGGTTTCTGTGGAAACGCCCCTCAAAATGATAAGCATATTCGTTCTGAAAACTAGTTGGACAAATTCACTGAGACATGCAGATTTTAAAACAGATCGATGTCAAGCACTCTTCTATCAAATCCTCGCAAACAATTAAGATCCAGGTGAGGTGCAAAGGAACTCGGCGACTCATCGGATTCTAAATCATTTGACGAATCGAAACTGACAATCATGCAAGAATGAAAGAGCCTTTCTCATTCAGAAGCTGACAGCAAGTATTACCGACTATTGTTGAGCGCTCCAACGGTTCTGACTGTCACATTTCGGACGTGACAGACATATATTGATTGATCCAAGTACTCGAAAACCCTTTCTTAAAATATGTGCTAAATATGTTGTCGGCGGGTTTTATCAATTAACAATTACCTGATGTAGACCTGTCTAACTTAACCCTTTCCTCCATAGGCTATTGTTTAGACCCAACCTCTTTGAATGAATCTACCCAAAAGGAGCATTTACGAGAGGAAAGTAAAATTTTAGAATTTTGTAGTTTGAAACCATTGTGATAAATAGAGCATTTGCTCCTCTAGGAGCAAATGCTCTATTTATCACAATGGTTTCAAGAAGTGGTTATTACAGAGGCGTAGAAAGAAAGACGTATTTATGGAGGAAAGGGTTAATAATATCATCAACAATATTGACCCTTTTCCTCATGAAAGAAATAATGACAACATGAATATTAATCAGAGAAATTCTATAATTGTATAAGATCACATGTTGGTTTTTACAAAAGGCATACACTGTAGAATCAGATCTATATAGCCTTATATAAACAGAGCAACCACTGCTCAGATTAGTGCTACAGGAGCTGTCTGACCTGGGCATATTTTGTTTGGCGTTAAAAGGCGTATGTATTATGGAGTAAAGGGTTAAAGAACATTAAAATCATGGCAATCATTTTATGTGTTCTTGTTATGATAATCAGTATTTTCGCGGTAATTTGTCTAGTTCTCTGAAGTCTCTTAGTTTGTCTAGTTCTCTGAAGTATCTTAGTTTGTCCAGTTCTCTGAAGTCTCTGAGTTTTTCTGGTTCTCTCAAGTCTATTAGTTTGTCAATTTCTCTCAAGTATCTTAGTTTGTCTGGTTCTCTCAAGTCTCTTTGTTCTTCTGGTTCTCTCAAATCTCTCAGTTTGTCTGGTTCTCTCAATTCTTTTAGTTTATATACTTTTATCAAGTCTCTAAGTTTGTCTGGTTCTTTCAATTATCTTAGTTTGTCTATTTCTATCAAGTCTCTTAGTTTGTCTGGTTCTCTCAATTCTCTTAGTTTATCTGGTTCTCTCAATTCTCTTAGTTTTTTGTTTCTCTCAATTCTCTTAGCTTGTCTGCCTCTAGCAATTGTCTTAGTTTGTCTATTTCTCTCAAGAACCTTAGTTTGTCTAGTTCTGTCAAGTCTCTTAGTTTGTCTGGTTCTCTCAAGTCTCAAATTTTGTCTTTTTCTCTCAAGTATTTTACTTTTTCTGGCTCTCTCCAGTCTCCCATCTCTTAGTTTGTCTATATCTGCCAAATCTATTAGTTTGTCTATATCTGTGAAATGTCTTAGTATTTCTGATTATCTTAGTCTCTTAGTTTGCATTTTTCTCTCAAGTATCTTAGTTTGTCTTTTTTTCTCAAGTCTCTTAGTAGTTCTGGTTCTCTCAAGCCTCTTAGTTTGTCTGGTTTTCTCAATTCTCGTAGTTTGTCTTGTTCTCTCTGTCTATTTATCCCAGGTCTCTTAGATTGTCTATTTTCCTCAAGTCTCTTAGGCCTTCTATTTCTCTGCATACTCTTAGTTTGTCTGGTTCTCTCAAGTCTCTTTGTCTATTTATCTGGAGTCTCTTAGTTTGTCTGTTTCACTCAATTATCTAAGGGATATTTCCTAGTTCCCTTGCCTCTCTTAGTTTGTCTACCTCTCTAACGTCTCTTGGTTTGTCAGGTTCTCTCATGTCTCTTAGTTTGTCTGGCTCTCTAGTCTCTTAATATTTCTGGTTTTTTTTCAAGTTTCTTAATTTTCTGGTTCTCACAATGCTCTTAGTTTTTCTGGTTCTCTCAAGTCTCTTAGCTTGTCTATTTCTCTCAAAGTCTCTTAGTTGGTATGGTTCTATAATGTCTCTTAGTCTCTCTCTCTCTCCATCTCTCTCTCTCCCTCTCTCTCTCTCTCTCTCTCAAGTTTCTTAATGTGTCTAGTTCTCTGAAGTCTCTTTTTTTGTCTGGTCTTCTCTTGTCTCTTTGTTTGTCTGGTTCCCTCGAATTTCCTAGTTTGACTGGTTGCTTTAAGTCTCTTAGTTTGTCTAGTTCTCTCAAATATCTTAGTTCGCCTGCATGGTTCTTTCAAGTTTCTAAATGTGTCTTGTTCTCTCTCTCATGTCTCTTAGTGTCCATGGTTCTCTCGTGTCTCTTAGATCTGGGTCTACTCTGTTTGCACATGCGTGAATTTTTTTTTTATATAAAGCAAAGGGTTAATGATAAAAAACAGCATAAACGAATGCCTTTATATTCTCCATAGTTACATTCTCGAACACACCCAACTCTCAGTAAAATGTCTTGACATTTATTGGATTTTATGCCGCAAAAATCAAAGAGCTGGGGGATTTTACAGTTAGAGATCATCATCACCAGATGTATTGTAGTACGTGGCATGTATACTCTTCTTATGATACTGCAATTCTTTTCAGTGATGTCCTGTCAAGGTCATACTTGAAGGTCAAAAGTCAAAGATCGAAACTGGTTAGTTATTAATAATTATTATACACACCTTTGGTTTTTTCTTTATTCTTCTGTTTTTGTTATTTTATTTTTTAGGTATGGTTAAGAATACTGCTTTCACCAATATCTCATTTGGTTCTGAATAAGATATACATATGTAATATCGAATATAGACATCAGAGAAAACATTAGGCAGAGGCCATGTGAAAAACAAACTGGTTCGTGAATCGTGACAATTTGAGACATGTGTTTTGCGTTGCTTATATATACGTGATCCTTGGTATAAACTCACATATTAACTTATTTGAGCACCAGAGACATAACTTGAGTACTTGCAGCTAACTTTCCATCATTGAAATGGCAAATTCTTTCGCGAGGACAGCGCTCTCGTGTGACCAGGGCTGTCTTAACAATGCACGAAAGAAAGGGGTTTTAATGTTTGGCCTGCTGCGGACGAATGAGTGAGTACCCTTGCAAACAGTTTGGATCCAGATGAGACGCCGAGTAACTCGGCGTCTCATCAGGATCCAAACTGTTTGATACTCTGACCGTTTTGTTGCGTTTAAGGATATGCGAGATAAATCAGCTGTGACAACTGAAGTTGATGACATTTTCTACAAACAAAAGTTTACTAAACAGGCTGAAGATACAACCTAGTAAGGATCTACAATGGACAGTGGCATGACCTTATCACCGTGCTTGCGCTCTGTTTTGGTGTTTATCATTGGTTAATACTGAAGAATTAGGAAATAATTGGGAAGTGTTGAAGACGTATCAGTGTTTATTTCAGTCATAGTAATAACGGTTGATAGGTTAAGCAAATAGAAGAATGGATGGAGTCGTGGATAAATGCCCCCCCCCCCCCCCCCCCCCCCCCCCCCCCCACCCCCCCCCCCCCCCCCCCCTCCTCAACAGTAGCAAATAACAAATCGAGGGCTTGGTGCAAAACTATTGTAACTCCTTCACAAAGTGAGGTAGTTACAATAGTTTTGCACCAAGCCCTCGAAATACAATAAAGTGCAAGTGCAGTAACATCTGTCTTTAACGATGACTTAAAAGAAATCTAATGCTGTGTCTTTTTATGACATGTGGTAGCTTAATGCAGGTCGAACGTAATGTAGAAAAGGCTTATACGAGCCAATGGTGGCAACTGGAACCCTAGTCGATAGGCTAATGTATACATGCCGTAAGCTCTGTAACGACACACAGTTTGCAATGTCAAAGACGTGCCACTAGATTAGTTATATGGAGTTGCACACTTCTTGTACAGTAAAGACCGCTAATGCGGCCACATACTTTAGTAACATACAAGTATGTGATAAAAGGTTGTTACTAAATGCAGGGCAAACTATATGAAGAAAGCTCCTATGGAAGCTTGCTGCATATCTTTTGCCCTGTATTGAATGGAACTACGAATGCAACACATTAATAACTCTACTAACAAGAGAGTAAAATCTTTATCCTTGAATAGAAAATAAAATGCAGACGTATGTTCGCTTCCAGGCAATGTCGCCAACAAAATTTGCCATCTGTTACAATCTACATGTATATTGAGTATTTTCATTCCCTTTAAAATCAATTACAACCAAAACATACCATTGGTTGGATCTTTATTTGTGAATTGTATTGTGTTGTGACGATGAATAAAAGTATGTCCTTGAATAAAAGTATGTTCTGTTCTGTTCTGTTTATCATACACCATGTTGCCCGACGACTTAGTAGACATTTCATCTGATTCCAAACTATTTGCAAAAGGTATCACATTGGCTAATGTCAGCAAAACGAACATTTCACCTGCTATGGAAGTCTGTTTACGCCATTACAAACACAACAGACACAGATCAGACAGGTTCTGTAGGAGATGTCTGATCTGTGTCTACCGTGTTTGCTTGTGGGATAAGGCAGATCTGATTCTACAGTTTCTGTCATTACCAAGAGTGCACGTGTTCAAATGCCAATATAATAATCCATCTAACTAATATTCATGGTCATTATTTCTTACAATATCAAGTAAAGGGTTAACCCGTACAACGCTTAATTGTCAAATGGACTATTCCAAAAGTCAACCAGGCCAAGCTGATGGTGACTATTTAGGGATTTTTCGAGAAAAGGGTGTATTATAACGAACAGTACAGACCCAGATGACAGGGCTCCTCTAGGACCCCTCTCATCTGGGTCTGCACTGTTTGCAAAGGACATTAGTGACTTGTGTCCCGCACAGTAAGGGTTAATGACAGTTGGAGTTAGATATACATCCGACAATCATCTTTCGCTTTCCTCGGCTAGAGCAAAGTTCTCAATAGCCACATACTTTAAAATGCCGTTACAATTCAAGATAACAACGCAACTATCAGAAATTAGGTATCTCCTAGTGTTACACTTTAATATTGTATGTCTTCAGAAATTTCTTTCAATGATGGGCGCGATAATTTTACTAAGTTCAACATTTTTGTTGTTTTTAATTTGGATCCAAACTGTTACTGCTGATAAATATCAGCACATAAACTAAACGGTGAATAAAGGATGAACATTTTTCAGTTGCTTCTTTACGAAACCACTGCATTTAACTTTTGTTCATGGTCGATAGGTGTGACAAACATGCATGTATATCCATGACAACCGCAGTAATTATTTACCAAAAAGATGGACTAGTAACTCTTAGTGCGATAGCTGTGAATTTGTGATTATCTTTGCAAACAGCCGAGATCCAGATGAGATATGGCGTAACCAGGCGTCTAACAAAAATCAAAACTGCTTGAAATTTATGTTCTAAGAAAGCTGTAAGAAAAATATAAGTTGATAGTTGAAACAGACGACAAAATTATGAAGATGGCAAATACTTGGCATGCAAATAGTAACATGTTTTTCAAGTGGACACTTATCATTTGAAAACGACAGTTGGTACACCCAGTCGAATGCATCGATAAATGATCGTTTTTAAAATGTACTTATTCTACACAATTGTATTTATGGTTTTTTTGGCTAACAGTTTGGATCTAGATAAGATAATGAGTCAGCACCAAGCCTCTTGTACACTCTGACACTGTTTTTGAAAAGAATTGTCTAATCTGGGAATGAACTCTTTCAGTATCATCATCATTTTCTGCTAGACACATTTTCGTCTACTTCAAGTTTTAGAGTGGGCGCTTTTCAGTTTCTGTACAAACAATAAACCGAGTAACTCGTCGTCTCATGTGGATCCAAACTGTATAATATATCACAGATCCGTCTTAGTGGTAAAGCTAACGACAGTCTTACATCGTGTTGAAATATGTAAAACAAAACTTATGCAAACAGTTTGGATTCAGATTATTTATTTGGTGGCCAGGATCCAAACTGTCTGACACTTTGTATGTGGGAGGAGAAATGAAGCATAAACAAATTACAATAGACAATCCTTTATTAGCAGACCATAATTGCATAGCGGTTGAGGAGTGAACCCTTTACTCCATGAATATCTATTTAAGAAAACTGACATCATATTACTATTAACTCTTTTGCTGCCAATGTCGCATCTGTGATGACATATGCAAACAGTTTGGATCCAGATGAGACGCCGGGTAACTCGGCGTCTCATCAGGATCCAAACTGTTTGTTACTGTGACTGTTTCTTGAAACAAACATGAAGAAAATAAAAATGAAACAAGATGTGTTTGTGAAACACTATGCCCCCTCGATATGATATTTGACCCTGAAGGATGACCTTGATCTTGACATGCCACCCCTCAAACTGTGCAGTTTCATGGGGTACACATGCATACCAAATATCAAGTCTGTATCTCTACTGGTTCAAAAGTTGTTAAAATCGGTGACCTTTGACACTGAAAGATGACTTTGACCTTGATATGTCACCCCAAAATGTGCAGCTTCATGAGATACACATGTGTACCAAATGTCAGGTCTGTTTCTCTACTGGTTCAAAAGTTATGGCCACTGTTAAAGTCGGTGACCTTTGACCCTGAAAGATGACCTTGACTTTGACATGTCACCCCCAAACTGTGCAGCATCATGAGATACACATGCATACCAAATGTCAAGCCTGTATCTACATGTTCAAAAGTTATGACCAATGTTAAATTCGGTGACCTTTGACCCTAAAATATGACATTTACCTTGACATGTTGCTCCTCAAAATGTGCAGCTTCATGAGATACACATGCATACCAAATATCAAGACTCGATCTCTATTGGTTCAAAAGTTACGGCCAATTTAAAGTTGGTGACCTTTGACCCTGAAGGACGACCTTGACATGTCACCCCTCAAACTGTACAGCTTCATGAGATACACAAGCATGCCAAATATCAAGTCTCTATCTTTACTGGTCTAAAAGTTATGGCCAATGTTAAAGTCTGTGATTTGACCCATATATTTGACCTCTGACCTTGAAGGATGACCTTGATCTTGACACGTCACCCCTCAAAATGTGCGGCTTTATGAGATACATATGCATGCCAAATATCAAGTCTCTATCTGTACTGGCTTAAAAGTTATGACCAATGTTAAAGTTGCTGACAAACAAACAGACAAACAGACAGACAGGGCAAAAACAATATGCCCCCCAGATCAGACCTGGGGGCATAAAAATACAGCAGACAACAAAGGTTGCAGACGACAAAATTTGGCAACGAAAGGGTTAATTAGATGAATACTTGTAATGATACGTGAACATACATTGTAGAAACTTTTTGTTATGGAAGAAACTGTAGAATGTGAGTTGTATTATCTCATAAGCAAACAGAGCAGACTCTGATCAGACAACTCCAACAAGAGCGGTCTAATCTGAGTCTGTTCTTTCTTCAAAGGCTCAAAAGACATATCTATGGGGAAATGGTTGTTGCTTTGTAGAACACGTTGATTTGGGGTCATTGATTTCTGCAGAAACGCATCTATTTTTCAGGAGTGAAAAGAAAACAAACAGCAGTAATATATTACTAGTAATATATCAACAGGCGTATAGCAATGGCAGCCATAGGTAGTAGCAATAGTAGCAACAACACTAGGAGAAGCAACAACCACCAGCCATAGGTAGTAGCAATAGTAGCAACAACACTAGGAGAAGCAACAACCACCAGCCATAGGTAGTAGCAATAGTAGCAACAACACTAGGAGAAGCAACAACCACCAGCCATAGGTAGTAGCAATAGTAGCAACAACACTAGGAGAAGCAACAACCACCAGCCATAGGTAGTAGCAATAGTAGCAACAACACTAGGAGAAGCAACAACCACCAGCCATAGGTAGTAGCAATAGTAGCAACAACACTAGGAGAAGCAACAACCACCGAAGTACCAATAGCAATATTTAAAACAGCAGCAGGACTAGTAACAGCAGTAAGAGAATCAACATCAATAGATGTAACACTAGCAGGGCTTTCAACATCAACAGGAGTAGCAACAACCGTAGGAGAAGCAACAGCTATAGAAGTAGCACTAGCAGGAGGAGTAAAAGCAAATACAAATAGCATAGTTACATGTAGCATACATATATCTCGATACAAGTAAATGTAATACTGTTAAATGTAACATACATATATCTCGATACAAGTAAATGTAATACTGTTAAATGTAACATACATATATCTCGATACAAGTAAATATAATACTGTTAGATGTAACATACATATATCTCGATACAAGTAAATGTAATACTGTTACATGTAGCATACATATATCTCGATACAAGTAAATATAATACTGTTACATGTAGCATACATATATCTCGATACAAGTAAATATAATACTGTTAAATGTAACATACATATATCTCGATACAAGTAAATGTAATACTGTTAAATGTAACATACATATATCTCGATACAAGTAAATGTAATACTGTTGCATGTAACATACATATATCTCGATACAAGTAAATATAATACTGTTACATGTAACATACAAACATCAGTCAATGGCCAATGGTGTTCTTAACCCTTTACTCCATGAATATTCATGTAATAACTAATGACATCATGAATATTTATTAGATCAATTTTTATAATGGCATAGTAGAAACTGTACAATCATATTTATATCAATTCAGAAGTAAACAGAATAGACCCTGATCAGACGACTCATACAGCAGCCGTCTAATCTAGGTCTACTCTGTTTGCAAAATCGTGGAAAGGCGTATAGATTTATGGAGAAAAAGCATTAAATACAAGCATAGATTAATAGGGGAGATAACACTATGAACAAACTGACACATCTACTAATAGAGTTATTCCCCTTTCAACTACTTCTTTCCACCACGCACACTATGACATGCTCTGTATGAGTTATATGTGTACTGATAAGTAGTTAAAAATAAGATTGATTTCCTAAGAGCATTTTCATTTTCAGAATTTAACAATTCAATAAATGTTACCATGTTTAGACGTTTCCGATACTACTGCTTAATGTACAATATTCTTTAATCAGACTACAAAGGGCACCCAGGCAGAAAGTATACATCCTCTAAGTAATGGCAAGACTGGTATTTTATCTCATTGTACGGGATTTTCTCTGGTTTATTCCATCTGCCTGCTTCAATATCTAGCCTATGTGCTGAAGCACGAAAGCTTTTCAATTTAAATGAAATTCACATATGACCGAAATGAAAAAAATACAGTTCATCCAGTATATTCTTGTCCTAGTTGAGTTATCGAAATCAGTTCCACAGGTGTAAATAATTACCTTTAAGTCTGTTGAAAAATGACGGAAATAATTGTACATGCTCAAGACGTTGATTTAACCAGACATGATAAAACCCAAATTCTCTAGTAAAATTTTAATTGATCTAGCCCACAATTTGTGCTCAGGATAATGTTCTAAATAACTTAACATAAGCTTATAAACGTATTTAAGTTCAAATACTGATTTTAGTACTAGCTGATACAAAGTTTCATACGTTCCATTAAAATGACCTCTCCATTGTGAAAACAATCCCATGATATTTAAAAATGTTTACCATTTCTGGTCTTTCTGCTTCATAAGTAAAATTTATGTCATATGTAACTCTACCCCCTTTTCCTTAATATCATTACTTTAGTTTTGATTTTGTTAACCTGAAGTTTCCACTTATCGCAGTATTCTTCCAGTAAGTTAACGCCACACTGTAATCCATTTCATTTTCAGAAAATAAGGCTTTATCAGCAGCATATAATAGTAAAACTGATTTAAGCATGCCATTATCAACACCTTCCAATCACTTTGTTATAAAAAAATCTCGTCAATATCATTTAGATACATGGAAGAAAAGGGAAATGGAGAGGGGCTCACTCCTTGCCTGGTGCCCAACATACTAATGAGTCTATCACCCAGTTGGTTATTGTGTTTGGCCTAACATGAGGTTTTAACATTTTCATATATTGACATTATTATATTCAAGATATTTTCACATACACCTAACTTTATAAGTTTTATCAAATAATATCTCTAACAATGGCATCTAAAAACTTTCATATAATCTATAAATACTACAAACAAGTTTCCATTTTTATTCAACAGATGGCTAAGTCACCCATGTAGAATAAAAACATTGTCTCCACCGTAGGCTACTCATATATTCCCGGAAACCAACGTGTGCTTCTATATGAACATTACATTTTTCAGCCCACTGTGTTAGCCTAGTATTCAAAACTATAGTGAATACTTTACTTAGTGTACATGTACTTACAAGTGTAGCTGCTCTGTAATTCCCCGGCTCGGTTACATTTCCCTTTTTAAGTGGTGGTTACAGTGGTATATATAACCACGGTGGCCAACTATTATGAAAATAATCAACACAAAACAGTTTATCAAACAATAGGGTTAAACAATGCGAAAAGAACCATTATCTGCACCATGTATAAACATTTCATTTAATACAAACTCTACTGGATATCTACCTGTATGTTAATATTTAGTTCGCCAAACATACACTGGATTATCCAATGAACATATATTTCATCAAATAAAATAAATTCCTCACCAGGTTGAAAACGAAAACAACAAAACACTCATAGAATTAGTGTCATTTATTGATTTTAAGAAACTACCTTGCAAAGGTGTATATATACTAATGTTACGTGTTATTGTGTTCTGTCGTCCACACATACTCTTAAGTGAGCTCAATACTCTTGGCATTCTTATACGTTTTCTAGTTTGCATCTTTCGTAATTATATGCCTTAATTCTTATAGTACGTTTATAATACTTCTTTCATTAACTACCATGTCTGTATTTTCTTCGGACCTACATTTTTTTTAAAACTGTACTTATGAAATATCTCAGAGCCTTGTTAGACAGTAAATAACGTTATGTTCATACACTGGTTGCAATATTGATAGCTAAACGCATCTATTGAAGAATTCAATTTTTTTAAGCAGGTGGCTGCTTAATGCAGTTTGAGCGTCACGCAGAAAGCTTGTTTGGGAGTTTTCTGCATGGCTTTCACCCTGTATTAAGGCAGAAAGCTTCTTTGGGAGTTATCTGTATGGCTCTCACCCTGTATTAAGCTGTCACATGCCTTAACTCTTTGCCTCATACACTTTAGTCCATACCTTTGCAAACAGAGTAGACTCAGATCAGACGGCTTCTGTAGGAGCCGTGTGATAAGGATCTGCTCTGTTTGCTTACATATGAATTATAATAGATACGACTGTAAATATGGCTTTATATGCCATTATAAAAAACCAGGTAATAAATATTTATGATGTCATTATTTCTGCATGTATATTCAGTAGTCAAAGGGTTAAAGATCGACATTGATTATAAATTGACAGTCCTTTTTACTGTACACGCTGCCTTTGCGAACAGTTTGGATACAGATGGCACGCCGAGTAGCACGGCATCTCGACAGAATCCAGACTGACACCTGTGGCTGTACTGTTGAAAGGGAAAACGAGAAGACAAATAAGATGACAAAGAAAGCAGATACATGTAATAGTTTTACAGAACTTTGAGAATTACTTACCAAGATGGGCTTATCTGTGTACCAGTGTTAGACTTACAAAAGAACCTGCCTTATATAACCATCAAAAAGAGGTCTTATTATGAATCTGCAAGGCAAGAGGTAGTTTAATGCATCTAGCAAAAGTAATGCAGAAAGCTCCTATAGGAACTTTCTGCATTACTTTGCCCTGTATTAAGCAATTACCTGCTTTGAAAAGACTCCTGTGCTCAATAAATGATTGGCCGCTTAAGACAGGTTCTACTGTATATAGAAAGTTTGCAACCACTCCCAGTAAATAAACATTACTATCTGTTCTATACAGATAAACTCCCTCTAAACTGGACATTAAATGTACACACGCACGATGCACAGTGTACACATATATGCACAGTCACAAGTATTGAGATAAAATGGTTATTATCTCTTAGTAAACCAGGTGATAGTTGAGATCATCCGGAGAAGTCGAGTAAATCCGTTGCTGCTGAGGTTTAATTCTTTACTACATAAATACTACATAAATACGCCTTTCTACGTCTTTGCAAACAGAGAAGACCCAGATCAGACGGCTCCTATAGGAGCCGTCTGCTCAGGGTCTGCTCTGTTTGCCCATAGACTAGAATAGATCTGATTCTAGTTTTTGCAATTTTGAAAATTAATCTAATTTATATTCATGATGTCATCATTTCTTTCATAAATATTCATGGAGTAAAGGGTTAACGGTGGTTGCAATCTATGTTTGTGTTTTCATTCGGCTATTAGCGACCTGACACGCGTTTCGAAACAGACTGGATGCAGATGATCGTCATAAGTAGCAGAATGAAAGCTACTTGACACTCAGTCAATAGTGTTTCAAAATGTTACCCGAGTCAGAAGTACCGTATAGTCAAACTTGAACCAGTTCCAATTTTGAGCTGACAACATATTTTTCAAAGCTAGGTAAGGATAAGAGATAGGCGGTAACAATTCGTGAGAACCTTCGAAACAGACTGGATCCTATTGAGACAGCGATTGGAGTCTATTGAGGTAAATTGTTCTTTGAGAATTTATGCTGTCGATAATTTTTGCAGCGAAAAGTACTTTGTGTCGAAAAGGGTTAACCCTGTCAAGGGGGCGAATGAGTGTACTGCAAATTGCAAACAGTGTAGATTTAGATAAGAGGGCTACATGGGAATCAGAGTCTGATTAGTGTATGAACAGTCTGTTAATCAAGTTTCTCTCGTAAAAATACCTCTTCAAAATGAACATGTGCTATCTTGAACACTGATAGAACATTCCACAAGTGAACATTCAGCGTACAAAGGGCCAAACAGGTAGATATAATATACTTTTTGAAAAATCTCTCCTAAACCGGAATAAAGAACACTACAGGCGGACCACTTTGGAGCTAAAACCAGAATTGGTGTCAATGGTTGTCAAGTGGATGATGACGTCATATACATCGCGCGACGTTGATTTATATGTATCAGTTGGAAGTTGAGTCATCCAGTGAGCCATAGTGAGAGAGTTATTTCCTATTTATAAAAAAGTATCTATACATGTATAAGTAGAGTATGCATTAATCAACGTATCGCAGAACATCATGGACCAGAAAAGCCGCTAGGGGTGTAGCTAGCGATACGCACTTACGCACGTGCGTAACATTAATCTGAAAGGTGAACATATTATTATGACCAAATGGAACAAAAATTGAAGGTTGGTGGACTTCAAATGATAATCGGTGTCATGTCATGTTACCTTTCATCCATTCCCTCATATTGACGCCTCTGTAAAAGTCATATTTTGAAACGAATGCGATAGAGCATTTGCTCCTTTAGGAGCAAATGCTCTATTTATCACAATGGTTTCAAAACATTTTTCTAACTTTTCCCAGGGGAGTATGCCCTCGAATCCTATAGCCACGTTGTATACATGCCATTTGGATTCAGCTACACTCCTGAACGCGTGTCAGTGAGACATTTGCACTAGATTGAAAAAAAGACTATAGTTTAAATACGGGATAGCACCTAGTACATTAATACAAAGGTACATCTATATACATGTATTATGTAAATTTAGCACATGCTCTACATCGTCGCTGTGCTATTAACCATGCAATAGGGTTGCGAGATTTCAGGGCGTTGGCTTCAGTACTATATTGCGTAAATTTCTGTCCATTTCATCGATAAATGACAGCTGTGAATGGCAACTGTCAATGTATCGGTGAAAAAATAAAGGGATGGACTATGAAAACTGCAAATACAGTAGCACCTTTCTACACAAATTACTAAATACATTTTTATTTGTTTGAATGGTAAAATTCTTTCAGTGAAATACGAAATTGTAGAAACTGTGGAGACATATCTATATTCTCCATAGTAATCAGAGTAGACCCTGTTTATGCGGTTCCTATGGATACATCTGGCGTGGGTCTACTCTGTTTACAAAGAGGTGGAAAGGAAAGGAAGCTATGAAGGAAAGGGCTAATACAAGATGATAGCGGGTGAATACAGGTCTGAGATCCCTATTTGCCACCCTGTATTTGTACATGCATCTTCTGTTACCACATTGAATAATATTGTGTTTCGTTTCGGCAAGGTTTTAAACGCATGTGTATGTATGTACACAGGTCATTTCATTTTGGGGACGTCAGTACTGACTTTTATACTTCGGTTGATGTCTTCACTGGTAACAGGAATATTCTGAATTTTAACTGGCATCTGACTTAAGTAGCGGGTTTTTTTGTTGTTGTTATTCTTGTATTTCGTTTCGGCAAGAATCCAAACTGAAATGAGCGCATTCAGACTAGTTTCTGCAATAGACACATGCTTTTGATTCTGTAAAATGTCGGCCAAATTGTTTGTTCTTTGTAGAATCTTATAGAATCGTCGACATATATTATACAAGATTGGCATTCCATTGTATAACAAGTAATGCTGCATCCCTATAGCAATTGTCTGATCACAGCTCCTTGGTCACGGGTTAACTTTGAATGTATATATGCTTACTCCTTGGTCACAGACACACATTGAATGTATATAGTTTATACTCCTTACTCCTTGATCACATGTACACGTTGAATGTATGCATATTCCTTACTCCTTGGACACAGGTACAAGTTGAACGAATGTATATTCCTTGCTCATTTACTTCATTATCGAACGCCGTGCCGTTTTGACTGTTAGCCTGGTACGGGTGGATGAGTTCGTGCCTATGCAAACAGTTTGGATCCAGATGAAACACAGAGTACATCGGCGTCTCAGCAGGATCCAAACTTTTTGACACGCTGGTTGCATTCTGGTAGACACATTGATTAAAGCTTGAATTTTGGACACGTAGTAGATGAACATTTTGTGTTGGAATAGTTTGTTCAGCAGACTAAGGGTTAAAGGTAAGCTTTCTGAGTGAATTTACACCGATGTGGAGCAATATCTCTCCGGTGTTTTAGGTATAATTGTATGATGGTTCTTCTCAACTAAGTGTACGTCACGTATGAGATGCCAAGTTGATGAGACGCCAAGTTTACTCGATGTTTCATCTGAAACGGAAATGTTAACTACATTGATATATTGTCCATACCTTCCAATGTTTGTGCAGTATACGTACTTTTCCGAATCCCTCAAAGCGAACTTTTTCTCTATTTTTTCTTATCATGTTTAACTTAGTGATTGCCCTACTTTTCCATCCAATCAACGAGCCGTATTCTTGACATTTTTCAGACTCAAATCCTCATAAATTTTATAAAATCGACTCTAACTTTCGAAGACAAACCTTCCAGTGCGCATGTGCAACAAAACTCCGCCCACTACTAGACAAAACGAGTTGCTATGTTATGACGTTATCGACACGCGAACGAGTGTACACACAAGTGCAAGTGTTCATGTGTGTAGACCGTGGAGATGAAGACTGTATGAAAACAACTGATAGGCAGAATTATAGATCTAGTAATAGGGCTACTGTGGACTAAAAAAAGACAAAATAAACCGAGAAATATCCCACCTATTGAAGCAGGATTGTTGAAAAAGGACTAATGTAAATAAGCAAATAAATCAGGAAATAAGAAAAACCTGTAGATTCTATTTGAAACCGTAATCCCTTCCCTGTAATCTGTTAAATTTAAGCCTTCACCTGTTTATTCTTATTTCAGTAATAAATCTGCCCATAATGAATGCTTAATATTAATAAGCTGTGTTATATTGGGTTTCGGTAGCAGTGAAGATTTAAATCTGTGTAAACCGAGTAGACCCTGATCAGACAGCATAGGAGCTTCTGATCTGGGTCTTCTCGGCTTGCAAAGTGGTCCACAGACGTCACTTACTATAAGGTAAAGGGTTATCAGTCTGCTAGCTCGTTGCCAGATAGCAGGTCAAAAGACACATTGTTGTCAGCCATTATTATTTGGACTCCAGAACAATTATGTAAAAGATGTTTTACACACAGATGGGGAATATTTGATTACGTGACAAAGCCAAATAAGGCAATGTTTACAAGAAAAAGGCACGAAACCAGTTTAACTGTGTAGGATTTTCAAAACATAAGCACGTGAGCAAATTAAACAAAGACGACGTTTGTTTGATTGGTGGGTTTTCTGAGTATTTTGCATAAACGGATGTGGGTTTAGATGGACCATAATCACGTGACTACATATAAAATAAGTTTGTCATTGCTCAGTGGGCGGGGCTTATAAACTCGGCCTGTTGAAAAGTAGGGCAATCACTAAATCGGTTAGAGCCTTCGAAAATAAGACGGCCTAAAACGCTTCGCTTCGCTCGCGTTATCGGCCGTCTTATTTTCGAAGACAGCAGTTTATAAGCTCTAACCTATACTTAATGTTTTGTTTATTTACAATCCCTCATCTAGTTGCCTTCCTTTACATTTCTTCTTTGATCTCAGGTGCTTTGGAACAGGAGTGTGGTCTGTGGCGGTGTACTAGGTCAAACGTGCTTTGCATTGCTGTGTTGTGCGACTGGCTGATGGTATCATATGCTTTTTTGTTGTTACTATGCGAGATCACATGAGACTCACTAGTGACAAAGTTCCCGCCGTCATGCCGTCGTACAGATGCAGGTCTACGTTAGTCTTAACATTACATATGATGTGCCTAATGACACTACTACCATGTTATGTCAGCATGTTTTCTATGTATTTAAATGTTGTGTCGACAGGAAATCTTGCATATCGTATTAAGTTTGTATATCGATGCTACAACCCAGATAAAAATATATTTCGAATGTACGTTTCACTAAACACATTATACTTGCATTATCTCTACTGAACATATTCACCCTTTTAATGTGCCTCATAACACATCATGGATGTCTTGTATTGTTGGCAGCTCTTCTGATTCGCTCAGGTGATATACATCCTAACCCCGGTCCCACCTTCCCCTTACAGAATAGTTTTGACACAGGGACTTCTTCAAGCTCTTGTAAATCGTTTTCCAGTTTGATGCATAACTTTTCTTTAGTGCACTACAATGTTCAAAGTATACTTCCCAAAATAGACAATCTTTACACGGAACTTAAGGATTTTGATATTCTGTCATTTACGGAAACTTGGCTGAACGAATCTGTTATTTCTGATGACCTAAATACCCCCACTTATTATAAACCTGAAAGGAAAGACAGAGACGACGGATATTCGGGAATTTGTGTCTACATAAAAAATACAATTACATACAAAAGAAAAACTGAATTTGAACTTCCTGATGTAGAATGTATTTGGGTTGAAATAACTCTCAAACAATTACGAATATTGATAGGCGTGTTCTATAGACCCCCTAATTCCGGAATCCATTGTTTAAGCAAAATAGAAGACTCAATACACTTAGCTGTAGACTCTCGTGCAAATGACTTAATTATCGTTGGCGATTTTAACCTAAATATGTTGAATAAGCCAACAGCGGAGAAAATTAATTCTCTTTCTCAGCAATTTGGTCTCTCACAATTAATAGAAGAACCAACACACTTCACTGAACATTCACCATCTCTAATTGATATAATGCTTGTTAATAATAAACAAAATCTCATCTCCAGTGGTGTCTCTGATCCCTTTCTAAACCAAAAGACTAGATACCATTGTCCGATCTATGGAATTTATAAATTCAAGAAAAACAAACCGACGTCCTTTAAACGAACTGTTTGGCAATATGATAAATGCAATTTCGATCTCCTTAGGCATAATGCAAGTACCACTCAATGGACGGGTGTGATTGACGACAATATTGATATATATACGAAACAAGTCACGGATAAAAAAAATTGAAATTTCTTTGCAATCTATTCCTTACAAAAATATTACTGTTAAACCATGGGAACCTCCTTGGATAACGTCACATATCAAACGTAAAATAAGGTCGAGGAAAAGGGCATACAGAAAAGCAAAGAAATCAATTAATAATAGACAATGGGATAAATTTAAGAAATTATGCAATGAAGTTGTTTCTCTTATTCGTAACGCAAAACAGGAATATTATAATACATTATCCAACAAACTCGCATCTGGAAACCTTTCCGAAGCGTTTTAGGCCGTCTTATTTTCGAAGACTGCAGTTTATAAGCTCTAACCGATTTAGTGATTACAAGAAAAAGGCGCGAAACCAATTTCACTGTGCAGGATTTTCAAAACATAAACACGTGGGAATTTTAACAAAGACGACGTTTGTTTGATTGGTGGGTTTTCTGAGTATTTTGCATAAACGAGTGTGGCTTTTAGGTGGACCATAATCACGTGACTATACAAGTCTGCCATTGCTCAGTGGGCGGGGGTTATAAACTCAGCCTGTTGAAAAGTAGGGCAATCACTAAATCGGTTAGAGCTTATAAACTGCAGTCTTCGAAAATAAGACGGCCTAAAACGCTTCCCTTCGCTCGCGTTATCGGCCGTCTTATTTTCGAAGACTACTGTTTATAAGCTCTAACCTATACTTGACGTAGACAAATTTCTGTTTCAGACAATACCTGCAACTAGTTAATAGACTACGAGGATCACCTCCAATCATTTGCATTGTAGACCTACTAGATCTAGATCTACATCTATCTCTACCTGTCTGTCTGTCTGTCACTATCTCTCTCTCCCTGTCTGTTTCTGCCTCTCTCACTCACTCGGCCGCCTCGCTATCTCTCTCAACATCTATGTTTCTCTTCCTGCCTATATCTCTGTCTTTCTCTGTCTCTCTCAAGATTTCAAACGACGCGTCTCTTATTTATACAGAACGTTTAAAATGGTCCCAATTCCATACTGCGATAACTCAACGTTATCTGCATAACGCAACGTCTCGTAATGTATATGACGTCATCAACCACTTGACAACAACTTACGTCATTTCCTGTTTTGTTTCCGACGTGACCCAACTATAGCCATCAGAACAATCGTTTAGGCCAGATAGGCCTACATATGTATATGTCTCTGTTTAGGCAGATGAAAGGCATGCGTTAAGCTGCCATCTGTCTAATCTGGCTCTGTAACTAATTTTAACGTCCAGTTTAGAAGGGTTTTAATGCTAAATTGAGAATAGAGAATTACGTTTATTTACGTGGAATATATTTTTTCAGTTTGAGGTATAAGGTAACTACTATCAATGGCAGAGGGTTCGGATTTTGTTAAGAAAGCCCTGGAGTGCTCTATTTGTTTGGACACCTTTCGTACACCCAGAACTCTACCCTGTCTCCATACGTTCTGTGAAGAATGCATTCAGTCTGTAGTTACAGCCGCGAGGAGAAATGACCGGGTTTCGTGTCCTGAGTGTCGAACCGAAGCTGATTTGTCTAAGAGCAAAGACACACCAGTAAATCAGCTAGCAAAGACACTCCCCCTGAACTTTGCAATTCAGAACATAATTGATGAGAAGAACAACCAAAAGAAAGCCGGCGAAATTGCTCAGGACTGCGCACAGATTGAGATTTGTTTCAACCATGCCCCGGAAAAGCTCAAGTTCTACTGCCGCACACACGCGGTAATTATCTGCAAAAAATGCATTGCAAAGAAGCATCGCAAATGTCAGACATTGGCTATTGAGGAAGCTAGTACCTCACAGGAAAACATCGCAGAATACCTGAGTGTCATTCAGGATGTTAAGGGTGTAAAAAATGAAATAAAGGAATCCATGGATCTCCTTCGAAGAAACATTGGCGACGTGGCCTGTGAAATCGATAAGTTTCCCGCAATCGTACAGACCTTGGAAGCGGACTTACGGACACTTGTGAATAAAGTACGCCAAACAACTGAAGCAAATTCGGAAGAAATAAAGAAGCAGCATACAAAACAGCAAGAAGAGAAGTTGAATGATTGTATGAGCTGGCTGGGGGCCCTGGATACAATGACGGGCGATTTGCACTATACACATAGGAATGGAACAAAGACCCAGAAATTTATAGCCGCCGTGCAGATGAAAGACCGCCTCCAAGACTTCAAGAAAATATCTAAGGACATGGCCGAGACTGTGAAGTGTTGTAAGTTGAAAATGAAACTAATAGAAGTTTTAAATGGGATAGTGTGTATTGGTGAAGAAGTACTAGGACAAATAGATGCCACTGAATATAAACCAGTAAAAGACTGAGTATTACTGCACTCATTAGTGGGTCAGCCCTTTGCATGTTAAATTATTGTGGTCTGCTACAGTTGAACTATTATTAACCCTTTACCAGATACAGACGCCTTTTCAAACAGTAGATCTGTAGATTTTACAGTAGAACCTGTCTTAAGCGACCATTAAAAATGGTATATGTATTGTCTGTAAGGCAGATCGTGGCTTAATGCAGATCAAACGTAATGCAGAAAGCTCCTATCTTAATGCAGGTCAAACGTAATGCAGAAAGCTCCTATAGGAGCTTTCTGTATTACGTTTGCCCTGCATTAAGCAACCGCCTTCGTTTAAAAATTCCTATGTCCAATCAAACCAATCTGTTTACATTATACCATTATAAAATTTAGTTAATAAATATTCATGATTACTTGAATACTAAGTAGGTAAAGTGTTAACATGATATCAGTGTTGTTATTATCATCATCACCATTGCTGTTTTTATCAGCAGAACCTGTCTAGACCACAAGCTAAACTTCTTCTGTAAACCTCTCAAAAGCGACCATCTTGTAGACATAATAATGGGTATTTAAGCCAAGTGGTAACTTGATGCAAGATGAATGCTATGCAGATAGCTCCTACAGAAGCTTTCTGTATTACTTTTATCTTGCATAAAGCAACCACCCGCTTTACAGACCACTATTTCTATTCATTAAGTGGTCACTTCAAATGTGTTCTTCTGTATGATTTTTTCTGCACTTCTCTTACAGCCAGATTACAAACAGTAAATTTGGATCCAGATGGATACTCGAGCCATTTGATATATGTCTACTCTGTTTTCAACGGCATCTTTATCAGGTCAAGAGTTAAAGGTCAGCAGTTAAAGGTCAGACTTCTTTCTCGAGTGGTTACTTAACCCTTTTCCAGTTCTATGTTTATTACAAAATTCAGTACCTACTGAATAGTCATGGACAGCATAGTTATAACGAAATGTGGAAGGTGAATCATTGTAGCCATTTTAGAAAGTAAAGAAACAGATCTTTCAAATTCCATTAGCAAACAGAGTAGACCGTCTGATCTGGATCTATTCTGTTTGCAAATGCGTGAAAAAGCGCTTATATGAGGGAAAGGGTTAAGAGATATATTGCAACCGCCACAAACAGGTATAATTCCGAGTGGTAGGGGCGGGTGGAAGCTTAATGTAGGACGAAAGTAATGCAGAATAGGAACTTTCTGCATTACTTTTGTCCTGCATTAAGCTACCACCTGGTTATAGAGAAATCCATATTTCATTTGAATAGATGGGTTCTACTGTATATACACAATATAAATAGGTCACTAACCCATTATCAATTTAATTATCCCCTTTCTCTCATGAATAT
This sequence comes from Azorinus chamasolen, assembly GCA_963576725.1. Taxonomy (NCBI): domain Eukaryota; kingdom Metazoa; phylum Mollusca; class Bivalvia; order Cardiida; family Solecurtidae; genus Azorinus; species Azorinus chamasolen. Next base: position 44,528,662 of record OY755243.1, on the reverse strand, counting down.
TCACGTGAGAAATAATTTAATACCTGAATTTTATAATGGTATTTTGAACACAAGATGTTTCAGCTTTGGTAGAAACAGTAGGATCATATCTATATAGTTTCATAAACAGAGCATGGCCTTTGTCGTCTCTGAAAAAGGCATGAAAATGCGCCTATGAGAGAAAGGGGTGACATACATGTATATGCAATACTTCAGCCATTATCAATTTTTGACTGCCGTACTATCTTTTATACGCTCCCGGGCATTACACATTTGTTTATTCAGAAATAAATTTTGTACCATGTGGTTGCTTACTGTAAACAGAAAGCAATGCAGAAAGCTCCAAGGGGAACGTTCTGTATTGTTCTCAGTCTGCTTTGAGCTACTAACTGTATTTTGAAATGATAAGTTTACAACAATGTGGTGTAAAGAGATGAAGAAGAAATCAGAAAACAGAGAGAGAGAGAGAGAGATTGAGAGAGAGAAAGAGAGAGAGGGGGAGAGAGAGAGGTTTTTGTCCCCCCCCCCTCGCACCCACACATACACAGTGACATATTGTCACATTTCTGTTCACGAAAACTCGACCGGAGAAGATGTTTGACAGACAAACAATGGAATGTCATTCATAGCATCAGTAGAACAGGAGATAACTAGAGGTTTTTGTCAAAAAAACGGATGTCTCCCCTCTAATAAAAACAATATGTAAAGGGAAATCACTAAAAATGTTATGGTCTTGATGAATGATACTTCCCCTCATTATGCGCTTTCCACACTACATTTTTCAAGAAGAAAATGATAACAGCTAATACCTCCAAAATTACTGATACCAGATGCATGGCCCTTGTGCATGACACTTACTTTCATCATGCTCTTTCCAAAAAGAAAATGTCATTCCAATAGCATCAGTCGAACAGGAGTTATTGATCGGCCAAAAAATGTAACAAAGGGCAATAACTCCAAAAGTATTGAAGCCAGAATTATGGCCCTTGTTCATGACACTTTCTCTCATCATGCTCTTTCCATGTATGAAGTTTCAATACGATGGCAAGAGCCATGTAGGAGTTATCGTCCGGACAAGAAAGAATTAAACAAATGTACAAGGGGCAATAACTCTAAATTTATTGAAGCTCGAGTTAAGAATCTAATGCATGACACTTTCTCTTATCATGATCGTTCCATGTATGAAGTTTCACTCCAATGGCATTTGTCACATAGGAGTAATCATCCGGACAAAAAAATGTGATTTTTTTTTTCAAAAGGGCAATAACTCCAATATTAGTGAAACCAGAGTTATGGACCTTGTGCATGACACTTCCTCTCGTCATGATCTTTCCATATATGAAGTTTCAATCCAATGGCATGAGCCATATAGAAGTTATCTTCCGGACAAAAAAGTGTGATTGTTTTTACAAAGGGCAATAACTCCTATATTAATGAAGCCAGAGTTATGTACCTTCTGCATGACACTTCCTTTCATTATGCTCTTTCCATATATGAAGTTTCAATCAACTGGCATCAGGCATATTGAAGTTATTGTCCGGACAAAAAGTGTGACAGACAGACGGACAGACAGACAACTCTCAAAGGGCAATAACTCCAATATTAGTGAAGCCAGAGTTATGGACTTGTGCATGACACTTCCTCTCGTCATGATCTTTCCATATATGAAGTTTCAATCCAATGGCATGAGCCATATAGGAGTTCTCGTCCGGACAAAAAAGTGTGTTTTTGTTTTACAAAGGGCAATAACTCCATTATTAGTGAAGCCAGAGTTATGGACCTTGTGCATGACACTTCCTCTCATTATGCTCTTTCCATATATGAAGTTTCAATCAACTGGCATCAGGCATATTGAAGTTATCGTCCGGACAAAAAGTGTGACAGACAGACGGACAGACAGACAACTCTCACGAAAACAATATGTCTCCCCCATATAAATATGGGGGGAGACATAATGATCAGCCAAAAAACAGTATAACAAAGGGCAATAACTCCAAAAACATTGAAGCCAGAGTTATGGCCCTTGTATATAACATTTCCTTTCTTCATGCTCTTTCCATGTATGAAGTTTCGGTCCAATGGCAAGAGCCATATAGGAGTTATTGTCAAGACAAGAAATTGTGAAAAAATGAACAAGGGGCAATAACTCCCAATAGTATTGAAGCCAGAGTTATGGATCTTGTTTATGACACTTCCTTTCATCATGCTCTTTCCATGTATGAAGTTTCAATCCCATGACATTAGCCATTTAGGAGTTATTGTCCGGACAAGAAAGTGTGAAACAAGAGCACTGCAAGTGGGTGCCAATGCTTGTCTGTCGTCATTGTCAAGATGAACATGCATACCAACAAGAGCACCGCAAATGGGTGCCAACGCTCATCTGTCATCATTGTCAAAAAATAAAAAGGGCCATAACTCCAAAATTTTGAAATCAAGAGTTATGGTTCTTATGTAGGGGCATTCCCCTCAATGAGATCTACTAACTTATGAAGTTTCATGTTGACGACGACGACGTGGACGCAGGTGACGAGCTAAAAATGAAGGTTGTAAATGAAAAATTGAAGAAGTTATGGTCAATGTTAAGATTTCTGATGACAACGACAACGCGGACGCCGGAGTTATAATAGCTCGTGGTTTCTTCGAAACAGACGAGCTAAAGATGTACAAGGGGCATTAACTCCTATAGTATTGAAGCCAGTGCATGACACTTCCTCGCATCATGCCCTTTCCATATATGAATTTTCAATCCAATGGCATCAGCCATATAGGAAATGTGAAAAAAATGTACAAGGGGCAATAACTCTTAATATTATTGAAGCCAGAGTTATTGACCTTGTGCATGACACTTCCTCTCATTATGCCCTTTCCATATGAAATTTCAACCAACTGGCATCAGGTATATAGGAGTCATCGTCCAGACAAGAAAGTGTGACTGAGACAAATCTCACAAAAACAATATATCTCGCCCATGTAAATATGAATGTGGGAGAAAGGGGGAGAAGGAAAATAAAGACATAACTCTCGAAAACTCAGGAAAGAAAAGCTCGAGGAATGGAAAGGTGATATTTTATATCCATTATATATATTTTAGTACAAATAAAAATGCATTGTAATATCTTTGACTGATACTTTATTTGAAATAAATAAGAATGATATATGTACAATGTCAATGGCTCTGAAAGACAATGGTATTACAGATTGCTGGGATTACAATAGATGTTAAACCTTTAGCGTGCCGCTGGCAAATGTCTTTTAACCATTTCCCTTTTATAAACACCTTTTAACACCATTGCAAACAGGGCAGAATCAGATCAGACACCTCCTGTGGGAGCTGTTTGATCAGGGCCTGCTCTGTTTGCTTATGGAATAATATAAGAATCTACAGTTTCTGCCAATGTAAAAAGAAATCATATGTTCATATAATACCACAATAAAAGTTCAGCTAATAAATATTCATGATGTCAATATTACTTACATGAATATTTAACAGGTAAAGGGTTAACCTCTGCAAACAGTTTGGATCCAGATGAGATGCTGAGTATGATGTAGATGAGATGCTGAGTATAATGTAGATGAGATGCTGAGTATGATGTATCTCATCAGGATCCACACTGCTTGACACTCTAATTGTTTTAACCCTACAACCTGAATTTTGAAAAGGACTATTCCAATACTCAAACAGGTCAAGCTTATGGTGAATATTTAGGGATTTTTCTACTAAATAAGACAAACAGTACAAACACCGATGAGAAGGCTCCTCCAGAAGCCCTCTCATCTGGGTCTACACTGTTTGCAAAGGACATTAGTGACTTGTTTCCCACATTGTAAGGGTTAATGAAACAAAATGGAAAATAATATTAAAATTGGTGAAGAGAGCTTTTTCTGTTACTAAATAATAATTTGCTCTGACAGCAAGCTTACGGTTTTTCAGGTCTTATTCCAATGCCTCATTGACACATGATTCGCTCAACGATCATATTCATCAAACTGCAGGAAGTTATGTACAATTACCAGTTATATATGAGCTGCTCTCTGACAAATGGTGTTTTATCATAATGCATACAGAGCAGACCTAGATCAGAAATTACATCTATGATGAGGTATCTGATTAATTGTTAACTCTATATGTACATGTATATGCAAAAATAGAGAACAAAATACTTAGATTTTGACGAGTGTGAAACTGCAGGTCCTGGCCTGACACTGCATTAGAGACAGGGATCTGCCTAAATGCACACTGTTTTCTATGCAGTTAGACCATTTTCTCCCTGCAATCAAATGATATAAGAATTTTATACATGTCCAGCAAATTCACTCTTTGCAACACTCTTTTCATTTTTTGCTTTGACAAGAACTGTAGAATCAGATCTATATCATGTTATAAAGAAACAGAGCAGACCCTGATCAGACAGCTCCTACAGGCACAGTCTGATCTGGGTCTACTCTATTCATAAAATGTGTTAAAAGACGTTTATATATATATGTGGGAAAGGGTTAAAGTACAGCATGCACATATTTTCCGGCACTCATTTGATATTTTGTTAGACACAATATATTCTTTTCACTATGACTGATCTGGGTCTAAACTGCTTGCAGTTTTCAAGTGCCTAATGTCTATGCCATGGCAATATATTTCCTTATTTTACAAATTCTACTACAACAATGAAATGAATTAAAATTAAGCAAAGGCAGTCTTATGTCATTTTTTTTATCCAGTAAAGGGTATTAACCCAGAATCACGGTTAGTATACCCTGTCCCAGGGATCTAGATATTAGATGTACACGTAAATGGAATGACATCGTTCCAATTCAACAATACCTAAGTAAAAAATGTCCTTGTTCATAAAGCCATTATGAACCAAGATCCAGATACAATACATACATTTGAGCATTTTCAGGAAAGCTCCTTTATATCTCCACCAAACCCTATACTGTGACCACTCTTTAGAATCGTCTCTTCGAGGCGATTCTAAAGAGTGGTCACAGTATAGGGTTTGGTGAAGAAATGATGATTTTAGTATTTAGGTACATACCTCTGTTGAAATTTCAGCTAATCGATATTATTATTATACCACATTTATATAGCGCTCTGTTCACACAGGATTTTTACATGTATACAGTAGTTATACCCCCACCACCTGTGGTGGGAGCTATATAGGAATCACCTTGTCCGTCCGTCATTCGTCACTCGCGTTTTTCCGGGACATTTGCTTTTTTCTTGAAAACTATTTATGATACCACCTTCAAACTTAATACATAGTATAAGTGTTATGTGGGGACAATCTTCTCCATGTTTCATAACTCTTGCACAAAATTTGACAGAATTATGCCCCTTTTTAACTTCATATTTTGTCTCTTAATTGGGTTTTTCCGGGACATTTGCTTTTTTCTTGAAAACTATTTATGATACCACCTACAGAGCATGTGCAGTCAACAAGGATTGTAACTCTAAATTCATTTTAGAGGGATTTATTCCCCTTTGTTACTTTTCGTAAGTATTCTTTTGTCCAGAGCAGAACTTCTCAAGTAATACGTCTAAAAAATTTCACCATTGAACCTCAAATTTTGCATATGCATTTATAATGATGTGTGTCACATACTTTTTATGTGAGTCATTCCTTGACTGGACTTTAAGAATTTTCTTTCCACAGGTGTGGATGAAAGGATTATTGAGCTATTGTCTTTTATATTGAAGTCATTGGATCTTTTGACAATGGGGTGGGTGGGGGTATCAATCACCTTTAGTGATAGTTCTAGTTATTTCTTTCATGAGTATTTATCAGGTGAAGAAAATTCATTCTAAATTCGTGGTCTTGAGATTTGGGGCTGGAATTTCAGTAACACATTCTAAGGTTTAAGACAAGCATGTAAATTGTTCTCTCTGGTTCCCTGCTTTTCAACTATTGAAAGAACATAGAAACCAAGGCAAAATGTTTGAGAATATGCTTGACCTCTAAGAATGTGTTGGTGAAATCCCCCTCCCTGCTCAGCCAAATGATAGATATGCACTCTTGTTATATATCATTCCTTGCAATGTCCAGTACACTAGTTTTATTTAACCCTTTACTATATAAGTATCATACGCTTTTCTTTGGCTTTTCAAACAGAGTAGACCAAGATCAGACAGCTCATATAGGAGCCGTCTGATCAAGCTCAGCTCTGTTTGCTTTTAACATGATATAGATCTGAATCAACTGATTCTACAACTTTTGTCAACGCAAAACAATTCCTTGAAAAGTTGACATTATAAAAGTTCAGTTAATAAACGTTCATTTTTATTTATGAATATTGAACAGGACAAGGGTTAAATGTGAAACACTCATGCACTGTCATTTGCAAGCACAGCAGACCCAGATCAGAGGTCTCTTAAAGGAATAGAGGAATCCTCTGATCAAGGTCTGCACAGTTTTTAATTCAAAATCCTCTAGCAAGTTTAAGCCTTTCATACTGAGCGGATTCTGTAGTTAACCCATTACCCCATAGGCTATTTTTTGATCCAGTCTCTTTAAGTAAATCTGCCACAAAGGAGCATTTACTAGAGAAAAGGAATTTTTTAGGATTGTGCAGTTCTGAAACCATTGTGATAAATAGAGCATTTGCTCCTATGGAGCAAATGCTCTATTTATCACAATGGTTTAAAAAAAAGTGACTCTTACAAAGGCGTCAAAAGGCGTCAATATGAGGGAATGGGTTAAACACTGATGGGCTATTCCCTCCGGAAAAACTTGGCATTAAAAGGGTTACTGTCCCTACATAAATGCTTGTCAGACTGTTTTATATTTGCAATAATCAAGGGACAATGATTCTGAAAAAACATAAGACTGGAACATAAACAATGAAGATGCTCATAAAGTTAGCTGAGAAATAGCTCAGGCAAGAAAAACCAACAGACAGATAGATCAATGGACAGGCCAACATGGTGATTCCCAGGTACCCCAGTTTACTTCATTTGTGGGGTAAGAATTATCTATTCTTCTATTTTTTCACCAGTGTTTGGGTCGTTTGGCTGGAAGTTCTTCTTCATGAACACCACTCATCATTTTTTGACGTAGCTGCATTTTGTGGTAGAATTTAAGTACTTCTGGATCGGACCTCACACATTTCTGGTCAAAGTCTAGAACTCTGAGTCCTGCTAAGTTCTTAGCTCGAGATAGAGCAACATAGGTCTGCCCCGACTCAAACACCTTGGACAGAGAAATCTCCACACAGTCCAGAGTCATGCCCTGTGAAAATAAATGAAGTTTTTTGCATCAACCCTTTACCTAATGAGGATGCATTTTAACACATTTGCAAACAGAGTAAACTCAGATCAGACAGCTGCTGTAGGAACTGTCTGAATTCTGATCAGAGTCTGCTCTGTTTGTTTATGGAATATAGATCTGATTGTATAGTTTCTGCCATGGTCAAAATTGTCTTTTATCCGTAATGCCATTATAAAACTTTGGCCAATTGTTAAGACTCTTTTCAGTGGCCTTCATATATGTAAAGTAAAATGAGCTAACCCTTTACCTGATGAATATTCATGTAGGAAATAATGACAGTATGAATATTTATTAGCTGAATGAATTTTAGGTATTGGTAGAAACTAGTCAGTTCTATTATAATTTCATAAACAAACGGAGTAGACCCAGATCAAACAGCTCCTGCAGAAGCTGTCTGATCTGGAATTACTCTGTTTGCAAAGACGTGAAAAAGTATATGTATATGATGTAAACGATTAGCACATGTACTTTCATGCAGGTTCAAAGGATGGTAGAAAGAGTCCAAAGGAACCATTCGGTATTAATTTCATTTTGCATTAAGAAGTGGCTAGTCACTTGCTTTTTCCAAGTTCAATCTTTATTTACAACAGGACCAACCTCTGTATGGATCAATTTGTAAAGACTTTTCCAAACAGTTTGGATCCATACAAGATACTGTGCATCTCCGTGCCTACTTAGGATCCAAATTGTTACACAATCAGACAATGTTGTTTGATATAAAAGTTTAAAAAAAAGTACTAGTTGTAGTAGACAACAATTTTTGTGGACAAAAGTTACTCGGTGTTGAAAGGGTTAGAATTTCCACTTTACATCAATTAGACAGTAAGAAATTAACCATTTCCCTCAAATAAATGCTTTCTCACTGTACATCAATTAGACAGTAAGAAATTAACCCTTTTCCCTCATATAAATGCTTTCTCACTGTACATCAATTAGACAGTAAGAAATTAACCCTTTCCCTCATATAAATGCTTTCTCACTGTACATCAGTTAGACAGTAAAAATTAACCCTTTCTCTCATATAAATGCTTTTTCACTGTACATCAATTAGACTTTGCTTTTTCACGCCTTTGCAAACAGAGTTAACACAGATCAGATGGCTACTGTCTGATCAGGGTCTGCTCTGTTTGCTTCTGAAATCATAAATAGATTTGACTCTGCAGTTTCTACCAACACCAAGATTTTATGTGTCCATAATGCCATTATGAAAATTCAGCCAATAAATATTCAAGAAATCATTCTTTCTTACATTAATATTCAATAGGGAAAGGGTTATATTACTATTAAAGTCCAGTACCTGACTCTTGTGTATTGATATGGCCCAGGCCAGTTTTAGGGGAATCTGTTTCCTGGTGAGGAACAGGCCGCCAGCCACTTTGAAAGTCCATCTCACAGGCTTAATGCTGGCCTCCACACCACATATAAACTTCACTATTGGCAGACCTATAAAACAGAATACAGTAAAACCTCTCTATACTGGAATTCTAGTAGAGAAGAGTTTAGATACTTTTAAGCAGGTGGCTGCTTAATGCCGAGGTGAAAGTCATGTAGAAAGCTCCTAGAGGAGCTTTCTACATGACTTTCAACCTGCATTAAGCTGCCACCTGTCTCCGACCAAGACGGATATTTTTACTAGATTTAATGGTTAGTCTGTACATTATTACCGCTGTCTCTTATAAGCCTTTAATACTTAACCTTATAGGGAGCCTTTTGATACTCTTAAAAACTGGAGTAGACCAAGATAACATGGATCAAATAATTTCCTGTAGTTTATCAGAGCCACAGAATTTTTTTCAAAAGAAGAATTAGAATGTGGCAATAGGACAAAATGTCATATTTAACCTTTTTCTCATACAAAGACAATAATTAATACAAGACGATACACCTGTCAGCAACAGCAATATAACGATATTCTGCTGTCTGACAAAATAGATAGTTTGGATGAGGGTGTAACAGTTCACCAAAGTGTGGGCATTTTTGGTCCCTTTGTCAGGAATGGGGTTTTGGTTTTGGTTTGCAAAAGGTTCGATATCTCATGGTATAGTCATTAAAAAATTCCATTGTTTCAACTAATCAGCATCAGACTTTGGCATCTTGATAACAATTCTATCTGATAACAAAATGAGTGCACAAGACAAGTTAAACCTACCACTACCTTTGAAACATTTTTCACACTAAAGTAAAGATGGTTGATTAGGACACAAAAATAATTTTATGTAGAATTTGTAGCGCCATCCTTTCTAACAAAAATGAGCAGCCATAAACATGAATCAGCCTCTAAAGCATAGTTTAATAAATCTGTTTACATATATCATATAATTCATGCATCCTAGTAGCCCATTAATCAAAGTAGTACAGTAAGACCCGTCTAAACCGGATGAACAAATTAACATCAATACTGGTCTTAGGGACAGGAGGCAGCTTTATGCAGGATAAAAGCCATGCAGAAAGCACCTTTGGGATCTTTCTGTATGACTTTCATCCTGCATTAAGCAACCAGCTGCCTAAAAAGATCTAAATTCTTATCTATTAAAAGTTTGGTTTAAGACAGGTTTCGCTGTGTTTGAAAGGGAATCAGACCGATAGAGATATCTTTGCACATAACGACTCTATACTGTATGTAAAAGATTCTATCTCTTTTGCTTCCATGGGCAAATCGAGACCAAAACTATTTGATAATCTTATCATTAATAAGAGTGTTTGGAGGAACATGAGTGTCATCAACTGCCGGCAGAAACGTGTAAAAAAAATATAGTGCCAAAAGTGTGACATACATACAGATGGATAGACAGACGGGCAGTAGAGAAGTTTTACCCTGCTTCAGCGGGTGACAGAAACAGAGAATAAAACTGAACAATGAAAATGGACGAAGATAAGTTTTGCTGAGGAATAAATACGACACATAAATTAGCTCCCTTATTCCTCCACCAAACTCCATGTTGTGACCACTCTTTAGAATTGTCTCTTCAAGACAACATGGGGTTTGGTGGAGAAATGACAATTTTAGTATCTGCTCTACCTCTGAGCTAAGTCTTACCTTCCACTCCTTTCTCAAAGCCTGTGACTACACCCCTAGCTCCGTTCACCAGTTCACCAAACTCCATGTTGTGACCACTCTTTAGAATTGTCTCTTCAAGACAACATGGGGTTTGGTGGAGAAATGACAATTTTAGTATCTGCTCTACCTCTGAGCTAAGTCTTACCTTCCACTCCTTTCTCAAAGCCTGTGACTACACCCCTAGCTCCGTTCACCAGTTCACCAAACTCCATGTTGTGACCACTCTTTAGAATTATCTCTTCAAGACAACATGGGGTTTGGTGGAGAAATGACAATTTTAGTATCTGCTCTACCTCTGAGCTAAGTCTTACCTTCCACTCCTTTCTCAAAGCCTGTGACTACACCCCTAGCTCCGTTCACCAGTTCACCAAACTCCATGTTGTGTGACCACTCTTTAGAATTGTCTCTTCAAGACAACATGGGGTTTGGTGGAGAAATGACAATTTTAGTATCTGCTCTACCTCTGAGCTAAGTCTTACCTTCCACTCCTTTCTCAAAGCCTGTGACTACACCCCTAGCTCCGTTCACCAGTTCACCAAACTCCATGTTGTGTGACCACTCTTTAGAATTGTCTCTTCAAGACAACATGGGGTTTGGTGGAGAAATGACAATTTTAGTATCTGCTCTACCTCTGAGCTAAGTCTTACCTTCCACTCCTTTCTCAAAGCCTGTGACTACACCCCTAGCTCCGTTCACCAGTTCACCAAACTCCATGTTGTGTGACCACTCTTTAGAATTGTCTCTTCAAGACAACATGGGGTTTGGTGGAGAAATGACAATTTTAGTATCTGCTCTACCTCTGAGCTAAGTCTTACCTTCCACTCCTTTCTCAAAGCCTGTGACTACACCCCTAGCTCCGTTCACCAGTTCACCAAACTCCATGTTGTGTGACCACTCTTTAGAATTGTCTCTTCAAGACAACATGGGGTTTGGTGGAGAAATGACAATTTTAGTATCTGCTCTACCTCTGAGCTAAGTCTTACCTTCCACTCCTTTCTCAAAGCCTGTGACTACACCCCTAGCTCCGTTCACCAGTCCCTGAGTGACATTAATGTTCTTGGCCAGCATGACCTGGGCCCCTACAGTCAGATCTACCCGGGCAGGGACAGGAGACAGGTAGTTGATCTGTTTGAGATAGGCCTCTTCACTGTCAGTGGCATCATATGTTCTACTGGCACCTGCAGCAAGACAGAACCGTTGGAGTTGTCACATTTAGCCTTTACACCATAAATACAATTTTGCAAACAGAGTAGACACGGATCAGATGACTCCTGTAGGATTTGTCTGATCAGGGTCTGCTCTGTTTGCTTATGAAATGCTATATATATGAATCTATAGTTTCTGCCATGGCCAAATATGCATGTATTCATTTGCCATTATAAAAATTTATCTAATAACAATTCATGATGTCCTTATTACTTACAAGAATATTCATGGAGTAATGGGTCAAACATGGTTGTCCAATATTGATATCAGTAAAGACCTAATTCAGTCAGTCAGAGCTGTCACTGACCAGACACAACACTCTAATAAGGCCATTGATTATTTTAGTATGCACTGTTTTCATTACATGTATAAAGGTTCCTTCTTTACTATAAATGACTCAATTGGAACAACCCTTTACTCAATTAATATTCATTTAAGAAATAATAACATCATGAATAGTAATTAAGACTATGCTTCTGACAAATGCCAGACACAAAATAATAGTCAATTTGAAATATGACAGGACACCACTCAAAGGTTGCAACTTTATGAGATGAGTATAAATGCCGAGGATAAAGTCCATATCTTTACTCCATGAATATTCATGTAAGAACCAATGTAATCTTGAATTTTAATTAGATGATTTTTTATAATGGCATGCAAAGGACAATTTTGCAAAGGCAGAAACTGTAGAATCAGATTTATAATATTCCTTAAGTAAACAAAGCAGACTGATCTATAGGAGCAATCTGACCTGGGTCTACTCTGCAAAGGCATGAAAAAGTGTTTGCATGAAGGAAAGGGTTAATCAACAAGCCCATTTCCAGTGAAATTAAAAACTCAAGAACATTTTCAAACATTTTTACTTTGTTCCCAACTTAATTTCTAAAGCATGTTTATTAGGAACTAAACCTGAAGTCTCTAGCATGAGATAAAAGTTTGAAGTTCAAATTTTGATCCTCTGTATAACTGCAACAATTTACCTGCTAGCCTTGACATTTTTGCAAACAGAGTAGATCCAGATCAAAGACAGTACAAACTCGAAACTACGAAATTTTAGTAATGAAGAATTTGTCATTTTAGCCAGGTGGCTGCTTTAATGCTGGTAGAAAGTCATGCAGAAAGCTTCTAGAGGAGCTTTCTGCATGACTTTCACCCTGCATTAAGCTGCCACCTGTGTTAAAGATCAATACTGATACGTATTTTAGTGTTCATAGTATGGAGATTTTACTGTAGCTCCTGTACTAGTTGTCTGATTAATGGGTTCCTATATTTGGATGGCCAGAACATCCTGATTATAAAAAAATATCTAATTAATATTCTTGATGTAATTATTTCTCACATGAATATTCATAAGGTAAAGGGTTACGGGCACGTGGAGAAAACATCTATTTTTGAAAAATAACAGAATTACCTTGGAGTTTCTTTAGCTCATACTGGTTGATTTTATCCACATCCTCCTTGTGGGTACACAGTCTGGTTGCCAGGACACCGTCTCTGTGGATTTCATGCTTGGCAGTTGACCTCAATGTAGTGTACACATGTTCAGGACATCTGCACATAAGATATTGTAAAACCTCACTATAACAACCACTCAAAATAGGTATAAATTCTTTGTTTAAATCGTTAATCTGCTGAATAATTAAAATTGGCTCATCCCTTTCTGAATATTAATTAAACAAAACGTTGCATCATAATATATTACTGAAGAAAATATTTTTTATGACAAACAGTGCAGACCTTCAATTACTTTGCATCTCATTTGGACTACTGTTCTCAGAGGTAATTATAAATTTGTTCTTGGCAGGCTAAAACTTTATGAATGTCAAAGAGTGTAGACCTTGATCAAACACTAAGATGTCAGCTAATCTGAGATACAGTATCTGGTTCTACATTGTTTGCAAAACCAATCAGAAACCTTATCTCATCAGTCATGGCAAGATACATACTTCAGAGGTTCAGATAAGATGCGTAAATTGAAACATTTTCAAGAATAACTCATTTATTTCTCCACCAAACCCTATACTGTGACCACTCTTTAGAATCGTCTCTTCGAGACGATTCTAAAAGAGTGGTCACAGTATAGGGTTTGGTGGAGAAATGACAATTTTAGTATTTGGGTATGCACCTTTATCTGTAGCTCTGATACTTAGGTCCTTATCCTTCTAAAAAACAATGTCTGCTCCAACTTGGATACAGAGCAATGTTTACTTACTTCTAAATCATTCAATTTTTTAACCCTTTACTCCAAAAATAAGCATTTCTACACCTTTGCAAACAGAGTAGACTCCAATCAGACAACTCCTATAGGAGCAAGAAATTTATGTAAGAGTTAATGTTTGAAAATAGTGAAAGGTAAGTAGCAATTGGTAAATATATACAGTATGTCCTTTCAGAGCATCTATACATTTTGTCAGATAAAAACAACTACCTTCCCAGTCGTATGTTCTGAAGAATGTCTATAAAGTTCTTGTCTGTCTGTCTGCGCACTTCTGTTAACTCCATGTTCATCTGTATGCATTTTCTCCAGGATTTAGACTGAAGGACAGAGGACAAACATTTGTTACTCTTTTTGACAAGGAATAACATATATATGCCTGTCATGTAACCTATACAAACAAATAAAAATATATATCCATTATAACCTATACAAACAAATAAAACACAAACCATTATATTATCAAATATAATGTTATTATGAAAGGATTAAACAGCAGGAGGCTTTTGAATGACAAATATATGAAACTGTACACACCCTGATCAGAGTCCCCTAATTTGGCAATGCTAGTTAACGGATTTCCCACATTTAACCAATTACCTCATAGACTATTTTCAGATACAACCTCTTTCAATAAATCTACCGAAAAGGAGCATTAACTAGAGAAAAGGAAAGTTTTAGAACTTTGTAGTTTGAAACCATTGTGATAAATAGAGCATTTGCTCCTATAGGAGCAAATGCTCTATTTATCACAATGGTTTCACAAAGTGACTTTTACAGAGTCGTCAATATGAGGGAATGGGTTAAAGAACTAGATATTTCTGTGAATGATCTGAGTGCCTGGTTCCTACCATGAAGCAGAACTTTCTCTTCTCCTCTCCTTTAGTAACTGGTGGCAACTGTAGGAAATCCCCACACATTATCAGCTGTATCCCACCAAATGGCTCATCACTGTGCCGCACAACTCTGTGGAGAAATAACACTACACATGTATCTATCACTATTTCTTAACCCTTTACTTCATGAATATTCATGTAGAAATAATTAAAATGATGAAAATCAATCAGCTGAATGCTTTAATTATGGGATATTCGGGCCCAACCTCGCTTTAATATCCAGTATAAAGTAAATCCCGGGTTTTTTTATTTTATAAAAATTGGCTCAAAATAAGTTCCATTAGATAGGAAAACAAATGGTCACATTATGAGTTTCCATCCAATAATAACTTAAAAGTAATCATTTGAAAAACCTCTGAATGTTCCTCGCATTTCTGCGCACCCGTTTCACACATGAAGATTTATGTGCCTCTGTTTCACACAAGAAACAGCCCGTCCATGGGGTGAAACAGTTAAAACGTTTTCCATCCCTCCATGAACTGTGGTCATATTGGAAAGGGTTGGAAGATAAACATTATTAAACATTAAAAAATAATGAATTACACGTTATAAAGAGCTTTAGGTAATAAAACAATTTAAATCCTGCTCAGACACCAAGTTACTTGATGTCTCATCTAAAACTCTGGAAATGCTTGTGATTTTATCCCAAATTGGTCTCTCTGACAGTGTTTCCATCTGCGACTTGCTGCAATTCTCAAATTAAGTTTTCAAAGTTGATTACGTTCAATATTTATATGAAGATTGTTTTCTTGCGATATGCTTCTTCTCAGCATATAAACAAATGATTTACGTAAATTTTAAGTATTTTTAAAATATGTTGCAAGAAGAGGCCATCACTTTCAGTTCCTAAAAGCTTCCTATTCTCTATATTACCTTGCCACTGTTTCCAATTTGTCAAAGAAGTCCCCATCCACCATGGAGATCTCGTCTATGATGAGATGTTTACACTTGCGCCACTGCTGGGCCACCTGTGTGCGTGAGGCCAGCTCCACACACTGCTCTAGAGTCGCCTTTCCCGAGCCAATACCTGAACAATCAGGAAATTTTATGTCTATCATTTCAAAACATATTCCAGGACAACTTTTACACATTGTACAATATTTGTAAAAACTGTATATACAATATTTGCAAACAAAGTAGACCTATAGGAGCCGTCTGATCAGGGTCTCCTCTGTTTACTAATGGAATTTGATAGATCTGTTTCAATACTCTCTAAAATGGTTACAGTGTTCTACCTTCCATATTTCATTATAAGTAAAACATTTTATCCATGAATATTCAGTAGGTATTGAAATTTGTAATAAACATAGAACAGAGAAAGTGTTAATAGATGATTTGGTCAGCTAGGGATTTCCATGGTAAACCAAATTAATTCCTTTGAAACAATCATTTTTGGAGCATCACAAATTATTTACTAGTGTTTAAAACCATCCTTTGACAAAAAATCAATCTTTTACAAAGAAAAGTGATGCTAAAATATAATAGTGCTTTAAAAGTAGAATGCTTGCAATTGTTTTTCACCAAGTCATCAGTATATTACATACTTTGAAACCGTAACTCTTTCCTTCAGGAATATTCAAGAAAGAAACAAGATGTGTTTGTGAAACACTATGCCCCCGCCCAATTTGACCTTTGATCCTGAAGGATGACCTTGACCTTGACATGTCAATGTCACCCTTCAAAATGTACAGCTTCATGAGATACACATGCATGCCCAATATCAAGTCTCTCTCTCTACTGGTTAGAAAGTTATGGCCAATGTTAAGGTCGGTGATTTGACCTATATATTTGACCTCTGACCTTGAAGGATGACCATGACATGTCACCCCCTCAAAATGTGTGGCTGTATATGAGATACATATGCATGCCAAATACCAAGTCTCTTTTTGTACTGGCTCAAAAGTTATGACCAATGGTAAAGTTGCTGACAAACAAACAGACAGGGCAAAAACAATATGCCCCCTAGATCTGATCTGGGGGGCATAAAAATGACATCATGAATATCAATTAGATTAATTTGTATAATGGCACATAAACACAGGACATGTTGGTCTTGTAAGAAACTGCAGAGCAGACTCTGATCAGACACACTCCTACAGAAGCCATCTGATCTGCATATATACTCTGTTTTCAAAGGTGTTAGAAAGCATATTTATGAAGTAAAGTGTAAATAACTCTTTCCATAACCCTTACCCTGTTCTGTTTTTATTCCAAATTTCAATACCTACTGAACATTCATGGAAAACATTGTTATAATGAAATAAAGAAGCTGGAATATTGTAGCAATTTCAGAAAGTAAAGAGACAGATCTATCAAATTCCATAAGCAAACAGAGCAGACCCTGATCAGACGGCTCCTATAGGAGCCATCTGATCTGGGTCTACTCTGTTTGCAAATGCGTGAAAACACGTTTATATAAGGGAACGGGCTAACCTATACAAACAGCTTGATCCAGATAAGATGTGTAACTCCACGTCTCAATAGAACAAAAATAGAGAAATGGATAAAAAAGTTCTTGTAGTCAATGACAATTACACAGTGTACAGAGACTGCACCTCAAGATGCCATACAATACGGGCCATTGTTTTCATGTTGTGGTTTTTCTAAAATTGGGCATAACTGTAAAATAGATTACCTGCAAACTGATGGAGGGTTGTTCCCCCTATATGGCAAGCTGCAACACCTGTACTGGCTGTGGCAAAGGTGTGTTGTGGAGGTAAGGCACCTGCAGATACAACAAAACCTCTTCAAAGTGACCACACCTTATCACGACAGCCTTTAACGATTTCCTTCTTGATTATTTTCCTAAGGAGCAAATGCTCTATTTATTATAATGGTTCCAAAAAGTGACTTTTACAGGGGCGTAGAAAGGCATATCAATGGAGGAATGGGTTAAGGAAATATCTTTGATGGCAGTAACTGTAGAATTTCATAGACAAACAAAACAGACACTGATCAGACAGGAGCCATCTGATCTGGGTTTCCTGTTTTTAAAGGAGCATAAAAAAACTAGATCAAAACTTTATGTTTTTGTCATATCCTTCTGCATACAATGCTTTCACTCTTTCCCTGTTGAATATATTAATGTAAGAAATAATGGCATCATGACATGTATTATTTACGTTTTATTAAAGCATATGTACATATGAATGTTTGGTATTTGTAGAAACTGTAGTCAGATATATTAGAATTTCATAAGCAAACAGAGCAGACCCCGATCAGACAATTCCTACAGTAGCCATTTGATCTGGGTCTTCTCTGTTTGCAATGGAGTGGGGTTAAACACTTCATTAGAAAATCAGGACTAAAGAAATTGTAAAACAGCTGAATTTTGATATCACAGACTCAGTAAACTCGAACTCTGGGAGTAAAATGTTGGTCCTTCCAAAATTTACAATACACAATTGTTCTGAAATGTATCACTATGAATATCTAGAAACATTCATGTGTCAGCTTAATACAGGTCGAAAGTAATTCTGAAAGCTCCTGCAGGAGCTTTCGGCATTACTTTAGACCTGCACTAAGCTGTGAAAGTGAGAATATTTCAGATTAGAAATAGGCTGACTCGAACCTCTGTCATCTCAAAGTAACTTGTATGGTCCCTTCATGTTTGAGATATCGAAGTTCAACTGTACATGGTTAATGCATGATTGATTTTAACTCACTGATCTAAGAGAGGATGGGGAATGAAAACAAGTTTTAATCAATTATCATCGTACCTATGATTCTCCTCAGCAGGAAAGACTTGCCGGTGCCTGCACTCCCAGTGAAAAAGATACTTCGTCCACTCTTTACCGCCTCTAACACTCCAGTTTGTTCCTTTGTCAGTTTAACTGGGTTGAGCACTGCTTGAGCTTCATTAGATCCCAAGCCTTTGGAAACTAAATAATAAAGTCATCAAACCATAGTCAAAATTGTAAACATATCCTGACACATTTATGAAATTAGCATGTAATGTAATTTAGGAATTTAACCCTTTACCTGATGAATATTCAAGCCAGAAATAATGACATAATCAATATATATTACCTGAATTTTTAAAACTGCATGAACAACTGTTTTTGCAAAGACACACAGTAGAATCAGAATGATGATTCAGAATGAGATCTATATAATTCCATATTAAGCAAACAGAACAGTCCCTGATCAGATGGCTCCTGTAGGAGCCATTTGAGCTGGGTCCATCTGTTTGCAAACTGAAAGGCATCTCTATCAGGTAGAGTGTTAACCCTTTCCCGCATATAAACCTGTTTTCACACATCTGCAAACAGAGTAGACCCAGATCAGACGGCTCGTATAGGAGCCATCTGATCAGGATCTGCTCTGTTTGCTAATGGAATTTGACTGATCTGTTTCTAATTGCTTTCTAAAATGGCTATATTGTTCCACCTTCCATATTTCATCATAACTAATATGTCTTTGAATATTCAGTAGGTAATGAAATTTGTAATTAACCATAGAACAGGTAAAGTGTTAAAGCGTTAAACTTTGTCTCCATTATCTAGAGCCATTTATATATCATTGCAAACTTAGGTGACTCAGATCATACAACCCCAGTAGGAGCTGTCTGGTCAGGGTTTACACTCTTTTCATATGTCACAAATTCTCTATTGTTTGCCCCATGGCAATAAAATTCCTTATTTCATATTTTTAATACAAGAATTAAACTTTGATTAAAGTAATGGGCATTATATTAAAAATGACGGAGTCTGGTATATTTGAATTAAAGGGGTAAATCACACATGTTAAAAGAACTTTCACATTTGAAACTTACCATAGTATTTTATAAACACTACATACACGTACAGATAAAACACTGACTTATTAAAAATACTGAACAAGAATATGTCATTTTATTCATCATAAAATGGAACTCATTTTTTTTAACTCATGCAAGTACAGTAAAACCTCTTAAAAACTTGAATTCTAGTAGAGTTAAGCATTTAGATACTTTTAGGCAGAATGGCTGCTAAATGCAGGGTGAAGGTCTTGCAGAAAAGCTCCTAGAGGAGCTTTCTGCAAGACTTTCACCCTGCATTAAGCTGCCACCTGTCTCCAAGACTGATATTTATACCAAATTTAATGTCTGGTCTAGAGAGGTTTTATAATCCAAGGTGGCTAAAAAAGTGTAAAAGTAAAATTTCTAGCACAACATTGAAGTTCGAGATATTGAAGTTCAACTCTCCTAGGCTATTTTTAGATCCAATCTCTTTGAATGTATCTACCGAAAAGGAGCATTAACTAGAGGAAAGGAAAAATTTAGAATTTAGTAGTTTGAAACCATTGTGATAAATAGAGCATTTGCTCCTATAGGAGCAAATGCTCTATTTATCACAATGGTTTCATAAAGTGACTTCTATAGATGCACAAAAATGCGTCACTAGGGGATAATGTGTTAAACTTCAGTGGTTAAAATGAATTCAACTTTAGAATTATTCAGCTAATAAATATTCATAGTGGGTGGAATCATGTTTGAATATTCAGCATGAGGAGGGTGTAACATAACACTGATAAAATCTCAAAACAGAAAAATGTCAAAAACCTTAACTAAATGTTAAATTATCTTAAGACTTACATATAACATAACATACCTGCTTTATCACCTAATAGTTTTCGAGCCAGTTTTGTACCAAGTGGCTGGTTTTCTTTATCCTCACCGTCCATTTTTTTTCTCTTGCCTTTGGGAGTGAAAAAATCAGATTTCTCTGCTGCTTTTGCCTTTGCCTCATTTGCTTCCTTCAGATCTCTGATTGTCAATGGACTTATCTCTTCAAATGTTCTAGGCAAATCAGACTTCATTTTAATTCTATCAGTGACAAACCCAGTCTTCTTAAGACATTCAAGTTTCGTGGACATAGTTTTCAAAAACATGATCAACTTGTCAGGAGCACAATTTGACAGCATAAACTGAATTTTTTCTGATGGTATTTTAATAGTTGCTTTCCCATCTTTTGCAAATTTTTTATGAACCTGAATGTCTCTAAGAATGTACTTGACTTCTCTTCTCTTTGGATAATTTACACTTAATACTACATCTCTAAATTCATTTCTCTCCAGGATGAAAGTCAGATTTTTGTGGAGCATTTTTCTTAATGTTTCTCCTTTGACTGACAGCTCCTCCGCATAAGCTGAGCATGTTATGGTGTTTAAATCCATGACTGAAATAGAAAAAAATACTATATGGGACTTTTAACCCATTACCTCGTACGCTATTTTTTGACCCGACCTCTTTGAATAAATCTACCGAAAAGGAGCTTTAACTAGAGAAAAGGAAAATTTCAGAATTGTATAGTTTTGAAACTATTGTGATATATAGAGCATTTACTCCTATGGAGCAAATGCACTATTTATCACAATGGTCTCACAAAGTAATTTTTACAGAGTCGTCAAAAGTCGTCAATATGAGGGAATATGGGTTAAAGCCTTTCCCTCATAAACGTTGAACCAATACTAAACAAGAGCTGTCCGCAGACAGCGCGCTCCACTTTCTTTAGTGCTGGATAGTGTAGTGGAAGTCTAAGTCAGAAAGGTTAGATAACTATAGCAAAATTAATTTTAGGGTTACCTGCCATTGTGGAATGGGTCCCCCTTGCAATAGTTAACATGCATACCAAATTTGAACCAAATATCTTGGACAGTTTCTGAGACATGGACCTTAACATAAAACTTAACCAACAATGAAAATTCTAAGTCGAAAAAGGGGCATAACTATTAATTTTAGGGTACGTTACCTACCCTTGTGAAATGGGTTGCCCTTGTGATAGTAAACATACATACCAAATATGAACCAAATATCTTTGAATGATGGTTTCTGAGAAATGGACCTTAACAAAAAGGTTAACCAACGCCGACGCCGAAGAGAGGGTCATGACAATAGCTCCACTTTTTGAAAAAAGTGGAGCTAAAAACCCTGTGTACATATGCAATTATAAAACTTCCACTAATAAATTAATTCATGACGTGACATCATTTATTCAACAGGGAAATGGTGATGTGGTTTTTAGTGCTTGGAAATATTGTAAATGTTAAGCAACAGACTATGCGGTTACTGGCTAGATGAGTGATCGCCAGCAATATTAATTTAACCCTTTACTCCTTAAATATGCATTTCTATGCCTTTGCAAACAGAGTAGACCAAGATCAGACAGCTCCTATAGGAGCCGTCTGATCAGGGTCTGTTCTGCTGCTTTATATGATATAATATAGATTTGATTCTACAGTTTCTGCCATAGCCAAAACTTCCTGTGTCACTACTGTGCCATTATAACAAATTAATCTAATTAATGACATCATTTTTTCTTACATGAATATTCATGGCGGAAAGGGTTAACCTTTTACTCCATTCATGAATATAATTATGGTAATCATGTAAGAAATAATGACATATGATCAGGAAAATTAATTTATTAATTGTTATTATAGCATATAAAGCGCATAGTGGAGGATCCCAACTTAATTCACATGTGCCTGATGCCCGGGAAATGCGCGCCCCCTTGATGGCAGGCCACAGAAGAATTCCAAGTAGGAGAAAACAAGTTGGAGGTGGTATCTTCTTTCTTATACCTGGACGACATGCTCTCATCAGCTGGAGGCTGCGAGCTTGCAACCTCAACAAGAGTGAAAAACGTCTGAAAGAAGTTCAAGGATCTGCTACCAGTCCTGTCATTACGCCACCTCTCCTACAAGCCACGGGGACGAGTGTACAGCACTTGTGTCTGGAGCTAAATGCTCCACACATGCAAGACCTGGCCCTTAACCAAGCCAAACCTTCCACGCCTGCAGCGCAACAACAGAGCCATGATCAGACAGAATTGTAGGATCAAACCAGAGAATGTGGCCAGGGTAAGGTCGAATGAGCTGCTGGCAGCTCAGTCTGCAGGATCTTAACCCCATCCTAAGGGAGAGAAAACTCTGCTGGTATGGCCATGTAGAACATTCCAGCAGTGCTGTAAAGTGTGCCTTGGACTTTCAAGTGACTGGAAGAGGTAGCACTGGACGGCCATGTCGTCGTGGAGGGAGATGGTAGAGAGGGATAGTAGAGACTGTGGAGGCTCACAGCCATTGACCAACATGATAGAGATACCTGGAGAACTTCAGTGAGATCTGCCATACCTACAGCTAGCCAGCTGTCTGGAGTGGGGGCCCACTTTTAAAGGTGTGGTATAATGCTCCTGCACCTGCATGTTAATCAAAAACAACAGATGACGATGAATCAAACAGAGCAGTCCCTGATCAGGCATCAAGTCCTAGAGTAGATTCCAGAATCTAGGGGTAGCAGTCTACGGTGGATTGAAGCCTTCCTATCAGATAGGACCCAACGAGTAATCTTTGAGGGAGCTACATCCGAACCTGCACCCGTCATAAGCGGCGTCCCACAGGGAAGTGAACTCGGACCGATACGCTTTTTAGTCTTCATCAATGACTTAACCACTCCACTAGAACTACCATAGAGAAGATGGTAAAGAAGGGGAGCAGTACCCTAGGCTTTCTACGTAGAAACTTGAACATGAGGAACGAAGAGAGGAAGGGCTTGGCGTATAAGACTATAGTACGGCCAACACTTGATTACTGCACTACGGTATGGAACTCGCACACAAAGGAGCAGACTCGGAAGATTGAGATGGTCCAACGAAGAGTCGCCCGCTATATGACGAACAGGTACCATAACACAAGCAGCGTCACCAACATTTCATACCACCTTGAATGGGAAACGTTTGAATCCCGACGCACAAAGGCCCAGCTCATGATGATCTACAAGATCACATATGGACTTGTAGACATTCCAGCGGACAGGCATCTTACCCCAGGACACTCTGTCACTGTCGGAAAACGTCTTTACATGAGGCGACGTCTTGGAGCCACTGCGCCAAGACGTCACGTCGCGCCAAGGAGTAACGTTAGGTCATCCCATGCCAAGACCTATCGCCAGCCATCTACTTCCACATCGTACCACAGGAACTCACTCTTCCCGCGGACTATTACAGCATGGAACCAGCTGCCAGCAAAACTAGTAGAGGCCCCGACTTGATATCTTTCAAGCGGGGCCTGGGATCCCTTTCCTTCTAACCTTAGCTTAGGGCCCCAACTGTAAGTAGCCACCAGTGATTATCAAGGCTGTGCTGGCCACGGCCACCGCAACCGGAGAGGCTTGGGATGAGGAGGTGAACACACAGCTGTCACATCTTTTCTATTTTCTGTCTATCCTAAATCTGATTTCTTAGTTCTTACTTTACCTTTTTCTCTCATTTTCTTTTTCTGACCAATCCAAACCTGTTGCGTAATAGTCAATAGTGACTGCGCCAAGTATGTACGAAGTAGATGTATGTATCATGCAGAATAGCAGACACCCATCAACTGCGCATCTTTCTTGCTCATCTCCATTGTCATTTTGTTTTTACGCTCAGCGTTTGCTGTAATTTCACCCATCAAGGCATCCTTATAGAAATGTCGCTAATCATAATAAAATGATAATGACCGAAATATATCAAGCAGGAGTGTAGGGGCAGATGCCCATAAAAAGAAACATTGAACACCTCTTGACAACAAAGTCACATGCGAATGCGGGCTATAAAAACAGGGTTCTAGTGGAAGTGCCCCAAGTCCTACAGTACTGTTTGAAACCTACTATTTTGTACTATTAGTGACCAGACATGTATACTAGTTCACATCTGTGTACTCTAAATGGTGATATCGAGCTACTTTCGGCTTTAGCGATATCCCGGAGACCTGTCACAAAATTAGCATGCTGTCTTACGGGTCATTAATGAGACTAACATGTACCGGTATACATGCATCTGATCATATGTGATGAAGACACCTATGTCGCATTGTAAATTTCAGGTGTGCCAGTTATATTTCATCATGACCATCCTTTGCCATTCATTTAGGTGTAGAAAAAAACTGAAATTAGTGAAAATACAAACTATTCCAAATCGAAATGTATTCAGTGTAGTCATAGACATATGTATGCATAGCCTAAACTTTAGGGTCGAAGTAACCCACGGCCGATTTCTGCAAATATAATTTCACAGATAGAGAGGCAACAATTTAGCACAAAGGTGCATCCGTCAGTAAATTCATTCCCTTCTTCAACTATGTATCGAATAGTACATAATGTACAACCCATTTAATACAAAATACTACAGTATACCTTAAATTCTGTCAGCTGACTTGATCGAGGTAGCTTCGGCACTATTCAAATCTTGACCAACCACTGTTTCCCTGCTTCAGATCACAGGTTTAGCTTTTTTGGGAACCAGACACATATAGTAGGTAAACAAAGAGTGTTTTTTGCACTTTAAACGTGCTGCGTTACACAAATCTTATTGTATATTAGAACATTTTGTCTGAAAGCGTTCGACTGAATCGTTCATACTGAAACAGTAGGGTTTCTACTGCGATTTTAATTGGAAAAAATAATGTGTCATGAGTTTTCGCGTCTTTTTTATTTTTATCATACGTCTCAGACTACTGAGTTTTGACATATTTGCAAACAGCGTAGGCTAGTAGGAACCACCTGATAAGGATCTATTATATTTGCTTATACATATTGTTGCTTATTATGCCATAATCTACCACCTGCCAATAATACGCGAAAGAGTTAGGACTCTGTTAAGAGCTTTATGAGGTCTACACTATTTGCTAGAGCAGAAATTTTGCTGTTAAGAACTTTATGAGGTCTACACTATTTGCTAGAGCAGAAATTTTGCATGTGATCAATGAACACATCTGGGAGAGTGTACACACTGCAAAAAGAAATTATACAAAAATTATAAATGAAATAGTGAAATTTCAAATCAGTTAATGTTTGGATTCTTTTGGGACACAGTGAATCAATAAAATTTATAAATAAGTTTTCAACATTTATAAAACACTTATATTTATGTAGTATTTAGATAAATAGCACATTTTTGTTGCCTAATAATACGAGTACTAATAATAGTATGTAATGCTGAATACAAAATCTAAATTTCAGGAAATATAACATGCTCTGTGTACAAACTATCTAATCGAAAGTCTGTGATAAAAAATTTGCCAGCACATGGTTCCCTCGAAGATCATGACCAATAAACACATCTGCTATACACATTTTTAAGAGTTTTAACAGAGCACTTAATTTTTATCAATATATGTGATTTAGATCTATCTAACCAAACCTAAAAAACTTGATCTGGATCTAACCTATGAAATTGGCAGTTTGCATAATTTCCAGCGTCTATTGGATAGATCAAAAGTTATATGTTAACTTATATCGACAAAACAATTTTATCATATATATAAACACATTGAATCTACCACTTTTTACCAAATTATTATTATTGAATATAATGTGATCTTGATCTGGGTCTGAACTATGATTGGGCAGTTTGCCATAATTGCTGACACGCGCCTACAGCTAACATCACATACGCAGCCGCTGCATAGGTTTGAAAACTTAATCCCTATGTAATTATCAGGTCGAGAAAATGACTTTGGGTTTACTATATAAATTGAGGTCGACGAACGGGAAGGTCGACGAAACTACCATAAATCTCTACAGTATCTATAGATAGATAGGCTCTGAACATGACTCCTCTGTTCTCCAAAAGGATCTCGTGTCATTCTCAAAATGGGAATGTATCGTAGACTCACCTTCTATCGAACCTCACCTGTTTATCTAACCTATCATTTTTTTGTGTTTTTACGCATGCACAAGTGCATACTACGTCATAAAATCATGAGTACCGTTGCTTTGTCTGTAAACAATGCCTCGTAGCTTTAAAAACGAAATATACGTCATAAACAGGTCAATACAGTTTATTTTTCCTTCAGCTAATTGCTAAAGACGAGAAAACTCTTATTACGTTATAGAATATCCAACATAAATTGAAAAGTGTACCACATTAAAAATGTTTGACAGCTCTGACCCCTTCAGCTTATGCAAATGTCGCGTGCCCATGATGAAATCACGTCTTTATGAGTATTATGTTATGTAAACAGTTTCTAAAATAAAGGTTCGATAAGCAGGTGATATTTTTCTGGCAGCCATTTTTGTTTTTGTTATGCGGGTGGTGGGGGAACACTGGATTGTTTGGGGATTAATAGATGAGAATAAAATTACTTAATTGTTTCAAGGTATGTATAAAATATTATTTTGAACTGCTGATTTATTTTTTTCATCAATATTCACAGTAAACGTTTTCTGTCCCTGGTCAAAGGTTAAGAGGTTCGATAGACGGTGAGACCATGCTAGGTGGGGATTTGAGTTTCACCCAGACCAGCACAGCTACCTCCACATTACACGCTCCAGAAAACCTATTACAGTAAAACTTCGATTATCCGAACACTAAAATACGTATTATTATCGATCTTTAAGACAGGTGGCAACTTAATGCATGGTGAAAGTCATGCAGAAAGCTCCTCTAGGAGCTTTCTGCATGACTTTCACCATGCATTAAGAAGCCACCTCCCTAAAAGGGTCTAAATTCTTCTATAACGAAAATTCGAATAATCGAAGTTTTACTGTACTTATATTTATGCATGAAAAGGTATCCTTCTAGCAGAATTTAAGTCAACAAAATATCTGGGTGTTGTCCAATCTAATTTTGATTCATTGTGTTGTAAGATTTAAACAATGTGTAACAACCTTTCTCTCCTTAGAATTAACTATACTGTCTCTGGCTTCAGAAAATGGTACTGTATGTGAACAAGGAGATTTTTCCCCAGAAACTGTATAATCAGATCCATGCATGTTGATCTGTCAGTTGATGTAATGCTATGTGTTCAAGTAACAGCTAGAGCAGACCGTGATCAGACGACTTCTACAGGAATCATCTGATCTAGTTCTACTCTGTTTGCAAAGGTGTGAAAGGACATTTCTACCAAGTAAATGGAACGAGACCACTTAGGGAGTAAATTTTGAAGTGTAATGCAGAACACTTGTGTTTTAGCTTTCTGCATACCAGTATATGTCAGTGTAGAGAGGTTTACTGTATTTTCCAGATCATGGGTCAATGATACATACAATATAATGCAAAAGTTTGGATGGAAGAGAAAGGTTGGTGCCCAAGTGTCAAAGACAGCATCCACAGCTTTTGAGTCTGAGTCAAAACAAGACAATGATGCTGAGGTGGAGAGTGGGGATGTAGATTGGCTCAACCTTATTCCATTAAAGAGAAGAGCTGTTATCAGTTTAGAAGACAGTAATGCTAAAGCCCATAGACTTATACAGGAAGGATCAGTCTTGGCCAACTCTGAAAGGTATATTTTAGGTTCATCCTTTTTTAATGTTAGATTTTTGGTGTGGAGTGATCTGTCAATGTTGAAAGTTCAGTCCAATCAATTTTAATGGTAAAATATCAAGAACAAGTTAATGTTGTATTGCTATGCAATACAAGATTCCCCCCCCCCCCCTTCCCCGATTAAAGAAAAAACCTCCTCCAACCCACACACCCATGGTGTAGTTGACCATGGTATATACATAACCAACCTGAATGGTATTTGTAAAAATCATAAGAAAAACAATATGAAGAAGGGGAATAGCTCTATATACTGTTGCTACAGTACATATTGATGCTAGAGTTATGGTCCTTGTGCATGACATTTCCTCTCATCATGCTTGTTCCATATGTGAAGTTTCAAATCAATTGAACAAGTAGATAAAGAGTTATTGCCCAGACAAGAAAATATGAAAAAGGGGAATAACTCCAAAAATATTGATGCCAGAGTTATGGCCCTTGTGTATGACACTACCCCTCATCACGCTTGTTCCATATGTGTGAAGCTATAATTAATTTGGCCAAACGTTGTAAGAGATATGGCCCAGACACGAAGCGTGTCAGACGGACAGACAGACGGACGGACTGACAGACAGAATCAAGCAAACCTATAGTCCCCCAACCGGTAACCGGTGGGGGACTAAAGATATGTTCAATGACTATGACCCCAAACCAAAATACGTGTTTGCCCCAAGCTTGCAATAAGCTTAACAGATGCTTGACACCCAGATTTAAACTTGCAGATAGTTTGCACAAGCTTGCAATGCAATTTTGCCCAAAGTTTTAACCTATTTGGCTTGGAGCTGCAACCAAAACTGCATGCTAGATTTCATCTCTGCAAATTAAATAGGGTTTGACTTGCATTTCTGGTTTGAAACTCAAATGAATACTTTAGTATCTGAGTACACACATTTATCTGTTGCTCTGTAAGTATCTGCTGCAAGTGTCAATTTGTCAACAGATTCTCATCAAACATGCAGTCAATGTGTCAAACAGTTTAGATTCTGATGACACACCGTGACACACGGCGTCCCATTTTGATCCAAAGTGTTTGCAAAGGTAGTAACAAATTTACGAGTTAGTCTGTCAACCCTTTACCTCATAGATGCACGTTTACAAACTGAGTAGATCCAAATCAGATGGCTCCTGTAAGAGTCATCTGACCAGGGTCTGCTGTATTTGCTTATGAAATATAATATATCTGATTCTACAGCTTCTGTCATTGTAAAAAATCTCCCTTCTTCTGAATGTGCTTACGGTATAAAAGTCAACTGGTGACAGGGCTCATGCTGGAGCTCTCCATCAAGGAGAAGGAGAAGTGGGATTCAGAGAGAAATGTTGGTCCTGATTTTGAATATCTCTGTACATGTATATGTTCTATATATTTAAACTCCTCACTCAGTTCAAAACAGTTAGGGTTAGGGAAACATTTTTTCCCAACTTGCCCTCGAGCTTGAGCCCAGGTTAAATTATTTGTTACATGATTATTCATCAGGTTAAAGATTAAATGTGTGTTTTAGGTATTGGGAAGCCTTGAAGAAGTGGGATGAAGCACTACAGTACACACCCTGTGACGGTAAAATACAGGAAATGAAAGCACAGGTGATGAATTTTAGCTTGACATGTACAGTAAAACCTCTCAATAACAGCCACCAAATTGTGTTGATTAGTTGGTATTTATGGCAGGTGGCTGCTTAAAGCAAGGTGAAAGTAAAACAGAATGCTCCTATAGGACCTTCTGATCCTATAGGAGCGTTCTGTTTTACCTTCACCTTGCTTTAAGCAGCCACCTGCCTTTAACACAAAATACTTGATGTAAATTAGTGGCCATTATAGAGAGGTTTTACTGTACTTGTTTGTGAAGGCATAGGAAAGTGTCTCTGTCAGGTAAATGGATAAAGGTTTCAAACATGTTTCATAAAGATGAGACACCAAGTTACTTCCATCTCATTTGGATATATTTGGTTTTCCAGGAAAATACCTACTACTGATATAACAAAATCTCTAAACAAAATACTACAGGTTTAACGCTTTACCTCATAGATATGCACTTTCACATCTTTGGAAATAGAGTATAACCAGATCAGATGGTTCCTATAAGATATGGGTCTGCTCTGTTTGTTTATGGAATGATATAGATCTGATTCTAAAATCTTGTACTCATATGTATGCATCACAGACATTCAGGTAATTGATATTTGTGAGGTCATTATTTTTTACATGAATCATTGAATAATCATCAGGTAAGGATGAAATCATTTCACCTTGAACATAGGACGTTTTGTATGGTACATGTATACATATTTATATATTGCTTGGTCACTGGTCAGTCAGTTATATTTTTGTACTTGTATATGCTATCTGCAGTAGAATCTGTTTGCAGTTAACCCAATCCTACATATACCTAAATGCTTTATCATGCATTTACAAACAGAGTAGACCCAGGCACTCCTATAGGAGCCATCTCACCAGGGTCTACTGTGTTTACTTTTGACATAGTATAGATCTGATTTTACTGGATTTGTCTTTTCTTGAAAAGTTGACATCATAAAAAAATGCAGTTAATGAATATTCATGGTGTCATTATTTCTTAAATGAATATTGAGCAGGGAAAATGTTAATGAAATGCGCAAATATTAGTATAAATGTTGTCAGTTTTCTTATACTCTGCTGAGTTGCTGTAAGCATGGGGCATTGCAGATCTCATCTTCTTCATCTGTATGGCTGTCTGTCAATCATCCATGCTGTTATCATCATGCTTTCAGCAGTGGACAAATGTGTACTGTTGAAAACTTTTGTTAACCCTTCGCTTGCTATTCACGTCAATATACCTACCTGTAAATAGTGAAAACCCATATGAGACAGCTCCTGCAGGAGCTGTCTCATCAGGGTCTGCACTATTTACAAGTTAATCGTGAAACCAGTGCACTCCACAGCAGTGATTGCACAGCGAAATACTTGTACACAGTGAAGATATAGGTAATTATACAACAGGGCATGGGTAAAGAAGGAGAAATGTATTTTAAAATTCAGCAAGAGAAGGGTTAATTTATTGATGACGTCTTTTTCATGAATATTCATGTAAGAACTAGTGACTACATAAGTACATGTACATGTATTAATTGTATAACCTTTGTTAATGACATGAACACAGAAGTGATTGGCCATGACAGAAACTGTAGAATGAAATCTATGTTAAACAATATGCAAACAGAGCAGACCCAGATCACACAGCTCCTATAGGATCTGTGTGATCTGGGTCTACTCTGTTTGCAAATGGGTTAACCCTTTCCCTCATACAAATGTGTTTTCACGCATTTGCAAACGGAGTAGACCCAGATCAGATGGCTCCTATAGGAGCCGTCTGATCAGGGTCTTCTCAGTTTGTTAATAAATTTTGAAAGATATTTGTCTGCGTTTTCTTAAATGGCTATAATGT
Source organism: Azorinus chamasolen (assembly GCA_963576725.1). Taxonomy (NCBI): domain Eukaryota; kingdom Metazoa; phylum Mollusca; class Bivalvia; order Cardiida; family Solecurtidae; genus Azorinus; species Azorinus chamasolen. The sequence continues at coordinate 44,497,348 of OY755243.1, read as the reverse complement.
ACCGCCTTCCAAATTTCATTATAACTATTTTATCCATGAATATTCAGTAGGTATTGAAATTTGGAATAAATATAGAACAGGGAAAGAGCAATTGACTTTTAGAATTTGAGGTATCTGTGCAATAAATCAGTATTGTGACACTATGTGATGGTTTTATTATAATAAAACATGTTTTATGTTGTATCAGTGATACATTGATGGATACACACCATAGATGGTATAATATTGATTTAATGCAATAGGTGGATAATAGACGGTGTTATGTCTTGCCTGTGAAGTAGAGAGAGAGACTCTAAAGTATCTTGTACTTCTGTTGTCCAGTCATCTGCCTGTTATCTGATCTGTTTCTTATAAACCGTAACTCCATAGATATGCGTTTTAATGTGTGTTCACTTTATATGGAATAATATTGATTTGAAATTAGTTTCTGCCAGGGGCCAAATGTCCATTATTCATATTCTACTGTAAAAATCAGTTAACTAATGTTAACAATGCCATTATTTCTTATATGAATACGTGTATTTATGTAGAAAAGGATGAAAGCATCTGCTAGCAGTTTGAAGATATATTCATGGAATACTTGCAATACATTTTCTCTCTGTCTGTCTCTGTTTCTGTCTGTCTCGGTCTATCTGTGTCTCTCTGTCTATGTCTATCTGTCTGTGTGTTACTACTCCCACATTCTTTTACACTCACATTCTCACTCACCTTATCATTTCTCACATATGCACACTCTTACATTCAACCATATTCTGTCATTCTTTCACTCTCTCATTCTTTCACTTACTTACCATCTCACTTATGACTGGGACTAACATTCAGCCCTATCCTCCTTTCCAGGCACTGATGGAGCTTTCTGAGGTTTTCCCAGCTCTCCATTGTGCCAGGAAAGCAGTTGAGTTTTCCCCAACATGGTGGATAGCTCACCAGACTTTGGGAAGAGCATTGCTTGGACTTGGTGAGGTTAGACAGGTAGGCTCAGGATCAGGAGAGAAACATTTGTTTTTATGCCCAGGACTACTTTTGAAAGAGCTATCTATGCTTCAGTCCTTTCCCCTTTTCATTCATTCATCAGTCTGTCACACAATTTTGTGTTGTGTTTTAAACTCTCTGCATACAAGCGACAAAACTGTTAATACCTATAGATGCAAACAGTTTGAATCCAGATGAGACACTGCATAATGTGGCATCTCATCAGGATCCAAACTGCTTGACTTTTTGACCATATAAATGAGAAAAATGTCATCTGAAGAATTAAAGCAGATGACAATTGCTGTAGAAGAAAAATTGCTTAGCTTGCCAAGAGTTAAGTATTTGATCTAGTCATGATACCTTATAGGATGGTTGATCTGTATATGAACTGTTGTACATGGGATATACTCCGTGATACAAGAGTTTCAGCCCCTGACCATATCTTCAATTCCCAGTCATTTGTTAACCCTTAACTCCATAAATATGCCTTTCTTCACCTTTGCAACAGGGCAGACCCAGATCAGACGGCTCCTATAGGATCAGGGTCTGCTCTGTTTGCATATGATATAATATAGATATGATTCTACAGTTATGATCAAAAGATCCTGTGTCAGTGTGCTACTCTAACAATTAATCTTGTTAATATTCATGAGTTCATATATTTTATGCGCCCGCCTTTATGCCATGGGGGGATTAAGTTTTATCCCAGTATGTCCGTCTGTACGTACTTCCATCCTGTAAAGGATTTCTTGGCTTGTGTAAGCTGGAATGATTTGATATTTGGTCTGAAGCATAACCGTAGTGAGTTATAGAGTGTTTCCCCTTTTCAGGTCTGTCGTTGATCTAATTCCTGTTTGCTAGCGCTTTGAATTTTGATGGTTGTTTAATGACAAAAACTTTCGCCAAAGATTTCATTATTTGTGTAAGCTGGAATTATTTGATATTTGGTCTGAAGCATAATCAAAGCAAGTTGTACAGTGTCTCCCCTTTTCAGGTCTGTTGAACATCTACTTCCTGTTTGCCAGCACTTTGAATTTTGATGATTGTTTAATGACAAATATTTTCGTCAAAGATTTATTTGTTTGTGTTAGCTGGAATGATATGATAATTGGTCTGAAGCATAATCATAGCAGAGGCAACATATATGGATCACTATCCATCTTGTGCCGTTGTCGTCTCCATATAATTTCTGTCACATTTTTCTCAGGCCAGCTTCCTGATATTTGGCACAAATCATTAGTATGGAGAAACTGAATTCTGGAATAGAGATCATATTAATTGATAGAAATCAGCACGAGGCAAACATGCAAACCTGAAGTCAATCAGTTTTAATGCAATTTAGAAAAAACCTGGCGGGGCATCCGTGTTCCATGGACACATTTTCATTTCCTGAATGTATTTGGAGTAAAGGGTTAATGGGGACATATGTGTCCTATGGACACATTTTTAGTTTCTTTCGTTTGGTTTAATTGTTTGTATTTTTAACCCTTCACTTGATGGATATCCAGGCAATACTCTGTCCATTAGGAATATTGATTTATTTCTTGTATTACATGTAAAATAAAAAGCCGTGAAATTTGTTGCCAAGGCAGACAGTAAAGAATCATATCTGTAACATACGAGGGGTGTTCCATAAATAATGTCATCTGTGCTTTATTTCGTGGAAATCGTGCAATTCATGCACAAAACCACCTCGTGTTGATTGAGTGATCACTGGCTCGTGACACAGGTAAATATCTCGTCCACACGTTCACTTGCCTCGGTACAGTGTACATCGTTTCATAGCCTATTTGTTAGACTATACACAAAATGACAGGAAAACGAGCTGAAAATGTTCTTGAAATTAGGGCCTATATAAAAGGTAGGTCATTACTCGGCATAAAGGCTGTAGATATTCACCGCGAGGTGTGTGACATTTATGGGGAGGGCCAAATGTCCCACAGGACTGTTTGTAGGTGGGTAGCTAAATTTAGTGCTGGGCAGCAGCAACTGAAAGATGCTGCTCGCCCAGGTGGTCCTGCAACAACTACGACCAAAGGTAACATAGAAAAAATCCGAAATATCCTCAAAACTGATGCTCGATTCACCGTAAGACAATTGGCTCGAATGACAAACTTGTCGTTAGCAAGAGTTCATGCAATTTTGAAGAAACACCTAAAAGTTAGAAAGATAAATGCAAGATGGATACCCCATTTGTTAACGGATGAGCAAAAGAAGACGCGTGTAACAATGGCAAAAAACCTTCTCAAAATGTACCCAAAATATAGTAAAAAGGCTTTTGATAATATAGTCACTGGTGATGAGACCTGGGTGTATTATTTTGAACCAAAGCGGAAGGTTTCCAACCGAACATGGGCCACTAAAAATGCCAGACGCCCAAGTATTGCCAAACGAATACGAACGGTAAAGAAGGTTTTGTATGCTATTATTTTCACTAATAAGGGTCCAGCTATTCAAATCCCGGTGCCAAAAGGCAGAACGGTCACAGGCAAGTTCTATTAAAACGTTGTTCTAAGAAAATTGAAGAACTACTACAAAAGTAGCCGCCCCAAAACAGGACTTAAGTATGTCCGACTTTTGCATGACACGTATTGTCACAAGGCACGTATTGTGACTGACTTTTTGGAGTCAGAGAAGGTTACCGTCTTTCCGCACCCTCCGTATTCGCCAGACTTGGCCCCCCTGCGACTATTTTCTCTTTCCAAAACTTAAATATCATTTATCTGGAAGGAGATACAATTCGAGAAATGCCCTTGGATCTGCTGTTTATCAGTGTCTGATGGGTGTCCCCATTGAAGAGTATGAAAAATGCTTCCAAAAATGGATTGACCGGCTAAAAAGGTGTATTCTGGCTGGCGGAGAGTATTTTGAAGGGCAGAGCAAATTAAAATGAACAAAAGCACTTCCGCTATATGAGCACCGATGCAAGTGACGTTATTTTTGGAACACCCCTCGTATATGCAAACTGAGAAGACCCTAATTAAAGAGCTCCTACTGGGCCTGGGTCTACTGTGTTTGCAAATATGTAGAAAAGGCTAGAATATCAATTAAAATGTTAACCCTTTACTCCATAAATATGCTTATCTATGCCTGTGCAAACAGAGTAGACTCAGATCAGATGGTTTCTATAGAAGCCATCTGATCAGAGTCTGCTCTTTTTGCCTATATGGTTATGATTCTGGAGTTCCTACCATGGCCAAAATGTCCCATGACCATGTGGCATCATAAAAATTAATTTGATTAGTTTTCATGATGTCATTATTCTTACATAAATATTCATGGAGTAAATGGTTAAAAAAGATTATTATACCCCCCTTTTGAAAAAATGGGGGTATATTGCTTTGCACATGTCGGTCGGTAGGTCGGTCGGTCGGTCGGTCGGTCGGTCGGTCGGTCTGTCTGTCGGTCGGTAGATCGATGGTTTCCGAACGATAACTAATAAACGACTTGGCCTAGAATCTTCAAACTTGCTGTGGTGGTTGGTCATGACAAGTAGATGACCCCTATTGTTTTTTAGGTCACTAGGTCAAAGGTCAAGGTCACCATGACCTAAAATGGTGAAATAGTTTCCGATCAATAACTGCTCAAGGGTTTGGCATGGGATCTTCAAACTTGCTGTGGTGGTTGGTCATGACAAGTAGATGACCCCTATTGATTTTGAGGTCACTAGGTCAAAGGTCAAGGTCACCATGACCTTAAATGGTTAAATGGTTTCCGATCAATAACTGCTCAAGGGTTCAGCTTAGAATCTTCAAACTTGCTGTGGTAGTTGGTCATGACCACTGGATGACCCCTATTGATTTTGAGGTCACTAGGTCAAAGGTCAAGGTCACCATGACCTTAACTGGTAAAATGGTTTCTGATCAATAACTGCTCAAGGGTTTGGCCTAGGATCTTCAAATTTGCTGTGGTGGTTGGTAATGACCACTAGATGACCCCTATTGCTTTTTAGGTCACTATGTCAAAGGTCAAGGTCACCATGCTCTTAAATGGTCAAATGGTTTCCAATCAATAACTGCTCAAGGGGTTGGCTTAGAATCTTCAAACTTGCTGCTGTAGTTGGTCATGACAACTGGATGGCCCCTATTGTATTTGAGGTCACTAGGTTAAAGGTCAAGGTCACCATGACCTTAACTTGTAAAATGGTTTCTGATCAATAACTGCTCAAGGGTTTGGCTTAGGATCTTCAGACTTGCTGTGGAGGTTGGTTGTGACCCCTTGATGACCCCTAAAGTTGTTGAGGTCACTAGGTCAAAGGTCAAGGTCACCATGACCTTAACTGGTGAAATGGTTTGCGATTAATAACTGCTCAAGGGTTTGGCTTAGGATCTTCAAACTTGCTGAGGTGGTTGGTCATGACAACTAGATGACCCCTATTGATTTTGAGGTCACTAGGTTAAAGATCAAGGTCATCATGACCTTAACTGATGAAATGGTTTCCAATTAATAACTGCTCAATGGTTTGGTTCGGGATCTTCAAACTTGCTGTGGTAGTTGGTTGTGACCACTTGATGACCCTTAAAGTTGTTGAGGTCACTAGGTCAAAGGTCAAGGTCACCATGACCTGAATATGTGAAATGTTTTCAGATCAATAAATGATCAGTGATTTGGCTTAGGATATTCAAAGTTGCTGTGGTGATTAGTCACGACCGCTAGATGACCTCTATAGTTGAGGTCACTAGATCAAAGGTCAGGGGGTCGGGGGTATACATGTTTTACAAACATCTCTTGTTACCTTTATTTCAGGCCATTAAAAGTTTTTCTAGAGCCATACATTTGAATCCTGCTGAGAGAGAATTATGGGAGGAGGATTTACAATGGGCATGGTCTCTTCTACAGAAGAAGAAACTCTTGGATGAGGAGAAAAAGAGAGAACAGAATAGAGGCAAGGTTACAGTCACCCCACTGGGAGAGCAGGATGAAATATCGGACACTGAGGAAGGGTATTGTCGTGAGGTAGATGTTTACAGATATTCTGGCCATGCAGAACAAGGAGTAGAGAATGAAGAGGTTAAACAACTTCCAAATAATTTTGTGCAAATGCGGGATCAGGATCCAACATGAATTTTCTATCAGTGGAATACAAATAAAAAATATCTGTTACCGTTAAAATTATTCGTTTACTTCCATCAATTCATCAGTTGATCCATCTGATACTGATGTTGGTCTTTCTTGTCTACACTGTTTGATAGCAATTACTGACAATATATTAATGAAACCACATAAGAAGCTTGATCATCAAGAGGAGATAGATCAGAGCAACAGATAAATGTGCATACACTCAAATACTGAAATTGTCTTTCCTCCACCAAACCCTATGTTGTGACCACTCTTAAGAATCGTCTCAAAGAGACGATTCTTAACCCTTTCCCTGTTCTGCATTTAGGCCAAATTTCAATACCTACTGAATATCCATTAACAAAATAGTTGTAAAGAAATAGGGAAGGTGGAACATTGTAGACATTTTAAAAAGCAAAGGAACAGATTTTTCAAATTCTATTAGCAAACAGAGCAGACCCTGATCAGACGGCTCCTCTAGGAGCCGTCTGATCTGGGTCTACTCTGTTTGCAAATGCGTGAAAACACGTTTATATGAGGGAAAGGGTTAAGAGTGGTCACAACATAGGGTTTGATGGAGAAATAAAGAAGTCATACTTGAAAATGTTTTAATTTACACATCTTATCTGGAGCTCTGATATGTATATTGTTACAGTGTTCTAGATAGATTTGTCTCAGAGATATAAACAAACACAGAGCAGACTCTGATCAGACATCTCCTCTAGTCTTATCTGATCTGGATCTACTTGTTTTGCAAAGCTATCAAAATCAGATCTATGTTATCCATAAGCAAACAGACCAGACTCTGGTTGGGCGACACCAACAGGGACCTCTAGTTTGGTTCTACTGTTTTGGTAATTAATTAATAATGCCAAAAGGTGTCTCTGTCAGGTAATGGGTTAATAGGGGGTTTCAGGTTGTGTAGAAAGTTCCTATAGTAGCTTATTGCAATACCTTCAATATGCATTAACCAATTCCCTTATGGGCTAATTTTAGATCCAGCTTCATTGAATAAAAGTACCAAAATGGAGCATTTACTAGAAAAATGGGAAAATTTAGATTTTAGTAGTTTTGAAACCATTGTAATAAATGGAGCATTTGCTCCTGTGGAGCAAATGCTCCATTTATCACAATGGTTTCAAAAACTGACCTTTACAGAGGAATCAATATGAGGGAATGGGTTAATTGTTTCTACATATAAACACCTTTACACTCATCTGCAAACAGAGTAGACTCGGATCAGATGGCTCCTGTAAGAACCATCTAGAACAGGTCTAAACAGTTATACTACTGGAACCAGTTTTTCCGTCCATCCGTAGACCCAGATTAGTCCAAGCTGCTTCTACAGACTTTACCAAATTTGCTGACGTATCACAGGTCTTTTTTTTTTTTATCCGATCCCTGTTTACAGTACCAGAGTTATTGCCTACAGTATACTTTCGACATTTTAACCCTTACAGTGCCGGACACGAGTCATAAATGTCCTTTGCAAACAGTGTAGACTAAGTTGAGAGGGCTCCTAGAAGATCTTGTACGAACGATTCCAATTTGAGCCGTCTGATCTGGGCCTACACTGTTTGCATCTATGAAGGAAAATCTTAATCAAAGACTTCAGAGAATTGTATGAATCAGAACGTCCTGGTACATAGAACAGAACGGATCTCTTATTTGGCCAGTGTTTACAAAACTTGGGCATACTTTTTGTAACAACATATGAGCGTACACATGTTAACAGAACAAAATGTAATAACAACAGTATTTTTAACTCTTTCGGCGCCAATGTCGCCTGTTGGCACCATTGAAAACAGTGCAATCCCAGGTCAGATGCCGCCTAAGGCGGCATCTGACCTGGGACTTCACTGTTTTCTGTATTATTTTAGCCCAAGCATACAAGTTTTTAAAAAGAAACGTTTACTAATATACCTTTATTATTTATTTTAGAATTATATTTAATATGAAATTATTATTGCAGAAGACACTTTTAAATTTGGCGCCTAAAGAGTTAATCTTTCATCCGTGTCGCGCACGCACTGGCATTTGCAAACAGTGTAGACTCCGATCAGAGGGCTCACAGAGAAGACCTGTCACTATGTACTGCCCTGTTTGTCATTCAGTCTCCTCTAGCAAGATTAAGCCCATCATACTGAATGGGTTCTATACACTGTTGGACTATTCCATTCTCATAATTCAGGGTTTGAAAGGGTTAATTGAAGCAACTACTTGTTACATAAATGATCAAGAAGAAACGTTTACGATACAAAAATGTGGGCCGTAGTATTCTGAAGAAAGTGATAGCTTCCGGGGGCATAGAGTAGGGTTAATGGCAGAAGACAACCACATTTTGCCATGGTGACATTTTTATGTCTAGCCTTGACCCCAGCGCGTTTATTTCATAACATCACATGTTACTACAAAATAACAAGTCACAGTGCGTCTCATTGCTCGCTTGGTGCCCCGTCTAGTCTGTGACTGCCTGTCTGCATGTGAAGACGCACTGCCTCCAAACATGGCTACTCAACACAACGTTATAGTGTGCTTGGTGCTGTTGCAGGCTTTAGCTGGAACGGGTAAGACTGACAGTCGCTTAGCCTTTTCAACACTAAATAGTTTTAACCTGAAAAAGGCGGTCTGCTTTAATTCTGAATTCTCGTTGTCAATAAGTCTGGTGATTGTGCATAGTGTAACGGAAGCTCATTCTGTCCTAGGCTATTTTAGACCCAACCTATTTGAATGTGTCTACCGAAAAGGAGCATTAGAGGAAAGGAAAAATTAGAATTTTGTAGTTTGAAACCATTGTGACAAATAGAGCATTTGCTCCTATAAGTGCAAAATTTAATACTCTTTTTGTTTCAATGGTTTCATAAAGTGACTTATAGATGCGCAAAAATGCGTCACTAGGGGATAATGTGTAAAACACATTCAAATCTCTTCAAGCTGTACAGACCATGACCAACCGTTTTTGTAATACACACGGCATCTCCCAGGGTCTACACTGGCATCACCAAGGCACTTGTACATGTATGGGGTAAACGGTAATGCTGGGATATGTGATGACCTACGTAAACGGTTTCTCGGACAAAGTAGTTATCATGAAATATGGAAGGTGAAACACTGTAGCCATTTTAGATGGTAAAGGCACCGCTCTTTCAAATTCCATTAGCAAACAGAGCAGACCCCGATCAGACGGCTCCTATATTTATACGAGGGACATGTTAAGGGGTAATGCCTCTAGTTGAGGGAATGCTCCAAATGCACACTGCGACACGGACTTATTTGTGTGGAAATTATTATTGTAAAGAAAAACAGGCTTGGCTTTCAGAAATGGCTGAATGGTCTGGAGACTGGGTGGGAAATGTAAAACGTTATAAAACTGTGCATTTCAACAAATGCGTTCGATGTCAGCGAGGAAGTGAATATAATCATGTTGTGTGTGTTTTACAAACAATGTAGACCAGTATCCATGCTTATAAAACCTTTTAGTTGAGTCCGAGTTCGTTCTCAAGTTTTTGATTGGTCAGATTTGAGCCTTTGCTCAAATCTGACCTATCAAAAACTTTAGCACGAACTCAGACTCAACTAAAACGTTTTATAAGCACGGACCCAGGACTATTGAGCGCATCAGAATTACTGCGCTTGGTTAGTGTGTATGATTTGCGTCGGGTAAAATAATTACAGTTAAACCTCGATACAGTAGAACCCCTCTAATGCGACCACTTATAGAAGAATCATAGCTTCCTTTATGAGCAGATGGTTGCTTAATGCAGGACGAAAGTAATGCAGAAAACTCCTATAGGAGCTTTCTGCATACCTTTCGTCCTGCCTGTACAACCCAGAACTATGCATGGTCGCATTAGAGGGTTTTTACCATAGTTCGAAAACTCAAACGAGTATCATTATCGGTGTTTAAGATAGGTAGCAGCTTAATGATTGGTGAAAGCCCGTCTAGGAGCTTTCTGCATGACTCTCACCCTGCACAAGCAGCCACCTACCTAAAATGGCACCCATTCTTCATTATTCAATTGTCGAAGTATTGAGTGTTTATTGTATGTGCACACCAGCCTCAAATATGTGATAACCGATGCAAATGTATTGGATGCAGACGAGACGCCGGGTAACTCAGCGGCTCATCAGGATCCAAACTGTTTGATACCGTTTTTAACCCATTACCTCATGCTATTTTTAGATAAAACTTCTTTGAATAAAACTACCGAAAAGGAGCATTAACTAGAGCAAAGGAAATTTTTAGAATTTTGTAGTTTGAAACCATTGTCATAAATAGAGCATTTGCTCCTATAGGAGCAAATGCTCTATTTATCACAATGGTTTCACAAAGTGACTTTTACAAAGTCGTCAATATGAGGGAATGGGTTAAAGAGAAATAAAAGGAAATAATGAGAATGACAGAAGACGACACATTTTGCTGACGGCAATTACGCAAATAATTAATGCAACCCCATGCCCAGATAACATGTGTAAATTAAAATAAAAGCACTTTAAAAAGAAAGCTCCTTTATTTCGCCACCGTCCTATGTTGTAACCACTCGACGAGACGATTCTCAAGAGTGGTCACAACATAGTGTTAAAATTGAATACATGTATATGGATCTATTGTTCAGTAATGCCACATATGCTGATGATTTGGAAAGTGTGATTATCACAGATTTGCCATGGGTAACGAAAGGGTTAATACCCCCACTTCATATTAAATATAGGAGTCTGGGAAATGTGGTTTCTTACTGCAGTAAGAAAACTATGCATTAAGCCAACTACAGTAAAATGACATGCAATAATCAGAGGTACGGACACAAAAGACAGAGTTTTGACATCAAATACAGATGGACGGACACCACAGACAAATATACGACAACAAAGGCAGATATACGAAAACAAAATGCAGATGTACGAAAGATGTACATACATAAAAGACAAATGTACGAACATCAAAGAGAGCTATAGGGACACTAAAGACAGATGTACAAACCCAAAGACAGATATAAGGGCACCATGTACATAAAAACAGATGTACGAAACAACCAAAGACAGATATACGAACACTACAACACAACGATAAATACCAAAGACATAAAGACATATATATGGCATCAAATACATACATACGGATACCAAGGACAGAAGTGTGACACCAAAGACAGATGCAGAACACCATAGACAGATGAGCGACACCAAAGACATGCAGAACACCAATGTGCATAGACAGATGAACGACACCAACAGCAGATGTACGACACCAAAGACAGATGCAGAACACCACAGACAGATGAGCGACACCAAAGACAGATGCAGAACACCATAGGCAGATGAGCGACACCAACGACAGATGTACGACAAACAAGGTCAGATATACGACACCAACGACAGATGTACGCACACCAAAGACAGAGTTATGTACACCAAAGGCGGACGTTTTAACATCAAAGACAGATATACAACACCAAAGGCAGACGTATGAACACCAAAGACAGGTGTACTGACAAAAAGGCTGCCATACGAATACCAAAGAAAGAAAGATGTTTGGACACCAAAGGCAGACGTATGAACACCAAAGACAGGTGTAACGAAACTACATGTATTTACGGACAGGTGTACGAAAACGAAAGACAAAGGTACGGCGTGCGAGCACCAAACACGGGGATCGGGACACTTAATACAGATGTACGAAACCAAAGCCAGATGTACGACGTTAACCCATCACCTCAGAGGCGATTTTTAGTTTTAGATATTACCTCTTTGAATGCATCTACCGAAAAGGAGCATTAACTAAAGGCTTTTTTGTAGATCTGTGTAGTGTTGCAACCATTTTGATAAATAGAGCATTTGCTCCTATGGAGCAACTGTTTTATTTATCACAATGTTTTAAGAAAGTGGTTTCTACAGAGGCATTTAAAGGGGTCAGTATGAGGGAATGGGTTAAACGGACACCAAAGGTAGACGTACGAAGACCAAAGACACGTGAACCAAAACGAAAGATAGATGTGCGACACCAAAGGCAGAATTACTTACACCAACGACAGATGTAAGAACACCAAAGACAGATGTACGGACACTAAAGACAGATGAAAGACACAAACGATTATCATAAAAGCAGTAAATGTACGGACACCAAAGACAGATGTACGAATAGCAAAGACAGATATTCGGCACAAAAAGACAGTTAACATGATCATGACATCAGCAGCTGTGCGGACATTCAAAGACAGACAAGTTACCATGAAATCAGCTAATGTAAGGACATCAAAGTCATCATCAGACACCAAAGTCATATTTACAACACCAAAGATAGTAGAATTATCATATAATCAGTAAATGTTCGGACACCAGTAAAACAACCATGAAAAAGCAGATGTGTAGAAATCACATACAATAAAAGTACACACCTGCAGAGGTACGCGAAAGACAGTAAAATTACCATGAAATTAGCACCATATCAAAAGCTCATTTTATAAATACTTAACTATTCATACAGTAATTGTTTCTTACACGAATGTTCACCAGGTGAAGGGTTAAAGCATGAACCACGTGTCCGTATAAACACAAATTGACGTTTCTCTTTTCGTCTCTATTACAGTTCGGACACAGTTTGGAAGTTTGTTCGGCGCTGGTCTGAATACTGGCGGCCATGGAAATGGACCTGGGATCGGTCTTGGGACAGGTGGCATTGGGCTTGAAGGTGGCGGCCTTGGACTTGGCGGCGGGCTTGGACTTGGGGGAGGCGGCCTTGGGCTTGGAGAGGGCGACCTTGGACTTGGCGGCGGGCTTGGACTTGGAGGCGGCGGCCTCGGACAAGGGGGTCAAAGAGGATTTCGCGGCTCATCTAGATGGGGAGGATTTGGTGGATGGTTCCGAAGCTCTAGACTTAATCGAGTTGTTAGATTCATGGTCCACCCTGACGCTAGACCAACACAACCGATGTTGGACATCGCATTAAGACACAGAGGATCGCCTTCAACCCAGGCGGAAAAGATGGAATACATACCACATTTCGCCCAACTAGCCTTCGAAATGGGCGTCAAACCACCAAATGTAACCGGAATACCGACAATGCAACAGATGACCGAGTATATGCTCAAAAGAGGCGTGGAGTGGGAGAAAGTTAAGAATGCAAGGTCGTCTAGTAACTCGGGAAATTCAGATGTAACGGCTAATTCAGGACAGACCAGCAGTAACACTGACCCGACTATTGTGGTTTACGCTCCGTGGGATGAAGCTACAAGTACTGGTAGCAGTGGAGGAAGTGCTATGAACACTGCGACAAACAGTATCACAGGATGGGCTGAACCGCCTAATGTAATTGGTTCTTATGATCCTTGGGGTGAAACTACAGCTACTGGTAACAACGGAGGAAGTTCGGTGAACACCAACACAACCACAACCAGGAACACAGGAACAACGAATTCGTTCTTAGAAAACTACCTACTGGTACAGCTTCTGTTACAGAATAACAATCGGAACAACGAAAATGGACTGGCGTGATAGTCTCGTCATGATCTGATGTTGTTTTAACATTTACCGCATGCATATTCATATTAAAAATAATTACATCATGGATATTGAATAGCTGAATGTTATACATGTACAGTAAAACCTCTCTATAACGACCACTAAATTACATCAAATAGTTTGTGATAATAACAGATGGCTGCTTAAAGCAAGGTGAAAGTAAAACAGAACGCTCCTAGACCTAAATACCAAATACAGTAAAACCTCTCTATAACGCCCACTAATTGCATCAAGTATTTTGTGTTAAATGCAGATGGCTGCTTAAAGCAAGATGAAAGTAAAACAGAACGCTCCCATAGGAGCGTTCTGTTTTACTTTCACCTTGCTTTAAGCAGTCACCTGTCCTAAATACCAACTAATTAACATAATTAAGTGGTCGTTATAGAGAGGGTTTACTGTAATTAACACAATTTAGTGGCCGTTGTAGAGAGGTTTTACTGTACTGGCATCATTGACAAGAGAATATTTCACTATCATGGACACTTTAGAATCATATCTACATGTATATTACATCATAAGCAAACATAGAAAATGGCTCATACAGGAAGCCCACTGATCTTGGTCTACTCTGGTTGCAAATGCGTGAATATGCGTTTGTATGAAGGAAGGATTAAACACGTGTTCAAGAATAACTCTTTTATTTCTGCATCAAACGCTATGGCGTGAGCATTGTTTAGAATCACCCCGAAGAGTTTTAATAAATAGTGGAGAAATGTTAATTTTAGTATTTGAAAAAACATCAAGTATTAATGGCTGGATGTATAAACAGTTAAATCCCTCTAGACCGGGCGTTCAATTAAGTATAAATATCGGTCTTGGAGACAGGTGGCAGCTTAATGCAGGGTGAAAGTCGTGCAGAAAGCTCCTCTATGAGCTTTCTGCATGACTTTCATCCTGCACTAAGCAGCCAACTGCCTTAAAGTATATACATCCTTCTCTACTAGAATGCCGGTATAGAAGGGGTTTACTCACTGTCACTAGATCGAAAAAGACTATAGTCTATTTATTATGTCTATACATAAATACATGTAAAAGGTGTTATAAATAGACTGTAGTCTTTTGCGATCTAGTGCTAGTGGTTTTACTGTTTTGACATGCAACTTTAAAATAACTGCTAATTATAGATCAATCTAATCTGGAGGTTACTGACAAAAAAGATCACGTCCTGATGCTGCGAGGGAAACAACAGACACAGAGCCTCAACCTCTGCACCAGAAATCAAAGAGACTCAACATCTGCACCAGAAGTCAAAGATCATCGTTGCGGTGTATGCGGACGCATCTGTGCTTTTAACTTCGGCTTGAGGAGTCACCATGAGACGTCAGAGAAGCACGATGAGGTCATCGTCGGTCACCGATGGACAACCTGTAGTAGTAGTAGTAGTAGTAGTATGCATGTGTACATGAACATGCAATCATACATGTAAACACACGTTCAAGCGTTAAATAGAAATTAAAGAAAAATCAACTTTAACAATTTATTAATTTTACCACAGATTTTGTTCTAAGTCCGTGATGTGCACTTCGTTACCATGTGCAAAAATTTAAGTGCACTCGTTGCTTTAAAAAACGCCTATCCCATTAGGTGCAACCTACATTTGCAAACATGCTGTATGACATCATGAATATTAATTAGATTAATTGTTATAATAGCACATGGAGACAGAAACGTTTGGACGTGACATAAATAGAATCATATCTATATTATATCATAAGCAAGCATCGCAGACCCTGATCAGACGGCTCCTATAGGAGCCGTCTGATCTTGGTCTACTCTGTTTGCAAACGTGTAATTATGGAGTAAAGGGTTATAAATACGCTTGAACAAATAATCAGTTAGTAAATTATACCATGCATCTTAACTGAATCCAAGATGTTTGCGATTGCCAATTAGGCCCCGAGGCTATAAAACTTTCAGCTTGAGTCTGAGTTCATTCTCGTGCATTTAATTGGTCAGATTTTGAGATCGCTCATAATCTGTCCAATCAAATATAGTAAACCCTCGATAATTCAAATATTTAGTATAGAATTGTGACCCTCTTTAGAGAGATGGAAGCCCATGCAGGGCTGAAGTCATGCAGAGAGCTTTCTGCACGATTTTCATCCTGCATTAAGCTGTCACCTGCCTTAAAGATCCATAATGCAGGTCTCTGTCTCTCTGTCTCTCTGTCTCTCTCTCTCTCTCTCTCTCTCTCTCTCTCGCTCGCCCAGGTCGTCCACAGACGGACACACCGCGGACACTGCCAATCACTTCTGTCCTTCATACACATGGTCAATTCTTCTGTGTTTGCTGATCCAGCATCCCTCATTAGTACATTGACCACGGTTGCGGTAGGGTGCCCTGGTTTCCGTCTCCCATCAGTTGGGTTCCACATTTGAGTGTTCATATAATCGAGATTTTACTGTACTGGAGAATGGACTCGGACTTGGACTCAGACGTTTTATAACCCCGGACACAGGTCGCGCTTAGACGGAGAAAGGATAACCCTTCACTCCATAAATACGCCTGTCTACACCTTTGCAAACAGAGCACACCCAGATAAGGACATGCTCTGTTTGCTTGTGAAACAATATAGGTCTGTTACTACAGTTTCTGCTTCAGTAAAATTTATGTGTTAATACATGTATGCCATTTTGAAAATTAACCTAATTAACATTCATGACGTCATTATTTCTTACATAAATATTAATGGAGGAAACGTTATTCCTTATCCTGTCATGATCTTGTGTAGTGTTCTATCGTTTGTGAAACTATTGTCCGAGTAACAAACAGCTTGGGTCCTGATGAGGCGCTTAGTTACTCATCTGGATCCAAACTGTTTGCAGGATAGAGGATTTATACATGTTATAATGTATACATGTATTGGATATTATTAGTTATACAGATCATTGGCGGAGTATCTGGCTTTTTATTTCCTGCTGAGGAAAACCATGTTGCCCGATACTATGGCATGAATCCGGCCAGGGGGCAGTGTCACCCGTAAACTTGCCTGGTTACATCTGGTTAATTAATGCAAATGAAATGTTGCAAATTAACCCATTCCCTCATATTGACGACTTTTGACGACTCTGTGAAAGTCACTTTGTGAAACAATTGTGATAAATAGAGCATTTGCTCCTATAGGAGCAAATGCTCTATTTATCACAATGGTTTCAGAACTACAAAATCCTAAAACTTTCCTTTTCTCTAGTTAATGCTCCTTTTTGGTAGATTCATTCAAAGAGATTGGATCCAAAAATAGACGATGAGGTAATGGGTTAAAAGTAAATTGCAGAATACTTTTTGTAACTACAGTGTGGCAAGTGGCCAATTAGTAGATTTAATAGTACTATACACCTCACGTCGACTAGCAAATAACCTTTCCTTACCAAGTCAAATCAGTCGTATGTGTACAATAAAACCTGTCGTAAGCCGCCATCAAAATATGTCTTATTATTGGAAAGTTAGGCAGTTTGGAGAAAGTTCTGCATTACTTTTGCCCTACCTTAAGCAACCACCTGCTATGTTCAATAAATGCATGACCGCTTAGGACATGTTCTACTGTACGTGTCGGTCTACAAACCATTCAACAGTAACCCATACCAGCACAATACAGTTCGCTGTCAAATACATCCATATATAACACTACTCTGCTACAATGTTTGTTTGATTAACGTTCTCCCCTTTTCATTATAAACATTACAATAAAACCTCTCTATAACGGCCACTAAATTGTGTTAATTAGTTGGTATTTAGGACAGGTAGCTGCTTAAAGCACGGTGAAAAAAGAACGCTGTTTTACTTTCACCTTGCTTTAAGCAGCCACATGCTTTTGATGTAATTTAATGGCCGTTATAGAGAGGTTTTACTGTACAATACTAACAGTTTCGATCCTGACTGTTATATAGGTTATCACAGATGCGAAATTAGCAGGTGGTTTAAAGGAACTATAGTCCCAAATCATTTATCTGATTTGTAAATGGGTCAGTATCTGTACATGTATATGTTTGTTTAATGTTCGGCTGTATAACTGTTGCTTACTATCTTATACTTCCCTATACAGAAATCGCTATTAATACGTCTATGTGCTTTTCATAGACACTAACTGCACTGTAAGTCGAACTTAGTTAATGGCAGGGGGGCTATGACAAACTTATTTAAAAGGGATGAAAAACGGTCACCAGTTTCTGAAATGGCAAACTATTCCCTCTCTGATTGGTCATTATAAAAATTAAGTTCAATAATTTATGAATTATTGTAAAAATACGCTTGGTAAACTGGCCCTTTCTCTTATAAATATATAAACATTTCCCCTGTTCTATGTTTATTCCAAATGTCAATACCTACTGATTATTCATGGACAAACTAGTTATGAAATATGGAAGGTGGAACTTTGTAGCCATTTTAGAAAGTAAAGACACATATCTTTCAAGTTTCATTAGCAAACAGAGCAGACCCTGATCAGACGGCTTGTTTATATGAAGGAAAGGGCAAAATAAAGAAATTAATATGAATTACAAATGTACCTGATTTTTTATGAAGGCGTGTGAACACATAAAGATTTGGCCATTCCAAAATTGTAGAATCAGGGTCCAAGGTTATAAAACTTCTGAGTCTGAGCCTGGGTGATTCTCAAGTATCTGATTGGTCAGATGTTTGAAAATGATCTCATACTCAAGCAAAAAGTTTTTATAACATTGGGGCCAGATCTATATTGTTCATTAGGCATATTTAGCTCCTGTTCGGGCGGTTCGGCCAGGAACCATCTGATCTTGGTCTGGCGTCAAACGTAAACCTTATCAAGTAAAGGGTAAATCTATTTTGTACAGTAAAACCTCTCTATAACGGCCACTGAATTGTGTTAATTGGTTGGTTCTTAGGACAGGTAGTTGCTTAAAGCAAGGTGTAAGTAAAACAGAATGCTCCTATAGGTGGTTGTTTAAAGCAAGGTGAATGTAAAACAGAACACTCCTATAGGAGCGTTCTGTTTTACTTTCACTTGCTTTAAACAGCCACCTACCTTTAACACAAAATACTTGATGTAATTTAGTGGTCGTTATAGAGAGGTTTTACTGTATATATTGTTTTTATTAAAAAAAACCTACCTATACACACCAGAGCTACAGATAAAGGTGAGTTCCAATGCACTTAAATCATTATCTCCACCAAACCCTTCGAGACGATTCTAAAGAGTGGTCACAGTATAGGGTTCGGTGGATAAATAAATGAGCTATACTTGCAAATGTTAAAATTTCGCATCTTATATGGATCTTTGCTATACACATTAATGTTTGGTACATTTGGCACCGAATTAATTATTACATTTGACACCGATTTAATTATTACATTTGACACCGATTAATTACATCTGAATCCGATCTATATGTTCTGTTCTAATAGATAAGAGAACAGTCTATATACAACGTGTTTTAGTGAACATGTGACAGGCCAATAGAAAATATGTCTTCGGGTATTTACCAGCAGTGTAAACCTCGACCAGGCCCCAAATGACATCGCCCGTTTTGGCGTATGTTTTATAAATACAGTTACGGATCAAAGAAGATACTAGTTCCGTGCAAAAATTGCAAAGCAAAACATGTAAATACAGGCAAGGAAAACTAATCAGCATGCAAAGATTACAGTAAGAAGAATCTGTGTGCAATAATGAATAATAATGAATAGCTAAAGTAATATTTTAGCACCCATACCATTAGGTCAGACTGTATTAACTCATTCTCTCTTATGTTATTTTTAGACCCAACCTTTTTGAATCAATCTACCGAAAAGGAGCATTAACTAGAGAAAAGGAAACATTTAGAATTTTTTAGTTTGAAACCATTGTGATAAATAGAGCAGTTGCTTCTAAAGGAGCAAATGCAAGATATTTATCACAATGGTTTCGCAATGTGAATTTTATAGAGGCGCAAAAATGCGTCACTAGGGGGTAATGTGTTAAGTGTGTGGATCCAACGAGTCTCTTTCATTAGTCTAGATCAGTCATTTTTACCATGCCAGTAGACATGACAGAGAAATCATGTTTGGTTTTCAGAAAGTATGTGCTCTGAAACATTAGTAGGAGTATAAGGAGAATGTCTGATGCCAAATGTATGACTAGATAGATAGATAGATAGATAGATTTAGCATCTAAATTTGCATACAATTTACAAGATATTAATACATAAAAATGACATACTTAAAATATGGTACAATCAAATTTTGTAATAATTCCATATACATATTTAAATATTACATAGAAGCAATTTTTAATCAGTTATATTGAAATATTAGAGTAGTGTAGTTCGGCCCAATAAGATGGTACAATGTGTTAAAATGATAATGATAAAAAATATATCTAAGTCGACTTTGATCATGACTTGGAAGAGTATGCCGATGCTGGGGAAGCCCAGAAAAGTCCGAAGACTTATCTCCACTGGGATCCCGAAATTAGAAGAAATACTTAAACTATCTTAGAAAAAATGAAAGTAAATATGGTTCAATTGAAAAATAGATTTATTTGAAATAAAGGATGCTCGTTTTCAAAAATTATAGAAAGCCTATTTTATAGCATTTGGTCAATATTAATATTAATATAGTCTAAAATTAGGTATGAACATCTAATACTGTTCCAGGTAAAACTTTTAAATTTCTTTTTTGAACTTTTTTGTGGTTTTTAACAAACTGCACTTTCTCTGGCAATGTATTCCAAATGTTCTTGCTGTTAAAGTAGAAAGTTGAGAATAACACATTATTTATTTTACCTTTACCTTTATGAAAATTAGACTCACTTTTCCTTGTGTTGTATGAATGTACATCTGCAGTTTTAGAAAAATATATTTTCATATAGGATGGACAGTGATCATTATAAATGTTATGAACATGATTCATTTCCAGTTGTTTGACTCGATCATCTACGTTTAAAATTCCAAACTTCTTAAAATATTCATTTGTAACAGAGAATCGCTGATGTTCATTTAAGATGCATATGATAACATTATTTTGAGTGGTCTGTAACTTCTTTTTCTGTGTTTTAGTGATACTGATATACCATACTGAACAGGCGTAGTCGAAATGACAATGTGTAAGAGAATCGCAATAGAGAGTCTTTTGTTCTTACTGTTCGTTCTTTGTGAGCACTTTTGACGTGTCTGCCTAACATTCTGCAAATTACACCTTTTTATGGAATCAGATAAATAACTTTTCAGACACGCAGTTAATATTTTGTCTAACACGAACTGTTTTTTAAATATTACATGCATTTTAATAAATGTAAACCTTGTACTGATCAAGAGACGCGTTTGTGATGAGTCAGCAATTTGTTTTGATCGTCGTATGTTAGAGTGTACGATTCTTTATCGTACGATTTTTGCAAGACGAGTCTCTGTTTTTCAAGAGTGGTGTTTATTCGTTTTTTTAAAGTTGTACTGTATTCTAATGGAATTATATTTATATAGAAAAAAAAAACTTTCTAAAGCGCCCAATTAATGAAATGTCGCTGCATAATGCTGGGCAAAAGTAATTGCTGAAAGTGCGTGTGTGTATGTGTCTGTATGCCCATGTGTCTGTGTGTCTATGTTTGTGTAGGTATTTGTGTCTGTGCATGTGTGTTTGTGTATGTCTGTACATGTATGTGGATGTCTATGTGTGTGTATGTATCTGTTTGTATGTCTGTTTGTATATGTGTGTGTCTGTATATGTTTTTCTGTCTGTATGCGTGTGTGTTATATGTTTGTCTGTGTATATGTGTCTATCTATCTGTCTGTCTGTATAAATGCAGGTATATGTCTGTGTGTGCGTGCGTTTGTACAGGTCTGTGTATGTCTATGTGTGTTTGTCTGTTTGGATGTGTGTCTGTCGGTATCTGTTTGTCTGTCTGTATGCGTTTGTGTTATATATTTGTCTGTGTATATGTGCGTTTGTCTATCAATCTGTCTGTATATATGCAGGTATTTGTCTGTGTCTCTTGGGGTTTTTGTGCGTGCGTTTGTGTGCTCGTGTGCGTGCGTTCGTGCGTGTGCTCGTGCGTTCGTGTGCGTGCGCGCGCGTGTGTGTGCGTGCGTGCGTATGTATGTGTGTGTCTGTCTGTCTCGGTGACTTCTATCTCTCAGACACAATTCAGTTTTATTGAAATAGTAAATGAGTAAAACGCTCTAATCCTTTACCCCATAGTATAGACCGGCTCATATGGGCGATGTTTCCAAACATGTCTCTATTCATAATTATACCACTATACAATTACAGTCAACTAATATTTATAAAGTCATTCGGTCTTACATGGATACTCTACCCATCAACTAAAAACATAATCATTATTTATGACGAAAACATTTATAATCATGGTGTGTTCTTACTTTTACACATAATTACAGACTTTTACAAAGAACTGTAACGGCTTTATTCAACTCTTTGTTTGATTCTTTGTTTCAAAATCGAGATTTTTCTGTTTAACCATTCTCTTGCTGAATTTTAAAATACATTTCTCCTTCTTTACCCATGCTCTGTTATATAATTACATATATCTTCACTGTGTACACGTATTTCGCTGTGCAATCACTGCTGTGGAGTGCACTGATTGCACAATCAACTTGTAAATAGTGCAGACCCTGATGAGCTGTCTCATCTGGGTCTTCACTATTTACAGGTAGGTATATTGACGTGAATAGCAAGCGAAGGGTTAACTCTTGAAATGCTTATGGATCATCATCGTTTACGATAGAGTAAATTTGGCTTGAAGGGGTAAACACATCGATATGATTTTGAAAGACAAACAGTGCAGATACTGATTAGTGATTACAGAACTCCCGTGTAAAAAGACCTCTGAGCTAGACATTTACTGTGTGTGAAAGCTATGGCACTAGTCGCCTGTATTCAAAGGATTAAGAGTTGCTTTTTCCATCACATGCTAAGACGCTGGCTTTGAATAGGCTTCAATGAACAGCTGGTTTGTCATAACCTAATCCACTTTTGTTAGCTACACACGACACGCGGAATTTTTCTTCGCCCAGACGCTTGATTCTATTATTTCCTACCCTCTGTCGTGTACAAATTGCGTCTAAGGAACATTTCAATAGCGCTCAGAGAAAATCAATACGCTTTAGTTTCATTTCAACAAGAGGATGCCTCTCCAATCGATGGTCTGAACATTTTCTTTAACCCTTCCTTCCCCTCATGAATATCGCTTTAACACTTTCCCTGGTGAATATTCATGTAGGAAATAAAGACGTCATGAATATAAATAAGATTATTTTTATAATGGCATATGAACACAGGACAGTTTGGCTCAGGCAGAAGCTGCTGTTGAATCAGATCTATATTACACCATAAGCAAACAGGATAGACCCTGATCAGACGGCTCCCATAGGAGCCGTCTGATCTGGGTCTACTCTGTTTGCAGATGCGTCAAAGTGCGCTTACATAAGAGAAAGGGTTAAGAAATAATACCACCACAAATATTTATTAGCTGACTTTATGTATCTATGAAAACAATATTTTTTATTTCGCTACTGCAGTATTCTCTAATTATTTTAAAACGTCCATAAGCAAACAGAGCAGACCCTGACCAAACGACTCCTACAGGGTTGCCGGAACATGGTGTAATCTATTTGCAAAGGTGTTTCTTTCAGATGAAGAGTTATAGATCAACATGACTGTCTTAACACTTTTCGGAAATTTGGAGTTTAAATTGTTATATCAGGTACAAACGAATCGGATGCTTAGAATCCGTACCGTTCATTGGTTTCACAGTTATAGAACTGGTTGGAGGCAAAATTGGCGCGCTTCTGTAATCGGATTGCATCCCGAATAACGTTGGTGTTACATGAAATATAACATGTATTGGTTTGGCCAGATGTACATAGCATCAGTCAGAGAGGGTTGAAATACAGATACGTGCTAGTTTGTTGTGCAAATACCGTTTTACAATGGAATATACTCCTTAATCTTAGAACAACAAGGGCAAGATGTTCCACGGTGGTTAATTATACTGGTAGTATGCTGCTAGCCGACGGGGAATTTATTATTCCACATAGAAAATCTGAGTTTAAAAGTTTATAGGAATTCTGAGAGAGGTTTTATTTCCAGCCGTGGATCATGCCATTCGTAGTGATGCTCAGAACTAACTATGTTGAATTTTATCTTACAGTACAAATAAATTATCCGTCGACCTAGATTAGTTTTATATTTTGTTCGTGTGGAATTTGTGTGTGTTTTGGCGTGTCTGGTTTGCTGGGTGTAATATTCTGTGGATAAAGAGCTGTATTCTTTGTGAGGGGGGTAATATATATTGGATTAAGGATTTCATTGTCTAAGTTTCGGGATATAACGGACAAGATGCTTCATAACCGTATGTCAGCCTCGTGGTAAGTAATAGATATATAACTGTTAGTCATACAAACCTTTAGTTAAGAGTACTTATCATAATCTCTGAACCCTTTCCTTCATATAAACGGTTTTCAAGGCAATTGCAAACGGTAGACCCAGATCAGACGGCTCCTGTATGAATTGAATAGTAGGTATTGAAATTTGGAATAAACACAGAACACCGAAAACGTTGTAACACAGGTACTCATTAGATTGCGCTCACTGATTCGATTCTAATGAGTAATAACACGAGTGGGTTTGGCGGAGAAAGATAAAAACTGCTTTAAATAGAGAAGCTCACATTTGTAGCTCATTTCTTGAGCAAAATGGAGAATCTCTGAATTCATTGTCAACAAAGCAACTCTATAAACAACGCCATAACAGTGTCCTTATGGTCTATGTTAGTTTCAGTGTGACAGTTTGTCTTGCTTTTTGTTTGACAGTTATTCCCGAAACATTTCTCTTTTTCTCTTTTTTTTTACAAACAAACAAACAACAACAACAACAACCGTATTTAGATAAAATAAAAAGGTCAGACAATGAGATTTGAATGATCGGGGGGGGGGGGGGGGGGCTGTTGCAGATGTCCGATCAGGATCTGCTCTGTGTGATATGCTATCGATTTTCTACTGTTTGTCATGTCAATACATTTTCTTATAATATATTTTCATACAATAATCCCTGTAGGAGCCGCCTGATCAGGGTCTACTTATGGAATAATAAAGATTTGATTCTACAGTTTCTGCCAATACCAAAACATCATCTGAACACATATGCCATTATAAAAATGCAGCTAATAAATATTTCTTACAGGTAAAGGATTAAATCTTATCATGCTGAAAATAATTTTGTTTGCTCAATCTCTGACCTGCATGCTATAAAAGTATCAAACAGCTTGAATTCTGATTAAAAGCCGAGTTACTCGGCGTTTCGCCTGGATCCAAACTGTTTGCAAAAATAACGACGGGCAGGTCGCTCTTGATAGAAGAAGGGTTTTTGTTCAGGGTGGAATCTCAGATGAATATTGACAGAGGAAGGATTACAGTAGTCTAGAAGCTGGGTGGAATCTTACATGAATATTGATAGAGGAAGGGTTACAGTAGAACGTTTAGAAACTGGGTGGAATCTTACATGAATATTGGTAGAGGAAGGGTTACAATAGAAGCTGGGTGGAATCTTACATGCTTATTGATAGAGGAAGGGTTACAGTAGAAGCTGGGTGGAATCTTACATGAATATTAATAGGGGAAGGGTTACAGTAGAAGCTGGGTGGAATCTTACACGAATATTGATAGAGGAAGGGTTACAGTAGAAGCTGGGTGGAATCTTACATGAATATTGATAGAGGAAGGGTTGCAGTAGACGCTGTGTGGAATCGTACATGAATATTGATAGAGGAAGGGTTACAGTAGACGCTGTGTGGAATCTTACATGAATATTGATAGAGGAAGGGTTACAGTAGAAGCTGGGTGGAATCTTACATGAATATTGATAGAGGAAGGGTTAGAGTAGAAGCTGGGTGGAATCTTACATGAATATTAATAGAGGAAGGGTTACAGTAGAAGCTGGGTGGAATCTTACATGAATAATAATCACAAAAATGTTAACCCTTTCTGCTGCTGCATATGTATGTAAGAAATATTGGCATCAGGAACATTTACTAGCTGGGCTTTTTAATAGAATATGTTAACAGGATGTTTTGGTATTTGCAGAAACTATAGAATTAGATCTATATCATTCCATAAGCAAACAGAACAGACCCGGATCAGACGGCTCCTACAAGAGCCGTCTGATCTGGTCTACTCTGTTTGCAAAGACATAAAAAGCGTTTATATGGGAGAGAGCGTCAATAGCTTATCATAACCAATATAGAAATGGATTTTGCTCACTGCTCAGATCAGATGTCAACAAGAATATTCTGTAACCGTTAGTACAATTTCTTCCATAAACCAATACCGGTATTTTGCGACCTGACATTTGCAAACAGTGTAAGATGAGACGAAACGCCGAGTAGCTCGGCGTAACATCAGGTCCCGGGGTTATAAAACATTTTGCTTGGGTCTGAGATCATTCTCAAGTATCTGATTGGTCAGATTCTGAGCTTGCTCAGAATCTAACCAATCAGATACTTGAGAATGATCTCAGACTCAGACTCAGACTCAGAAGTTTTATAACCTTAGGCCCAGGGCCCAAACTGTTTGATAGTCTGTAAGTAGTTTCTCGAAAGCTTTACTGTGACGAATTTGTTGAACGAAAAACGTTGCTCCACATCTAAGTTTAAGCATGCGTTATTTGTACACCAGGATCTGCTTTGCGTGCTTATGAAGTAATAGCCTACAGATATTATTCTACAGTTTCTGTCGTGGCAAAATATTATGTCTATATATGTATATATGTCATAAATATACATAATAAATCAAATCCGGTATATGGCAACATACCGAATTTGATTTATTATGCATATTTATGGCATATGTAGATCGTTTTGACAATATTTTCCATAAATCTGGCGTTAAGTGTTATAGCTAGCGTATCACACTTGTACAGTTAACCCCCTCGAATCCATACGTTAAATTGAGTATAAATACAGACCTTGAAGACAGGTAGCCGCTTAATGCAGGTGAAAGTCATATAGAAAACTCTTATAGGAGCCCTGCATTAAGCAGCTAACTGCCTAAAAAGGTATCGAAATTCTTTGAAATGAATGAATGAATCAAATATTTTATTTTACGAGGGTAGCTCGTTTTTTTTCTACTAGAATTCCGGCTTAGAGAGGTTTTACTGTACTCCCGGTACATATATAGGAACAATAGTTACCTACTACGTGTAAGACAGCTTTGATTCAGATGAGACAAATCTTAACCCTTCGCTTGCTGAATTTTAAAATACATTTCCCCTTCTTTACCCATGCCCTGTTGCATAATTACATATATCTTCACTGTGTACAAGTATTTCGCTGTGCAATCTCTGCTGTGGAGTGCACTGGTTGCACAATCAATTTGTAAATAGTGCAGACCCTGATGAGACAGCTCCTGCAGGAGCTGTCTCATCTGGGTCTTCACTATTTACAGGTAGGTATATTGACGCGATTAGCAAGCGAAGGGTTAAGAGTGGTCACTGCATAGGGTTTAATGAGAAATTTTGTTATTTAAAGTGTATCTGTATCCATGTCCCTGGACTTGGTTTAAACAGGTAACCATTTCCTTCATATTAAAGCATTCTCACGCATTTGCAAACAGAGTAGACCCTCCTAGAGGAGCCGTCTGATCAGGGTCTACTCTGTTTGCTTTTGGCATGATATAGATCTTATTCTACATGTTTGTCTAAGTGTACCTTGAAAAGTGTAAGTAATAACACTTCAGCTAATAAATATTCATGATGTCTTACATTGATGCAGGAAAATGGATAAGACCCAGGCGAGAGATCACTGTCACTTCAGGCCCACAGGGGTCTGGACCGCTTCATGGGGTCTATATGTACTATTATATTATTATATAGTACATATAGACCCCCATGAAGCGGTCCAGACCCCTGTGTTCAGGCCTCACTTGGATCCAGAACCTTTGCCTTGGTAATCACGCACTCACCATGCTTGTGTAAAGAGTTGATCATAGTTTTCAGCGTTAGTTACCGAAAACAATATTTCATCGGGAATTTGTGTAAATATTTAATCTTCCGGAAAAGCAAAACAAACCAAAATGGGACCGTTGTTCTGCGAATTGTTCAGTATTATTAGACTCATACACACACAAATACTGATTTTCTTTGGTAATTAACCTTTCATTTGCCAACACTATCTATAAATGGTGAAAAGTGAATTGTTGATAAGAAATCGATGTTAAGTTTCCTCGATTAAATGCAAAAAAAATGTATAGTAGATCCTCGCTAAATCGACAATTCAAGTGAAGTGTAATTTCGAATTTCTAAGACAAGTGGTCGCTTTATGACGGACAGTGGTTATGTAGAAAGCTACTGCAGAAGCAACCACATGCTGTTAAGGACACACATTTATATATGTATATATAATATGTATATATGTATATATACAATAGACCATCAGCTATACAGAGAACAGTGTGCCAAAGTCAACAGGCTACTAATTAAGTCAAAGATTGATTTTTACTCAGAGAAAGTTGAAGCATGCCAGGCAGACTCAAAAAGTCTTTTCAGAGTCACTAAGCATCTGCTAGGTTCAACTAGTGACATCTCATTGCCTAAGACTTCGTCCTCGAAGCATCTTGCACAAGAATTCAGTGACTTTTTCGTTGACAAAGTGGACAAAATACGTGCTGATATTGCATCAGGCACTGTATCCAGTGCGCCGATTGACACTGAGATGCAGCATTCAACAAACGTATTAGAAAAGTTTGCTACAGCTACAGTAGAAGAAGTAGGACATATCATTAAGGCATCCCCCTGTAAGTCTTGCGAACTGGATCCAATACCTACATGGCTATTAAAGTCATGCCTTGATGAACTCCTACCGATTTTGACAAACATTGTAAACTCCTCTTTAGACAATGCCTATGTTCCAAAAAGTTTCAAAAGGTCACATGTCAGACCTATTTTAAAGAAACCGGATCTCGATTCAAATGAACTTAAGAATTATAGGCCTATATCAAATCTGCCATTTGTCTCCAAAGTGTTAGAAAAAGTGGTTGACAAACGCATTGAGTCCCACCTGAACTCAAACAATCTACATGAGCACTATCAATCAGCATACCGAAAGCATCCCTCAACAGAGACTGCTCTTCTGAAAGTTCAGAGTGACATCCTTCAATCCCTAGATAAAGATGAAACAACAGTTCTGGTGATGCTTGACTTATCGGCTGCATTTGACACTATCGATCACGAAACATTGCTAAAGCGCCTTGAAAAAGACTTCGGAATCATTGGGAAACCCCTTGAGTGGATGACCTCCTATCTAAATGACCGCTATCAAATAGTGTCAGTAGATGGGGAGTTGTCCACCCCAGTTAATATGAAATATAGCGTGCCACAGGGATCGGTCCTTGGACCAAAAAACTACATCATGTACACAAAACCTGTTGGCTCAATCTGCAGAGACCATGGGCTAAAGCACCATTTTTATGCCGATGACTCGCAATTATACCTGTCCTTTAAGCCCAAAGACATTTCCTGTCAACAAGAAGCTTTATCACGAGTTGAGATCTGTCTCAACGAAATAGTCTCTTGGATGCACCAGAACATGCTGAAGCTCAATACTGACAAAACTGAGGTCATCCTGTTTCATACAAAAAACACAGTAGTACCTGAAGACATTCATGTGCAAGTAGGCCCCTCTAAGATCAAACCGTCTTTGTGTATAAAGAATCTCGGTACATGGCTCGATTCACAAATGGATATGGCATC
This sequence comes from Azorinus chamasolen, assembly GCA_963576725.1. Taxonomy (NCBI): domain Eukaryota; kingdom Metazoa; phylum Mollusca; class Bivalvia; order Cardiida; family Solecurtidae; genus Azorinus; species Azorinus chamasolen. Next base: position 44,468,092 of record OY755243.1, on the reverse strand, counting down.
ACACATCAATTCGGTGTGTAGGTCTAGTTATGCACAGCTCCGACGAATAGGTCATATAAGAAAGTACCTCTCACCTGATGCTACCAAGACTTTGGTGAACTCTCTGGTTACATCAAAAATAGACTACTGCAACTCATTGCTGCATGGAATTTCAAAAAACACACTGCAGAAACTTCAAAGAGTTCAAAACACAGCAGCCCGCATCATAACCAGGACTCCTCGATATGATCATATCACGCCTGTTTTGAGAGAACTTCATTGGCTTCCGGTTCAACATCGCATTGAATTCAAAATTCTGACACTTACGTATAAAGCCATGCACAATGAATCCGCCAAGTACATTGTCGACATGCTTGACGTGTATCGGCCCCGCAGAGAATTAAGGTCAGCAAGTAGCTCCTTGTCGTTGGTTGTACCAAAAAGTCGTAAGGTAAAATACGGTGAGAGAAGTTTCATGCATGCAGCTCCAAAACTCTGGAATGCTCTGCCATCAGGCATTAGAGATGCAAGCTCACTGGCATGTTTCAAAAGATCTCTGAAAACACATTTCTTCAACATATACTACTAGGACAGTTTAGGAAAAGTAGCTTATAATCATCAATTCTCGTACCTTACGGTTCCTTTGCCATTGCAGCCCTTGGGATATGCTGTAGGAATCAATCTCTCATTGACCGAATAGATAATCATGTGGTTCCTACCGGTTAGTGATTTCATATTTATTGTATATCATATTTATTGTATAAATATTGCTTATAATTCACCGACTTGGTATAAATAATCATGTGGTTCCTACCAGTTGGTGATTTTATACTTATTGTATATTTATTGCATATCTTTCATTGACTGGGTGGATAATTCATGTGGTTCCTACCGGTTAGTGGTTATACATTTATTGTATATCTATTCCATATCTTTTATTGACCGGGTGGATAATCATGTGGTTCCTACCGGTTAGTGATTTTATATTTATTGTATATATATTGCATACATTTCATTGACTGGATGGACGATCATGCCGTTCCTTCCGGTTTATGATTTCATATCTATTGTATATCTTTTGTATATCCTTCACTGACCGTCCGGCTAGTGATTTTTATATTTATTGCATATCCATTGTAAATCTTTCATTGTCTGGATAGATAATCATGCGGTTCGTTCCGATTATTGATTTCATCCATGTACAGCGCTTTTGAACGCACATATCCCGTGTGAAAAGAGCGCTATATAAATGTGGTATTATAATAATAATAATAATAATAATATTCGTTAACCCTTTCCCTGTTCTATGTTTATTTCAACTTTCAATACCTACTGAATATTCATAGTTATATTGAAATATAGAAGGTGGAACATTGTAACTATTTTAGAGGGTAAAGAATCGGATCTCTCTAATTCCATTAGCAAACAGAGCAGACCCTGATCAGACGGCTCCTCTAGGAGCCGTCTGATCTGGGTCTACTCTGTTTGCAATTGCGTGAAAACGCGTTTATATGAGGGTAAGGGTTCAAAGGCCGCCAAAGAGAGGTTCTGCTGGACTGATGTTGTGCGAATCGCAATCACTGTGAAGATACAATTTAATCAATCGTGTCGTGGATTTCTATAACTCTTTCACTGCCTAATTTTGTCGTCTGCAAACTTTCGTCCTGCGTTAAACTACCTTCTGCCTTTCTGACCTAGATTTATACCTATATATTTGTGATCGCATTAGGAAGGTTTAGCTGTATATACTAAGACATCACTACCATAAAGGTCTAATTTAATTATTGGTATCTTTACTCTATAAATATTCATGTAAGAAATAATGACCTTGTGAGTATCTATGAGTTGAATTTTATAATTACACATGAACACACGAAGTTTGGACCAGGGCAGAAACTGTAAAATCAGAGTTTTATTAATCTATAAGCAAACAGAGTAGACTGTGATCAGACAACTTTTGTAGGATCTATTCTGTTTACAAACATAATTATTATGAAGTAATACGCACCGTGGCTATAACGGTACGAATGCATGCTCCTCCGGAAAAATTTAGAATTGCCAAATTTTGAAACAATTGTGATAAATAGAGCATTTGCTCCTATAGGAGCAAATGCTCTATTTATCACAATGGTTTCAAAAGGTGACTTTTACAGAGGCGTCACAAGGCGTCAATATGAGGGAATGGATTAAAGCCTACAAAACAGAAGGTTTATCAGATTCTAACCCCCCCCCCCAATTTATCGCTCGAATTGTGTTCGGTTTTGGCCACATTTAGATTGATGCTACGCACATACGGACGATTTTTTAGCAGCCAACACACAACGTGTGGAAGCATTAACTAATGAAAACATTTACTAATTGTGCAACTTCATCTTTTGGTGGGATATATTACTCACGATGTGAATGTACACAAAAATCCAATATCGTTACCATGACAACAGCGATCACAGATTTCGATACTGGGTTATCATTAATGACGTGTGATAGAATGATTTCACCACAGCGACTGTATGATTTCCTTCTCGTACTAGCAGAAAGCACCCTAATTTCCTTTATTAATCCTTTGGATGATAATTTTTCAATGTAGGATGATTCATCATTGTTTAATGACAAAGTCTTTTCTGTATGAAATAAATTTAACAGCGAGATGATGTTGAACGACAAACACAGCAGACCCCTGATTAGAGGGATCCTCTAGGATCCACTGATCTGGGTCTACACTGTTTGCAAATACCACAACACTCGTTTCCCAATTCAAAGTTTGTTGTAAGTGACACCAATTTCATCTATTAAACTACAAAAATAGTTACTACGATTTTGATTTCCCGTGTAACTTTTTGGCAATTTTATTTCAGCTGTTTCAGTTTTATCGTTAAATTAACTCCATAATCGCTGATCATGGCCTGTTGTTGGTTTTTGCCAATGCAATTATTCATTTGTTTGGGGATAAGGGACAACAATGGACAAAGACGTGCCTAGAGGGAGATGATGGCGGATAAAGACTGAGACAAAATAGAGGCTGAAATTGACAAAACAAGAAAGTCACTGAAAAATCGAACAAAGCAATGACAGCTGTAAGAGGCCCAATTAACTATACCCGCTGTGAAAAAGTAAAGTCTCCTTAAATTTAGATCTTGTGCAATTTTGACTACTTTCGATGTAATCAAAGTTTTGAGAAACAGTTGAACGAGTGTCAAGCGTATTGGGCCCTGGTGTAATGCCGAGTTACTCGGCGTCTTATCTGGATCTAAGTTGTTTACAAATGCGAGCAAGTTCGCAGATATTGGGATAAAGGTTTATATGATGACCAATGCAATGGTTCCCTTAACCCGTTCCTTCATATATTTTCAAATAGCTGCAATGTTCCACATTCCATATTTTATCATAATTAATTTGTCCATAATATTCAATAGGTATTGAAATTTGGAATAAACACAGAACAGGGAAAGGGTTAATAAAAAGGCAACGAATAAATAGAGCAAAACATAGTTACATTATGTGAACAGACAGGTACGAAATGAAGAAGTTTAGACAATATCTTTAATAGATTACCTCTTTCCCTGTTGAATAATCATGTAAGAAATAATGACCCCATGAAAATTAACGGTTATAATAGCACATGGACACGGGAATTTTAGCTATTCAGAAATTGTACAATATAATTTATATTTTATCAACCCTGAGCAGACCCTGGTCGGATGGCCCCTACAAGAGCCCTTTGATCTGGATCTACCTTGTTTGTAAAGGTAAAGGCTTTTGCACGAACGTTTTTAGAAAGTCTGCAAGGAGCTTTCTGCATTACTTTTGTTAAAGCTTTAAGTGACTACCTGTTTTTAGGACAGCCATTGCCAATTATTTAGTTATCGCTTTAGAACAGAACAGAACTGAACATGTATTCTGCGATTACCATTGGAAACTAGTTTTGGTCTAGACGAGGTGCCAGGTAACCAAGGGTCTGACCCAGGATCCAACCTGAATGACGTTCTGATGCTATGTGTATAAAATCAGACAAATGCTCACGATTTGAAAATAATTATGTAGCCTGCCAATTTTTGAATGTCGTCACACGCTACTTGAGGTAGCCATTACCTTAATGCTTGCATCGCTAAGAAAACATATCTCTTGAATGTTGATATTGTAACTACTTACGACTCAATCAAACTTTTTAAAAACTATTAATTGAGTGTCAAACAGCTGGGATCCTGATGAGACGATGAGTTACTTGTGACGGAGTGTCAAACAGCTGGGATCCTGATGATACGCCGAGTTACTCGTGACGGAGTGTCAAACAGCTGGGGTGCCGATGAGACGCCGAGTTACTCGTTACGGCGTGTCAAACAGCTGGGATCCTGATGAGACGCCGAGTAACTCGTGACGGAGTGTCAAACAGCTGGGATCCTGGTGAGACGCCGAGTTACTCGTGACGGAGTGTCAAACAGCTGGGATCCCGATGAGACGCCGAGTTACTCGTGACGGAGTGTCACACAGCTGGGATGCACCGAATTACTCGGCGTCTCATCCTGATCCATGTTGTTTGCAAATGTGAGTCAGGACGCGAAGATCGGGAGCGGGATACGGGTTAACTGGATAAGGAATATTGATTTCTATCACTTATTGATCTCAATGGCTTTAAGCCTTTTTTTCGGAAATATGAAACGCGGTGCAACATATCATGGAAATCTTGAACACCAGCACACTTCTCCCCTTACTCTTTAAACCCTTTACCTGTTGTATAAAATCATGTTAAAATCAGAGCTCCAGAGAAGATGCGTAAATAAAAACATTTTCAAGAATAACTCCTTTATTTCTCCACCAAACCCTATACTGTAATAACTCTTTAGAATCGTCTCTTCGAGACGATTCTAAAGAGTGGCCACAGTATAAAATGGCGATTTTAGCATTTGGGTAAGTACCCTTATCTGTAGCTCTGTAAAATAATGGCATGAATATTTATGAAGCTGGATTTTTATTATAGCATGTGTGTACACAAGAGATACGTTGGCATTTGTAGTTATTGTACAGTCAGATCTATTATACATGTAATTTCATCAGCAAAAAAGTAAACCCAGATCTGGGTCTATTCTATTTGCAAAGGCATGTAAAGCGTTTTATATGAGGGAAAGGGCTAAATTGTCACACTGTTATGTATTGCTATAATAGAATCGTGACTGCTGTTACAATTGTTGCCCAATAGATATATACATGCATTATATATATCTTGTTTGGCTAAACCATTTACTTGATGAATAATCATGTAGAAATAATGACGTCATGAATATCTATTGCAGAATATTTTATAATGGCTTATTAAAAATATATTTGGTCATAATAGAGACTGCAGACTTCGATTTATATAACTCCTTTACCCAGTACTCCATGAATATTCATGTAAGAATATATGACATCATGAATATTAATTACATTAGTTGTTATAATGCCACATTGGTACAGGATTTTTGGCCATGGCAGAAACTGTAAAATCATATTTATATTATATACGCAAACAGAGCAGACCAAGATCAGACGCGTCTACAACAGCGTCTAATCCGGGTCCACTCTGTTTGCAAATGCATAGAAATGCGTATTTATGGAGTAAAGGGTTAAGGAAACAGAACAGATCATTATTAGATGGACCCGATAGGAACCTTCTGATCTACAGGTGTCTACCATCAAAATGTGCCTCTGCCAGGTAAAGGGACACACTTCGTAATCTTGGTAAAGTAGGTTTTTAAACTACAAAAACCAAACCACAAGTGTTAAACACATGTAATCCATATCCAACTCGGCACCAATGAGAGTCAAGTGTCGATGAGTAACACTTGAAAGGTAAACGGAAATAACACAAAAATGCTTAAATTACCTACTAATCGAAATATCGTTTATCTTTATCGATTTTCTACTAATAACCCGCTGTTTTATCGCGGCCCGCCGAATTCTGATATTTGTGTAGCCCCCATTAATACGAAACCAACACCTTTTTCTGGGTATGATCTGCCTTAACCATGTACTCCATATAAACGTCTTATTTCACGAAATTGCTACGAGAGTAGACCCAGATCAGCCTGTTCCTGTGGATATCATCTAACCAGAGTATCCTCTATTTGCTGATGGAATTATATATATATAATATAAATTATGATCATAGAGTTTCTGCCATGGTTTAATCTTTCCGTGTTCATAAAGCTATTATAAAAGTTAGATCTCACTAGTATTCATTAAATTGCTATTATTTCGTACATGAATATTCATCAGGTAAAGAGTTTACCCTTACATCATGGATATTACAGTTGAACTTCGATATCTCGAACTTCAAGGGGCCATGCAAATTACTTTAAGATACAAGATATTCGAGTCATCCGATGTCTAATCTGAACAATTTCTCAAGTTCACAGCTTAATGCAGGTCTAAAGTAATGCTGAAAGCTCCTGTAGGAGCTTTCATAATTACTGAGCTTTCAGCATTACTTTCGACCTGCATTAAGCTGTCACATGTGCTTCTTGATAAGCATAGTAATGCATTTTAGAATAATTCGATATTGTAATTTTTTTTGAAGGACCGAACTGTTACTTCGAGTTATCCTAAGCTCGAGTTATCCGAGCAAATGTTATGTATTGCTACAATAGAATCGTGACTGCTGTTTGCCCAATAGATATATACATGCATTATATTATCGTGTCTGTCTAAACCCTTTACTTGATGAATACTCATGTAGAAATAATGACGTCATGAATATCTATTGCTGAATATTTTATAATGACTTATTAAAAAGATATTTGGTCTTAATAGATATTGCAGACGAGTCCATCTGTATGTACATGTATTCATATAAAAAAATTTGCACATTGTGTACGTTTTGCTACTGTAAACATACAAATTAAATTTAAATTATTGTTTACATCATAAGTTTATTGTTAAATTATAAGTTTCATATTTTACTCATAATAGGAGCTAAGAAATTCTTGTTAACATTTGACTTGGTCTCCATGGTTTCAGTAGTAAGAGTTGTTCAGAGTGTCAAACACTATGGATCCAGATAAGAGGATGGGTCATCGGCGTCTCAGCTGAAGCTGGTTGTTTGAGTTACTGATTAAGCATTTTATCTGATAGGGAGCCTTAGGGTCACCATTCTTCTTGCAAACAGAGTGAACGCAGATCAAACGGCTCCTGTAGGAGCTGTTTAATAAAGATCTGCTCTGTTTGCTGCTTATAAAATAAAGATTTGATTCTATTGTTTCCGCCATGGCTAAACATTCCCGTGATAATATACCATAGTATAATCATAATGTCATCATGTAAAGGGTTAAATGAACTGATGCTAATGAAAAAACTACAGTAGAACCCCTCTAATGCAACTACTTAATGAAACATGACTGTCTTTATAAGCAGGTGGATGCTAAACGCAGGACGAACGTAATGCAGAAAGCTCCCATATAGGAGCTTTCTGCATTACTTTCATCCTGCATTTAGCTACCACCTGCCTCTACCACTCTGAATTATATCTGTTTCTGATGATCGTATTAAATGGATTTTACTGTATACATATATGAAAACATTTCATACACTCTTTTGCGCTTGTGGGCTTGCTTTCAAATAGGAATACGTATAACTGTGAAATAGTGTAGGTTTCTAAGTGACATGGTTCAGATCTGTCTTGAAAATATAATGGTCATGTTCGTCTAACCTTCAGTTCACTCAAACCTGTCTTAAGCGACCGTTAAAAAGAAATTTAATTCTGGATCTTAATGCATGTCTACAGTAATGCAGAAAGCTCCTATTTAGCCATGTATTAAGCAACCATGTGTTGTTTAACCGTTTACTCCGTGAATATTCATGTAAGAAATAATGACATCATGAATATTAATTACATGTAGATAAATATGTTATAATAACACATGAACACAGGACATTTTGGACGTGGCAGAAACTTTAGAATCATATCTACATTATAGCATAAATAACAGAGCAGATCCTGATCAGACGGCTCTTGGGGATTGTCATAGATAACTTACATTAAAACCCCTCTAAACTGGACGTTAAATCTGGTATAAATATCGGTCTTTGAGACAGGTGACAGCTAAATGCAGGGTGAAAGTTATACAGAAAGCCCCTCTAGTTTTCTGCACGACTTTCACCCTGCATTGAGCAGCCATCTTCCTAAAAGTATCTACTTTCTGGTTAGAGGGGTTCTGCTGTATACCATAAGCACATTTGTAAAATCAATAGTAACGATTTACATCGCTAATCGTAATTTCTTGTTCTAGAACAAACTCGTATAGCGGTGTCGCGAACACATACGAAAGTTTATTCGAATTTTGTCTAAAACGTGGGCGAATAACATACCGGTATATCTTTTAAATCAAACTTTCGCTATTTTATGTGATTTTTCTCACATCCTACATGTCATTTATATACACACTGCTTTTTACGGACGGGAATTCTGTTTCACGAATCAGAAAATTAGATGTCACGACTGCCATACTCTGTGATTGGGAACGTATAGCACTTCCAAACAGGCATTATTAAGTCTCTATCGATTGACTCGTAGCTAATGCTATATTTAGTAATGGTGAAAATAGAATATTGGTGTGTGGGGAAAAGACAATGACAGGAGTTCTTAATGACAATGTCTAAAATTGTCTAACACTGACGAAACAAATCCTTGTATGCTTATATTTCTAATCTGATTTTTACCTATTACGTCAGGAATATTCACGTAAGAAATGATGACATAATGTATGTTAATCAACTAAATAATAATGACTTCATGTATGTTAATCAACTAAATAATAATGGCATCATGTATGTTAATCAACTAAATAATAATGGCATCATGTATGTTAATCAACTAAATAATAATGGAATTATAAACAAAATGTTTTTTACCATAGCAGGCGTTGTAGAATCAGATCTGTATACATTTCCTTAACCCTTTCCTTCGTATAAACGTGTTTTCACGTATTTGTAAACATAGAAGACCCAGATCAGACGACTCCTACAGGAGCCGTCTGATCAGGGTCTGTTCTGTTTGCTAATGGAATTTGAAAGATCTATTTCTTTAATTTCTAAAACGGCTACAATGTTCCGCCTTCCATATTTCATTATTATTATTATTATTATTATTATTGTCCATTAATATTCAATAGGAATTGAAATTTAAAATAGAACAGGGAAATGGTTAAGCAAACAGAGCAGATTCTGCCAGTCTGTTTGCATAGGTAACATAAGTCGTCTCTATTGGGGGAAAAGTGTTAGTCTGTTTTATATAGGCCTATACATCTGGTGGGACGGGATCGTTTCGGTTTAGCTTAAAGACTAACTAGTGAAGCATACATTGCAATGTAGTCAAGAACGATCTCTGATTCGCCTCGACTGGCACTGGCTTCCAGTTCTATTATACAGTGAACCGTGTTTTAAGCAACTACTTAATGGTTTAGCATACATAAGAACTTGTCTTAAGCGACCATTATAAAGAGGTATACGTATGTGTCTGTAAGGCAGATGGTTGCTTAATCCATTCCATCATAGGCTATTTTAGATACAACCCCTTGGAATAAATCTACCGAAAAGGAGCATTAACTATGGAGAAAAGGAAAATATTAGAATTTTGTAGTTTGAAACCATTGTGATAAATAGAGCATTTGCTTCTATAGGAGTAAATGCTCTATTTATCACAATGGTTTCACAAAGTGACTTTTACAGAAAGTCGTCAATATGAGGGAAAGGGTTAGTGCATGTCAAAGAAAATGCTTGAAGCTCCTATAGGAGCTTTTTTTTCATTAATTTTGCCCTGCATTAAGCAACCACCTGTTTTTAAGACTGGTGTGTAGGACAGGTTCTGTTGTATACGTCTCAAAAGCAGATTGTTTCTTAATGCATGCCAAAACTGCATGTCCAGACGTCGCCTTGGTAACGCATGACACCTGGTCTGGGTCTGCAAATTATTCAATGTCTTGAAACCATCTTTTTCAGGACATGTCTTATTTCATTGTTCTGGCAGTGGATGTATGATGCATAAAATGCGTTGCTACCAGCACATAGTATATCTCAACAAGAAACAAATGCATTTATATTCTTAATATATGTATCACTATACACTGACAGCTCACTTGACATATTTGTATACGCCCGAAAGACGTAATTTAGCTTGCTCTTGTATAAAGTCATTTATTACTGGGAGAATTATATCTCTTCTGTAGTCAGCTTAATTAATCAGTTAATACATGGGAAAGAGAATAAGAATCAATGCTTGCAGTAATAAGAATTACTAGCGACGTTTCTGATTTATGAGACTATTGGTCCTAATTATTAGAAATATTAAATGACATGCGTCAAGAGATAATTAAAAAAAACACACTCTAAAACCATCTATGTTATATCATAAGCAAACAGAGCAGACCCAGATCAGACGGCTCCTGTAGGAGCCGTCTGATCTGGGTCTACTCTGTTTGCAAAGGCGTAGAAAGGCGTATTTATGGAGTAGATGATTAATCTGCTTAATAATTCAGACTGGCTCATTCTTTCTGAATATTAACTCTTTTCTTTCATATAAGCACCTGTACAGGAACCGTCTGATCAAAGGGTCTGCTCTGTTTGCTTATCCCATTCCTTCATAGACTGTCTTTGAATAAATCCACCGAAAAGGAGCATTTATTTGAGAAAAGGAAACTTTCAGAATTGAGAAATTTTGAAACCATTGTGACCATAGGAGCAAATGCTCTATCTATCGCAATGGTTTCAAGAAGAGACTTTTACAAAGGCGTAGACAGGCGTATTTATGGAGGAAAGGGTTATGGTAAAATATAGATATAGACAAGTCTGCCTTAACAAAAATGTCCTGTGTTCATATGCCATTATAAAAAAAATAATCTAATTAATATTCATGGTGTCATTTTTCTTGCATGAATATTAAACAGGTAAAGGGTTATTTAAACAGAAAGTTGTATCAATATTTTATCACTTAAGAAAAACTGCGCAGACTCTGATCAAAGAGCCCCCCCCGGAGTTTGTTCGTTCGTTCGTCTGTTTGTTTGTTTGTTTTGATTTACGTCCATTTCTGCCAACTACAGGCCTGTTTGTACCATAGTGAACGGTTATCATGAATCCAAACTGTAGGCACAGGTTATCACAGACTCACACCATTGTGTGCCTGGAGTATAAATGCACACTGAGCCCGTACAAGGATATTACGTCACAAACAAGATCTTGTAGCACTTAATCAATCACAATGTTGCATTCCACGCACCACGTCTTATCTTGTGATTCTAAAGCATTAGTCTCATACATTATCGATCGGCTAATTGACGAAAAAACGAGTATCACTAAAAGCAGTATTTATTACCATACATTTTGATTTTATCCACATACTGGCCAAATATTCCAGCGATTGCTACACACTTTGTTAAGTGACCTTTGATATTTTTTTCTAGAATGTTCACCATGATTAAGAATACTTTAAAATTGTTGAAAACAAACCGACATTAGCTAAAAACCTCGCAAAATCGGGATTCCGGTACAGTTAACACTCTGTAAAAGTCCAAATAAGGGAATACTAAAACCGGTGATAGCTTAATGCAGGATGAAAGATATGCAGAAATCTCCCCCATAAACGCCTTTTCACGTCTTTGCAAACATAGTAGACCCAGATCAGACGGCTCCTTTAAGTGCCATCTGATGACGGTCTGCTCTGTTTGCTTATGCTATAATAAACATCAGATTCTACAGTAGCTGCATTGACCTAAATGCCTTGTGTTCATAACTTCATACACCAGAATAAAAGTTCCTGTTTTCAATATTCGTGAAGTCATGGCTTGTTTTATAAATATCAATGAGGCAAAGGGTCAAGGCGACACGTTTCCTTTCGGCGCCAAATTTCCAATTGTCGTCTGCAATCCAAGTTTGTTAAATCATTCAGTAAAATAAGGAAATGAGATAAATAAATGCAAATTTCAAAGGAATAAAGCACATATATAGAAATCGAGATTGAGACAAATAGTGAAGTCCCTGATCAGACGCCGCCTTGAAAAGGCGGCATCTCATCTGGCACTGCACTATTTGTCGTAGTGCATTTATACGAGTGCGGCGGTGAAAGGGTTAAGTAGTTTGCAATCGAGAGGCAATGCTGTAATATATATACTAAAGTCTCCCTCATACCACCACTTAACCCTTTCCTAAATACAAACGCCTTTTCACACATCTGCAAACAGAGTAGACCCAGATCAGGAGCCGTCTGGTCTGGGTCTGCACTGTTTGCTCATGGAATTCGATAGTTCTGTTTTTTTACTTTCTAAAATGCCTACAGCGTTCCACCTTCCAAATTTCATGATAACTTTTTTGTCAATGAATATTCATTGGGGTATTGGAATTTGGAATTAACGTAGAACAGGGAAATGGTTAAAAGAAGTCAAATGTTGGATTTTACAACCGGTGATAGTTTAATGCGGGACAAAAGTTATTTAGAATGTTCCCACAGGAGCTTTCTACATCACTTTTGCCCAGCATTAAACAACAACCTGCCTTTACAGACTACTATGTTACTGAATTATGAGGTCGCATTAGCGAGACTTTACTGTCATTAGTAATTTGCTTTGCTGGTAATTGTAATTGGAAGTATCACGGTATGAAACTAACTTCTAATTCATATGAACTCACATTTTGGAGAGAATAATTATTTTCTGTACATGTTTTGTGATACAAGCCATACGCGTAAATTAATTCATTTAAGCGTAATGACATGAGTAAGGGTGTGTTGGCATTGGCTCTTTACCTCATTGGTACACATTTTAACACCTTTGCAAACAGAGTAGATCCAGATGGGACGGCTCCTGGAGGAGCCATCTGATCAGGGTTTGCTTTATTTGCCTTTGAAATGATAATTTCCGGGTCTGCTCTGTTTTCTAATGGAATGATATAGACATGACTATACATTAAGTGTCCTGTATGCATATGCTATTATATCAAGCATCTACATTTAATTAATATTAATAGAGTAATTATTTCTTACAGAAATTTAGAAGATGAGTTCACAGCAAAGAATGTAGTATGCTCCTATATAAATTGCCACATTTATAGTCACAGTGGAGCATATATAACACGGTTACTTGAGAAATAAGTAAGAATGACTTATACTCAGGGAGCCAATAGTGCCTACCGTGCAACCCCCCCCCCCCCCCCCCCCCCAGACTTTTTTTCATGTACCAAAATGTTCAGAAAAGTGTCCTGAATCAGAATCGCGAATGTAGTCAAACTTACATTCTTTTAGGCTATGTGTGTTTTAACCGTTTCCATGGCAACCCCCCAGTTTTCGTAATGATGACCCATACCTACAAATTCGCCCATATCACAGCCAGTTTTTGTCCTAAAACTATAATAAAACTGGTACCAAATGGAAGATAAGACATTGTGCTTTTATTTCCAACTTGTTTTTTTAAATTATCTTATTTGCATACACATGAATATTAATGAGAACATTAAAAATAGTAAAAAAAAGTATAGAAATAACGTAAACCTTTCATTTTTTTTATCCTACAAATATCAGAAAATAACTTCAAATGCAGTTTAACATGATGACGAAACCCCCAGGAAACAAAATATCCAATTTGAGGACAATAGCATTAACTTTAAGTACCATTTTCACCGTTTCCATGGCAACACCCTAGTTTTCGCAATAATGGCCCGTACCTGCAAAATCGTACATAGCACAGCCAGTTTTTGTCCTAAACCTATAAAACAGGTACCAAATTGGAGATAGGACATTGTGCTTTTATTTCCAGTTGTTTGTATGTTGAATGTAAACTATTCACTTTTTATCCTACAAATATCAGAAAACAATTTCAAATGCAGTTAAACATGATGAAAAAATCCTCAGAAAACAAAATATCATATTTGAGGACCAAAAATTTAACTCTAAGTAAATTTTTAAGTGTTTCCATAGTAACCATTCATTTCACTCTGTTCACACATTTTTGTTAGTCGACACCTACATATCACAGGAAGTTTTTGTGCTAACTGTATAAAACTGGTACCGAATTACAGCTAAGACCTTGTGCTTTGGTTTAAAGGCTATACTTAGGAATTACCTTATTTGCATACACATGAATATTAATGAGAATCATTAAAAAAATAGCAAAAAATACAGAAATAACGTAAACCTCTCAATTTTTATCCTACCAATATCAGAAAACAACTTTAAATGTAGTTTAAATTGATGACAAAATACTCAGAAAGCTAAGTATCTAAATTGATACCCAAACAATGAACTGTAAGTAGCATTGTAACGGTTTCCATGGTTACCGATCCTTTCACACATTTTGAAAATTTGGGATCCACCTGTAATATTCCGCTAGATCTCAGTTATTTTGATGAATTGTTTACAAACATAGATATGAGGCATTGCTTTAATAGTAAATATTACTTTTCTGATATAAACTAATTTGCATATGTATGAATATTTATGAGAACAGTAAGAGATGTTTTTTTCGACAGACACCAGTCTTTCTCTTATAAAGCACACAAAAATGCAAAATGGTTAGCTAAAGTTTACTATGATCACTGAATATCACCAAGATTGTTAGATAAATAAATTGGGACAAATCATATAGCACTGATGGTGATATATCTGTTTCCTAGGCTGCTAGGCAACCATTCTAACCTCATTGTTCATATTACAGAGTGTTTAAATACCTGCAACATACAAATATATTGCGGCCTACTTTGGTGATAATTATAAATGATATAAACATATACCCGGTAGTTGATGTATGAATCTTAATGTTTGGTTCACTTTATGCAAATTACCTTATTTGCGTCCTCATGAATATTAATTAGTGAAAACAAAGAGAAGCAATATTGAAAATAACATGTTTGGCAGTATGCCGAGCACAACATTACACCATGCTCCAAATATAGCTTGCAATAATAAATGTACCTTTTGGTGATGAATAAATAAATGTTATGTCTAAAACTGTTACCAAAATGACCATGCATTGCTTCCATGGTAACTGTTGAAAGCTAAGTACTTATGAGACCCCAAACAATCTTCTGTTATTGTTTTTAAAGTATCAGTGATTTTAAGGCCCAAAAGGTCTGTGTTGAATTCATGGTATCAAGACTGTTTCGACCTTTGATATACCATCATCTGTTGAGAACTGGTAAGCCTGTGATGTGTTTTAAGACCCTTTGATTTGTCTGTCTTGCTAAGCCATCGTCAGCCGTGCCAATACCGAAGGGAACTGGTGTCAGTGGATACTTCATCAGCTCACCTATATCAATCTGCATATTGGGTCTTTGTGAACCACTAATAATTGCTACAATTCCTTGATTCCTTACGCTAAGAAGCTGCAAGGCAGAAATGTTTTTTCACATCTCTGACGGTGGGGCTTACCAGTTCTTGCCAGATTATGGTATATCAACAGTGAGAAACAGTCTTGATGCCCTGAATTCAACACAGGAAGAAACTGATACAAGGATCGTTCTTTACACCATGTATGCGAAAGACCAAGGCTACAAATCTGTTCATCTTCGACCTCCAGATAGTGATATATTCTTCATTCTTCTGTATTACCTTAACAGGTTTGAAGGTGTTACTGTCTTGTTTGATACTGGTTCAAACAATCATCAAAAATAATAAACATGTGAGAAGTTGCCCAAACAAGCACAGAATATTACCGATCAGCACTTCTGGTTCTCCATTTGTACTGTGGCTGTGATTCTACAAGTGCATTCAATGGCAGAGAACATTTGACACCCATTAAGACCATTGAAAAGATATATATATAAAACCATTAGCATATTTGGGTAACTCTTGGGATGTGTCTGGAGATCTTGTGCAATACTTGGATGAATTTACGTGTGCAATGTATAGCAACCCTAGATTTCACACTGTGAATGAATTGATATTGTTTAAGATAAAGGAGAAGTGTGGAGATAAGCCAACAGATGCACTTCGCAATGTTGATATGGGGACATTACCCCCTTGTAGGGCCTGCTTAACACAGCACATCTGAAGAGTTATTTACCAGTTGATACTTTGGAAGAGCTCTCACTTTCCCGACCCAGACATTCCCCCTGTTTTAGAGAAGAATGGTTGTCAACATGTAACTCTGACAGTCAATCAACAGAAATGATTACATTGTGGCCTATAATAAGGGTATGCTCCGACAGACAATCAACAGCAATGTTATCATCTTGACCTCTCCAATATAAACTGTTTCATTTTAGCCTCTAACTAAGGTATGCTCTGAGAGTCAGACCTTCAATTTATAAAATGGCTGATAAATACCCATGATGTCATTATTTCCAACATGAATATTCAGCTGGTAAAGGGTTAAGTGATATATCACTCATCTATTTTTGTTGAGTTGGCATACTCAACGAAGCTTTTTGTAAAGGTGTTTTAAAGCAGAGAGTGGGATTAACCTTTTTCTAGATGTATACATGCCCTTTAATATCTTTTAGACAGTATTAGAATTAAAATTCATTGATTTATCACCGAAAGGTAAATTTATCATTGTAAGCTATATGGTGTAATGTTGTGCTCGGCATATGGCCAAACATGTTATTTTAATATTGTTTCTCTTTGTTTTCTTAACACTTTAAAAACAATAACAGATGATTGTTTGGGGTCCCATAATTACTTGGCTTTCAACAGTTACCATGGAAGCAGTGCATGGTCATTTTGGTAACAGTTTTAGACATCAAGTTTATTTATTATAAGCATGGTGTAATGTTGTGCTCGGCATACTGCCAAACATGTTATTTTCAATATTGCTTCTCTTTGTTTTCTTATCACTTATTAATATTCATGAGGATGCAAATAAGGTAATTTGCATAAAGTGAACCAAACATTAAGATTCATACATCAACTACCGGGTATATGTTTATATCATTTATAATTATCACCAAAGTAGGCCGCAATATCTTTGTATGTTGCAGGTATTTAAACACTCTGTAATATGAACAATGAGGTTAGAATGGTTGCCTAGCAGCCTAGGAAACAGATATATCACCATCAGTGCTATATGATTTGTCCCAATTTATTTATCTAACAATCTTGGTGATATTCAGTGATCATAGTAAACTTTAGCTAACCATTTTGCATTTTTGTGTGCTTTATAAGAGAAAGACTGGTGTCTGTCGAAAAAAACATCTCTTACTGTTCTCATAAATATTCATACATATGCAAATTAGTTTATATCAGAAAAGTAATATTTACTATTAAAGCAATGCCTCATATCTATGTTTGTAAACAATTGATTTCATGATTCATCAAAATAACTGAGATCTAGCGGAATATTACAGGTGGATCCCAAATTTTCAAAATGTGTGAAAGGATCGGTAACCATGGAAACCGTTACAATGCTACTTACAGTTCATTGTTTGGGTATCAATTTAGATACTTAGCTTTCTGAGTATTTTGTCATCAATTTAAACTATCTTTGTATGTTGCAGGTATTTAAACACTCTGTAATATGAACAATGAGGTTAGAATGGTTGCCTAGGAAACAGATATATCACCATCAGTGCTATATGAGTTGTCCCAAATTTATTTATCTAACAATCTTGGTGATATTCAGTGATCATAGTAAACTTTAGCTAACCATTTTGCATTTTTGTGTGCTTTATAAGAGAAAGACTGGTGTCTGTCGAAAATTTCAACATCGCTTACTGTTCTCATAAATATTCATACATATGCAAATCAGTTTATATCAGAAAAGTAATATTTACTATTAAAGCAATGCCTCATATCTATGTTTGTAACAAATGATTTCATGATTCATCAAAAATAACTGAGATCTAGCTAAGTATTACAGGTGGATGTCAAATTTTCAAAATTTGTGAAAGGATCGGTAACCATGGAAACCGTTACAATGCTACTTACAGTTCATTGTTTGGGTATCAATTTAGATACTTAGCTTTCTGAGTATTCTGTCATCAATTTAAACTACATTTAAAGTTGTTTTCTGATATTGGTAGGATAAAAATTGAGAGGTTTACGTTATTTCTGTATTTTTTGCTATTTTTTAATTATTCTCATTAATATTCATGTGTATACAAATAAGGTAATTCCTAAGTATAGCCTTTAAACCAAAGCACAAGGTCTTAGCTGTAATTCGGTACCAGTTTTATACAGTTAGCACAAAAACTTCCTGTGATATGGAAGATTTTTGCAGGTAGGTGTCGACTAACAAAAATGTGTGAACAGAGTGAAATGAATGGTTACTATGGAAACACTTAAAAATTTACTTAGAGTTAAAATTTTGGTCCCCAAATATGATATTTTGTTTTCTGAGGATTTTTTCATCATGTTTAACTGCATTTGAAATTGTTTTCTGATATTTGTAGGATAAAAAGTGAATAGTTTACATTATTTACGTTATTTCTATATTGTTTTTACTATTTTTAATGTTCTCATTAATATTCATGAGTATGCAAATAAGGTAATTTAAAAAAAAAATGGAAATAAAAGCACAATGTCCTATCTCCAATTTGGTACCAGTTTTATAGGTTTAGGACAAAAACTGGCTGTGATATGTACGATTTTGCAGGTACGGGCCATTATTGCGAAAACTAGGGTGTTGCCATGGAAACGGTAAAAATGGTACTTAAAGTTAATGCTATGGTCCTCAAATTGGATATTAGTTTCCCGAGGGTTTTGTCATCATGTTAAACTGCATTTGAAGTTATTTTCTGATATTTGTAGGATAAAAAAATGAAAGGTTTACGTTATTTCTATACTTTTTTTTACTATTTTTAATGTTCTCATTAATATTCATGAGTATGCAAATAAGATAATTTTAAAATAAATAATTGGATAATTGGAAATAAAAGCACAATGTCTTATCTTCCATTTGGTACCAGTTTTATAGTTTTAGGACAAAAACTGGCTGTGATATGGGCGAATTTGTAGGTATGGGTCATCATTACGATAACTGGGGGGTTGCCATGGAAACGGTTAAAATACACATAGCCTAAACTAATTTAAGTTTGAGTACATTCGCGATTCTGATTCAGGACACTTTTCTGAACATTTTGGTACATGAAAAAGAGTCTAAGGGGGGTGCACGGTAGGCACTATTGGCAGAAACTGTAGAATAAGACCTGTACAAACAGAACAGGTCAATATCAGACGGCTCCTATGCGAGTTCTACTCTGTAATTTGCAAAGGCATGTAAAAGCATTTCTAAGTGGTAAAATGTTAATCCTTCGGCTGTGGAATATTCATGTAAGAAATAATGAAAGCATGAACATTTATTAGCTGAGTTTGAATGGAAATGGTTAAAGGCAGGTGGTTGCTTAATACAGAACGATAGAACATGTTTTGAACGCTCACCCAGAAACTGAGCAGCCGCTGGCAAGTATGAACATTTCTAAAAACAATCTTCATATATTAAACACAGAATGTTTATCATCCTTAACCCATTACTCTATAAATACGCCTTTGCAAACAGAGTAGAACCAAATCAGACGACTCCTTATGAGCTGTCTTATCAGGGTCTGCTCTGTTCGCTTATAACATACTAATTATATAGATATGAGTCTACAGTTTCTGCAATGGCTAAATATTCCTGTTTCCATGTCCTACCATAAAAAGATAATAATGATGTCATTATTTCCTTCATGAATATTCATGCAGTAAAAGTATTAGTGCTTTAATGACTTTACAGGTATTATGTTTTAACAGTTATAAAGTTTAGTAAATTCTCTAGGGAATTTCAGCATAATTGTAAAATCAATTCCAATGACTGTTCAAACCGGCGATATTTATTTCAACTGACCTTTATTTAACGAGAAGATGATACTTTAAGCAGTGAAATGATTTCTGAATTTAAAGCATTAATGCTATTATTTAGAGGATTTGATAGAATACGCATATGATAAGATGGGGGAACGTGGGTTTAATACTTATCCGATGAAATCCTACAGTTAAAAGCATTACAAGCAAGTTCTTTAAAGACTCATTAATTACCGGAATGATTGATGATTATTGCTTTCAAATTCACATAACGCCAACACGGATTGCGATTAATATTGTGAATTAGATATGTGAATAACTAGAGACTCCATGTTCTGTCCTTTATCTAATTAATATTTTATGTACGAAATCATGATTTATTAATATTAATCCAATGAAGTATTGTAAGAGCATTACGAATAAGGGACTGTTTGATTATGGTATCTCATCTGAATCCAAGCTGTTTAACCAGTTCTTTCATATAAACGCGTTTCCACGCATTTGTAAACAGAGTAGACCCAGATCAGACGGCTCCTATAGGAGCCATCTGATCAGGGTCTTCTCTGTTTGCCAATGGAATTTAATATATCTAGATTTTTACTTTCTGAAATGGCTGCAATGCCCCACCTTCCATATTTCATTTTTCACTTGAATATTCAGTAGTTATTGCAATTTTGAATAGATATAGGACAGGGAAAGGGTTAAACATAGAACAGGGAAATAGTTAAACATAGAACAGGGGAAGGGTTAAACATAGAACAGGGAAATAGTTAAACATAGAACAGGGGAAGGGTTAAACATAGAACAGGGAAATAGTTAAACATAGAACAGGGGAAGGGTTAAACATAGAACAGGGAGATAGTTAAACATAGAACAGGGGAAGGGTTAAACATAGAACAGGGAAATAGTTAAACATAGAACAGGGGAAGGGTTAAACCTGAATGTTCATTGGATAAAGAATTCCGATACAATATCGTTATTAATCATTTGAAAATCAAGCCCTGGTAAGACGGTTCCTACAGGAGCCATTTGATCTGGGTCTACCCTGTTTTCAAAGGGGTTAAAATGCGTTTCTATGAGGTGAAGCGCTAATCATTATACATGTAGTTCTCAGTACTCTAAACTTAATAGTATGTTGATTAAATTAACAGGACGGTAGATAAGATAATTATGTAAAAATATATCAAAACATCTTATTTCCCAGCAACAAAACCATATTTATCTTGCTTGAGGAACTATATAGAACTAACTGAATCTAAGCGACTATCAAAAAGATGTCGTATCATGGTTCTGTAAACTGATGGATACTTTATACAGGTCAAAAGTGATACAAAAAGCTCCTATATGAGTTTTCTGCATTACTTTTGTCCTGTATTACGCAACCACCTGTCATGTAAGATTCCTGTGTCCAATTAATATAAGGTCGCTTAACCCATTCCCTCATACTGACGCCTTTTGACACCTTTGTAAAAGTCACTTTCTGAAAGCATTGTGATAAAAAGAGCATTTGCTCCACAGGAGCAAATGCTCTATTTATCACAATGGTTTCATTACTGCAAAATTATAAAAGTTCATTTTTCTCTAGTAAATACTCCTTTTCGGTAGATTTAATCAAAGGGGTAGAATCTAAAAATAGCCTATGATGTAATGGGTTAAGACAGGTTCAAGTGTAGATTCTATACATATTGTTTACTAAACGACTGTAAAAAAAATGAGGTCCTTTCAGACTGTTTACTATGCTCTCTCAGATGTATTCTAACTATCCTAAGTAGTCGATACACAATCCTCTCTCTGCAAGGGTTTGTCGAATAAGTCAATTTGGCACCATTTTGGGAAAAACACGTTAAATTAGATGACATAATAGCAAATAGGGAAGACCCTGATCAAACTGCTCATTCGGGGGGCAGTTTGATCTGGGTATCCACCATTTGCCCAAGCCTGACTGTCTGAATATTTAGGATAAGCAGGATATGTGATGTGATACAATTATAAAACCAGCCTATAGCAAAAATATGCAGTAGACAGCAACAAACATGAAGTAGACAGCAACAAACATGAAGTAGACAGCAACAAACATGCAATAGACTATGTCCGCCTGAATGCTTGAGGTATGCAGAATAGATATGACGCAATTATAAAATTAGCCTATGATCCACACTGTAGCAACGAGCGCTGATCACAAGGCATGCAATAGACCATGAAAATAATTTAAGTGGAAGGTTTAGTGTTTTGTTATGTACGGGTGGATACGCATGAAAAGTGCTTAGTAGCGATGTGTGAGTTATTGATGAAATATAGTCTGGAATCATTTAATCATTTAAAGTCTCTTCTGGGTATTATTCCACTAATGTGCTATGGTAAAATCAATATCAATCAATGAACTTGCTTTTGCAATCAGTTTGGAACCAGATCAGAGGGTTCCTAGAAGATCAATCTGTTCATAGTCTGCACTATTTATTATTTACAATCATCTAACAAATTATTCCCTCTTATACTGAATGGACTGTATCGTTAAACACTAACGGAACGTTCCACTTTGTAAATGCAGCATTCAGAGGGTTAGAACTGACACAATACATGTACATGTACTTTAAAACCCCTCTAAACCGGAATTTTAGTATATTTTTTTAGATACTTTAAGACAGGTGGCTGCTTAATGCAGGATGAACGTCTTGCAGAAAGCTCCTAGAGGAGCTTTCTGCACGACTTTCACCCTGCATTAAAGCTGCCACCTATCTCCAAGACCGATATTTATACTAAAACATTAACGTCCGGTTTAGAGGGATTCTACTGTATCAAATGGAATTTAAAAACAGCATTCACAGACAACTTATTGATAAAGAACTTAATCACCTATCTAATGAATATTCATATAAGAAACAATGACATCATGAATATTAATTAGATTATTTTATAATGGCGTATGAGCAGATTTGACATTTGGACAATAGCAGACACAGTGCAACCAGATCTATTTTGTTCCATAAACAAACAAAGCAGACCCTGATCATGCAGATCCTGTTGGAGCTGTCTGATCCGGGTCTACTCTGTTTGCAAAGACATACAAGGAGTTGCTATCAAGTAATGGGTTAACATTTTCCCTGGAGCACGTGTAAAAGGTTCAATGTGAGATATCAACTTCAAATTAAACCTTATCGTTTGTGACTTAACCCTTTCCTCCATAGGCTATTTTTAGATACGACCTCTTTGAATAAATCTACCGAAAAGGAGCATTAATTAAAGAAAAGGTCTTTTTTAGAATTTTGTAGTTTGAAACCATTGTGATAAATAGAGTATTTGCTCCTATAGGAGCAAATGCTCTATTTATCACAAAGGTTTCAATAGGTGATTTTTACACAATTTTACTATTTATCACAATGGTTTCAGGAAGTGACTTTTACAGACTCGTCAAAAGTCGTCAACATGAGGGAAAGGGTTAAGCCTTCACCTAATGAAAATTCATGCAAGACATAATGACTTCATGTTATTTAAGTGAAATTCAATCATGGTTCATGAAACAAGAAAATGATTTCCACTGCACACCGTGTATCACGCCATTTTATCCATTTCACTTTTCTATGTTTTTCCCAAATTTCCGACTGAATATTCAGTGACAAAATAGATATAATGAAATATGGAAAGTGTAACATTGTAGCCATTTTAGAAAGTAGGGAAACAGTGCTATCAAATTCCATTAGTAAACAGAGCATACATTGATCAGACGAGTCCTTGGTATCAATACCAAATGATGAATTGTATAAAATGTGTATATATGTATGATGTATGTATGTATGTATGTATGTATGTATGTATGTATGTATGTATGTATGTATGTATGTATGTATGTATGTATGTATGTATGTATGTATGTATGTATGTATGTATGTATGTATGTATGTATGTATGTATGTATGTATGTATGTATGTATGTATGTATGTATGTATGTATGTATGTATGTATGTATGTATGTATGTATGTATGTATGTATGTATGTATGTATGTATGTATGTATGTATGTATGTATGTATGTATGTATGTATGTATGTATGTATGTATGTATGTATGTATGTATGTATGTATGTATGTATGTATGTATGTATGTATGTATGTATGTATGTATGTATGTATGTATGTATGTATGTATGTATGTATGTATGTATGTATGTATGTATGTATGTATGTATGTATGTATGTATGTATGTATGTATGTATGTATGTATGTATGTATGTATGTATGTATGTATGTATGTATGTATGTATGTATGTATGTATGTATGTATGTATGTATGTATGTATGTATGTATGTATGTATGTATGTATGTATGTATGTATGTATGTATGTATGTATGTATGTATGTATGTATGTATGTATGTATGTATGTATGTATGTATGTATGTATGTATGTATGTATGTATGTATGTATGTATGTATGTATGTATGTATGTATGTATGTATGTATGTATGTATGTATGTATGTATGTATGTATGTATGTATGTATGTATGTATGTATGTATGTATGTATGTATGTATGTATGTATGTATGTATGTATGTATGTATGTATGTATGTATGTATGTATGTATGTATGTATGTATGTATGTATGTATGTATGTATGTATGTATGTATGTATGTATGTATGTATGTATGTATGTATGTATGTATGTATGTATGTATGTATGTATGTATGTATGTATGTATGTATGTATGTATGTATGTATGTATGTATGTATGTATGTATGTATGTATGTATGTATGTATGTATGTATGTATGTATGTATGTATGTATGTATGTATGTATGTATGTATGTATGTATGTATGTATGTATGTATGTATGTATGTATGTATGTATGTATGTATGTATGTATGTATGTATGTATGTATGTATGTATGTATGTATGTATGTATGTATGTATGTATGTATGTATGTATGTATGTATGTATGTATGTATGTATGTATGTATGTATATGAATTGCTCCATTGATGCGTGACACTTTAATGAACTATTCTGTCTATCTGTCTGTCTGTCTGCCTGTCTGTCTGTCTGTCTGTCTGTCTGTTTGAAGAATCACATATTCATTATTCCATAGGTGAATAGAGTAGACCCTGATCAGACGGCTCCTACAGGACATAGGTCCAAATAAGAATTGTAAATTAAAACATTTTCAAGAATAACTCCTTTATTTCTCCATCAAACCCTACACTCATATGTTGCTCTCTATAGTATCTGTCTGATCTATGTCTACTCTGATTGCAAGGGCCCTTCCTTGTTCCATGTTTATTATCATACTGAATATGGTAGGTGGAACATTGTAGCTATTTTAGTAACTAAAGAAACAAATCAATCAAATTCCATTCGCAAGCAGATCAGACCAAGATCAGACGGCTCCTATAGGAGCCGTCTGATCTGGATCTACTCTGTTTGCAAATATGTGAAAAATGCGTTAATATGAAGGAAAGGGTATAGAGAAGGCGTGATATAGATTTACGATTCCTGGTTATGCTGCAGTTATAACTCCCCGGTGTTCAATTTGCTGCTTGACATATCGAATCTTTTGTAAATGTTGGGAACATCTATCAACTGACACAATGGACTATCAATGTGCATGTCGCTAGAATAGATAAACAAGTATCAAGGATAATAATGTATTGATTTGTTCGCCATCTATGTACATAAGTAAGCATAGAAAACTGAATCTTTAAAAGAAATACATCATGAATATATCAACTACCTGGTTTTTATAATGGTTTTATTTATAAAATAAGTTTTACGATGTCAAAAATCGTAGAAGCATTTCTTTATTATTCCATTAGCATACAGAGCAAACCCCGATTAGACAGCTCCTACAATAACTGTCAAGTATGGGTCTACTCTCTTGGAAAGTCGTTAAACAGCGTGTCTGTCATGTAAAGCGTTAATTACATGTAATTGGAAAAAGTGTCTAGGTGTTAATTACCTCATTCATTTGTAATGAACAGAGTGGAGCTGACCCCAATAAGAATGTACTCAACTCTTAACTTAATATATGACATTTGAAAACAGAATAGATACAATTAACCCTTTCCCGTATGTAAGCGCATTCTGACGCATCTGCAAACAGGGTAGAACCAGATCAGACGGCTCCTATAGGAGCCGTCTGATCAGGGTCTTTTCTGTTTGCTTATGGTGTAATATAGATCTGATTCTACAGCTTCTGTCTGAGCCAAAATTGCCTGTGTTCATATGCCATTATAAAACAATAATCTTATTAATATGCATGACGTCATTATTTCCTAAATGAATATTCATCAGGGAAATGGTTAACATGATAAATACCATGGTCTACGATTACGGTTGTCTGGATGAGATTAGCGTTCCCACTTCCGCCCAGCGCGGACCCTAATTAGATCCCAGATTGGGGCAATATGTAAGACAGTATGTCCAGTGGCTGTCCGTACGAGTTCATTGTTTCCCCAAGGTATTGCGGTTTCCTGCCTCATAAATAAGTAAGTGCACCGCCACCCAAGTCATCCAGATTAGTTAGAACGTTTTTGTAATCGATGTAAAATAAATACGACCTGAAGTCATACTGTATCGCCCCATTCCCTCATATACTGACGCCCTTGACGTCCCTGTAAAAGTCGCTTTTTGAAACCATTGTGATAAATAGGACATTTGCTCCACAGCCTATGAGGTAATTGGTTAAGCGATCACATGCTCTTATAGAGCCCCATGTTTATTTATTTTGTGATCTTCCTGTATTAAGCTAACACATGCTCTTATAGGCCCCATGTTTATTCCTTTTTTGATCACTATATTCAGGTTCGACTGTATGAATCAAACGGAATTAGTA
Organism: Azorinus chamasolen; assembly: GCA_963576725.1. Lineage (NCBI taxonomy): Eukaryota > Metazoa > Mollusca > Bivalvia > Cardiida > Solecurtidae > Azorinus > Azorinus chamasolen. The sequence continues at coordinate 44,441,549 of OY755243.1, read as the reverse complement.
GAAGTTATGAAAATGCATATTTTAAGTCATACATCCAATTTCGTGAATTATTAATGCCATCATTTTATTGGATAGGGTTATATTATATGACATCACCACAGCAGTATAATACATGTATACAGTAAACCTGTCATAAGCGGCCATTCATTTATATACAGGAGTCTTAACCTTTAGCCTGCTGAGCAAATTATTTTTACAGAATTTTTCACCTACTACATTTTCAAATATCAAGCTATAATCAATTTGGTCTACCAAAATTCAACCAGGGTGTCAAACAGTTTGGATCCTGATGAGACGCCGAGTTACTCGGCGTCTCGTCTGGATCCAAACTGTTTGCATAGGTATTCACTCATCCGCCCATAGCAGGCTAAAGGTTAACCATTTCTTTCATAATAACGCATGTTCGTGTATTTGCGAACATAATAGACCCAGATCAGACGAATCCTGCTTTGTTTGCGTTTGACATGTGATGGTATAGATCTGTTTCTACAGTTTTTGTCAAAGCAAAACGATCATTGTAAAGTTTAAAATATAAAACTTCAGCTAATAAATATTCATGATGTCGTAATTTCTTACACGAATATTGAGCAGGGAATGGGTTTAAAAGCAGGTGGTTGCTTAATGTAGCGCAAAAGTAATGCAGGAAACTCCTATAGGAGCTTTTTGGAATTCTTTTGACCTGTATTAAGCTACCACATGTCTTACAGATCCATAATTACAACTCTTTTTGGTGACCGCATTAGATCGGTTCTACTTATAGAGGAATAATTAATGGTTTGTACTGCATAGTGTTGCTTTTAAAAGCCTAAACGTCTAAAGAAAGTCACTGTTTTAGCTGCTTTACAAACAGAATCGACCCAGATTAGAAGGCTCTTACAGAACCGCCCGGTGAGGGTCTGCTCCAGTTGCCTATGGCAAGATACAGCAAAACCTCTCTATAACGGCCACTAAATTTCATCAAGTATTTTGTGCTAAAGGCAGGTGGCTGCTTAAAGCAAGGTGAAAGTAAAACAGAACGCTCCTATTAAGCAGCCACCTGTCATAAATACCAATTACAGTAAAACAGAACGCTCCTATTAAGCAGCCACCTGTCCTAAATACCAACTACAGAACCGCCCGGTGAGGGTCTGCTCCAGTTGCCTATGACAAGATACAGCAAAACCTCTCTATAACGGCCACTAAATTTCATCAAGTATTTTGTGCTAAAGGCAAGTGGCTGCTTAAAGCAAGGTGAAAGTAAAACAGAACGCTCCTATAGGAGCGTTCTGTTTTACTTTCACCTTGCTTTAAGCAGCCGCCTGTCCTAAATACCAACTAATGAACACAATTTAGTGGCCGTTATAGAGAGGTTGTACTGTATACAAGATATGATTCTACTGTTTGTGTCATGGTGAAATGTTCCCTTATTCATAATGCATTTTAAACATTCAGCTAATTAATGTTCATACAATCTATATTTCATATTTCTTACATGAATATTCAATAGGTATAGATTTAACAGTCATGTTATATTTCACCCATAGAAGTCCCCGCACGCACAGAATGTGGCCATTTAGAATGCTTTAACCTTTCAACATTCTTTAGTGTCCTACTTTCCCTAAATTCCAAAATTAGTATGGATGGGTGATAACAATAGTAATGACAAAAACAAAAATATTCCAGGATTTCAATCAAGTTGTGAATTTTACACACGTTTACACTAAATCCCCTCATTATTCGAACAAACGTAGGCTAGTAGTGCAGACCAAGACCAAATGTTCCCTGAAGGGGCCGTTAGATCAGGGTCTACACTATTTCCTACTATGTCAGATTAGTTTAACAGTTTACTCTTTACAAACAGAGTAGACCCAGATCAGACGGCTCCTACAGGAGCCGTCTGATCAAGGTCTACTCTATTTGCTTATGACATAATATAGATATAACTATGTAATTTCTGTCTGGACAAGAAATGCCTGTTTTCACATGTCATTATAAAACTTAATCTGATTACATGTATAATCACTGAGTAAAGAGTTAAGGCTGTCAAAACGGTACCAAGTTAAGTTATGGACCCCCTTATAAACCCATGGAGAGTGGAGCTTAGAAGTTCGAATAAATAGAGAAATTAAGGTAGTTATTTCCTTTGTGTGCTTATTTTCCCATTCGTTGATCAACAACTTAGATTATTTTCTCTTTTCTTTGATCGTATTTTTTAATTAAAGAATGGAATCATCACGGTACCGATGAATTGTTGGGAGACTTTGCATCCAGATGAGATATCAAGTAACTTGACGTCTAATAATAGAGCTGTTTGGCAGTCTGACCATATTTTATTTAACCCTTCCTTCATATAAACTCCTTTTCAAGCATTTAAAAACAAAGTAGACCCAGATCAGATGGCTCCTCTAGGAGTCGTCTGATCAGGGTCTGCTCTGTTTGCTTATGATATAATATAGGTCTGATTTTACAGTTTCTGCCTGAGACAAAATGCCCTGTGTGTATATGCCATTCTAAAAAGTAATCTATTTAATATTCATGATGTTATTATTTATCGTATGAATATTGAACAGGGAAAGGATTAAAGAAATGGAACAAATGTCAATTTTGAGAATTGAAGCAAGTCGCATTATTGCAGGCGACACTTGCTGTGTTTGAAACAAATATACGAATCGTGTTAACTCTTTTGGCGCCAAATTTAAAAGTGTCGTCTGCAATAATAATTTCATATTAAATATAATTCTAAACTAAATAATAAAGGTATATTAGTAAAACATTTGTTTTTAAAAACCTGTATGCTTGGGCTGAAATAATACAGAAACAGTGAAGTCCCAGGTCAGATGCCGCCTTGAAAAGGCGGCATCTGACCTGGGACAGCGCTGTTTTCAATGGTGCCAACAGGCGACATTGGCGCCGAAAGAGTTAATCGGGGCCTGGCTCGCATTTTCAAACGGTTTTGATCCAGATGAGACGCCGAGTAACACGGCGTCGTCACGTCCAGGTCCAATCTGTCTGGCGCTCGAACAAGTTGCTGAAAAGTCTGAGCAAATCGAATGTTAGTAAAAAATGTAACAGATCGAGGTTTTAGCAGACTTTATTTTTCATTCAGCATAAGAATGGTTAGCTAAATGGTCCATTTCTAAAGGACAGATACAGTAAAACCCCATCTAAACCAGAATTCTGGTAGAGAAGAACTTAGATACTTTTAGGCAAGTGACTGCTTAATGCAGGGTGAAAGTATTTGACCCCGCATGAAGCTGCCACCTGTCTTCAAGACCGATGTTTATACTAAATTAACCATTCCCTCATATTGACGACTTTTGACGACTCTGCAAAAGTCACTTTGTGAAACCATTGTGATAAATAGAGCATTTGCTCCTATAGGAGCAAATGCTCTATTTATCACAATGGTTTGTTTCAAACTACAAAATTCTAAAAGTTTCCTTTTCTCTAGTTAATGCTCCTTTTCGGTAGATTTATTCAAAGAGGTTATATATAAAAATAGCCTAGGTAATGGGTTAATTAATCGTCCGGTTTAGAGAGGCTTTTACTGTACACACACAGTCGTGCAAAACGACAATGCTTTTTACCACTCGTGCAGCTAACCATGTCAGCGCTTGTAATCCCTTTTCTCCAAACCGTTATTTAACCCTTTACCTGTTTAATATTCATGAAAGAAATGATGACATCATGACTATTACTTAGCAGTATTTTTGTAATGACATAATTTCGAGGGCTTGGTGCAAAACTATTCTAACTCCTTCACAAAGTGAAGGAGTTAGAATAGTTTTGCACCAAACCCTCGATATATACACAGTGCGTGTTAGTATTGGTAGAAACTGTAGAATCAGATCTGTATTATCATATGCAAACAGAGCAGACCCTCATCAGACGGCGCCTATAGGAGCTGTCTGATATGGGTCTACTCTGTTTGCAAATGCGTGAAAATGCGTTAGGGTTAACTCTTTGCCTGAAGAATATCCATATAAGAAATAATGACACCATGAATATTAATTAGCTATTTTTTTCTTACGGCATTGTGAGTAAGGGTATGGTTGACCTTGGATGAAACTGTAGAATCAGATCTCTATTGGTTCGTCTGAAACATGACATACCCTATCGGACGGCTCCCATTGGAGAAGTCTAACCTGGGTCTACTCGGTTAGCAATGGCGTGAAAAGGAGTTTATATGAGGAAAATGATAAATATTAGATTTTCTGCTTCTTTGATTTCAGAAAACAGAAAAACACATGTAAACAGTTCCGATTCTGATGAGACGCCATTTTATTCGCTTTCTCATCTGGATCCAAATGGTTTGCATAAGTATCCGCAAATGGCAGCGAGTTTAACCTTGTAATTCAGAAAGTCGATCGAGAGGAAATTTTCCAGTATCAAACGACATGTTTATTGCATCAGGTGACAGTTTTATCCGAGATTAGAATTGATTAATTCTCTGCACATATCCTTCTCATATCATGAAACTTTAACTCTTGTTGGCGCTAAATAACGTTCGTGTGTCTGCAACACTGTCGCAAGCTTTAAGTTTCAGAGTGGGCTTTTCTCCATTTTTCTTTTAACCCTTTACTCCATAAATACGTCTTTGTATGCCTTTGCCAACAGAGTAGGAGCCGTCTGATCATGGTCTGTCCTATGTGCTTATGGTATAATTTAGATATGATATTACACTTTCTGTCATGGCAAAAAATCCTGTGTCCGTATACTCTTCAAATGGAGGTAATTTTTTGTCATGACGCGCGCACCTGTCACCGGAATAAATCGTCTGCTGCATTGCTTAATCAAAGAAAATACGCAAGGAAAATTGGTTCACTGATTCAAGACCATATGCTCGACGGTAGACTGTCCATTTCGCTGACAGCAAAGGAAAAAAGATCTGATTGGGTATATCGAGCAGGTAACTTTATCAATACAACTTGTGCTTACAATTAATCGGTTTTAGTTTCATTGTGAAACATGATTTTATAAAAACATTTACCTACCAACTCCGCAGTATTCAATTCTGTTAAATATGATAGGCAGAAATAGGCTGCCATGTTTACGCACGGCTTACACGAGGGTTTCCTTTTCGTAAGTTTACGCAAAACTTTGCTCTACGCCAATGTTTGTAAAACCCTAAATCGTAACTTACGCAAACATTTCTTCATTCGTAGACTTACATTCGCGAACGTTTGTTAGTAAAATGGTACCCAGGGTCTGCACATTCTACAAATTGTAGGAACCGCTCTAGAATGAGCCTGGTTGTATTTTTGGAGGAGAAGTGAAACGGACATGACTATGGAGAATAACAACAGACGACAATGATTATTATGTAGAATACAAAGAGTCAACTAGGCATACGGTAGTAACGTAAACTCATATAACCTTTTACTCCATGAATACAGTAGAACCCCTCTAATGCGACCACTTAAAGAATAACCATAGCTGCCCTTATACGCAGGTGGTTGCTTAATGCAGGACAAAAGTTATGCAGAAAGCTCCTATAGGAGCTTTCTGCATAACTTTCGTCCTGCATTAAGCTACCACCTGCCTCTGCCACCCAGAATTATGCCCCTTTTTGGTGGTCGCATTAGAGGGGTTCTACTGTATTCATGTAAGTAATAATGACATCATGAACATGTTCTGTATTATTTAGTATATGTTTTTTATGAAAGCATATGACACATGTAGTTTTGGCCATGGCAGAGAATGTAGCATCAGATCTGTATTGTTTCATAAGCAAGCAGAACAGACCCTGATCAAACGGCTTCTACATGTGCCTCTGATCTGGGTCTACTCTGTTTGCAGAGGTTCGGAAAGGCGTAAATATGTCATGTTGGATCCTAAATGCAGGTGATAGCTTAATGCAGGACGAAAGTAATGCAGAACTACTCCTGATTGAACTTTCTACATTACGTTCGCCCTTCATTTAGCAACCATTTGCTTTTAAAGGCATATACATAGATTATCCTCATATAAACACATTTCCATGCCTTTACAAACAGAGTAGAACCATATCAGACGGCTCCTATAGGATCTTTCTGATCAAGGGCTGCTCTGTTTGCCTATGGAATTGTCAAGTTGCGATTCTACAGTTCCTGCTAATACCAAAAACTCCTTCTGTACCATTATAAAAGTTCAATTATAAAAGTTCAACTAATAAATATCCATAACGTGATCAGCTTATTTCATGAATATTCAACAGGGGAAGGGTTAAGAGGGTTTTTGTCGGTGAGATGTTATCGAAAGCGTATGCTCATATAATCCGGTGTGTCAAGAGTACAGTAACTTACTGATGGCATGTAAACATGCAAATTAAGCTATTTAATTTCAGCACTCTTGGGACTGAACGACTAATGAAAACATGTATACTGCACATTATGAAGATATATCAAGCAATCACGTGGGCAGTGACTGGAATATATTAAAACCGGTCTTAACCCTTTCCTTCATGTAAACGCAATTTCATGCATTTGCAAACAGAGAAGACCCATATAAGTGTTTGTTGTGTTTGCTTATGAAATAACATGTTTGCACCAGACATCACGTTTAAACTTAACCATTTACTCCACGAATATTCATATGAGAACTCGTGATGACTTGATGAATATTGATTAGATTAATTGTTATAACAGTACATGAACACAGGAATGTTTGGCCATGGCAGAAACTGTAGAATCGTATCTATATTATATCATAAGCAAACAGAGCAGACCCTGATCAGACGGCTCCTACAGAAGCTGTCTGATCTTGCGTAGATTTGGCAAATGCGTATAGAAAGACGTATATGTATTTATGGACTGATGCACTGATTTGCCAAGTCGCCAGGCAGGGTGTTGTACAACGAGACTCGACTTTGTGATTTATCATTGTCCCAAACTGCCCAAGTTTGATGCTGTAGTAACGTGCTGAACAAATGTAATTCGTTGATTAAAACTCATATAGCTAGAAAAGAACTTTCGTAAAAAAGTGGGGAAAGTAAATTTTCATTTGTTAAGAGAATAAAGCAAACACTTAACTGTTTCAGCTATATATAGTAGGCCTTCGTAAGCAACCGTTTAATAAATATACACGTCTGCTATAGCATGTGACTTCTAAATGCAGAACGAGAATAATGCAGGAAACACCGAGGATATTTTCACCCTCACGTGTCTTATAGACCCAGAAGTACAGTTATTTTAATGGCCGTTTAAGATGGTGTTTACTCTAGCTTTGAATAAAAAGTAATTCTCGAAATAATGTGAAAATTATGATATTTCTCCACAATTTTGTTGCATGACGAAATACATTTTCCGTTCAAGTCTGACTTCTGAGTCATCTTCTCCTTGGCATCACTTAAGTTAGAACGCATGCATTATAAAGTTCGTGCATCGATCATTTATAAAACTGTTTCTTAAGTAGTTGGATATATTATTGTAGACAAAGTGGGTATTCGACGCCCGCAGAAAATACCGATATCCTACGTGTATACAATTGGAGATTGTTCAGCTACAAATTATTTCCCTTGAGAGATAAATGCAAAAGTATACCAAATGATAAATAAATCCTTTCATTTGGAATACTATGTCATTTCTGTTGTATTTCAATAAGATGTTAATTGATTTGAAATTCAAAGAAATGTCATTTTCCTTAAACTATATTACCGTAGATTGTATGTAGAACATATCCTTGTAGTCTTACCAATTTTGTTTGATTCACATATACAGTAGAACCCCGCTAATGCGACCACTTAATGAATAAACATAGGTGTCTTTATAAGCAGGTGGTTGCTTAATGCAGGACAAAATTAATGCAGAAAGCTCCTCTAGGAGCTTTCTGCATTACTTTTGTCCTGCATTAAGCTACCATCTGCATCTGGCACCCAGAATTATACCTCTTTTAGGTGGTCGCACTAGCGGGTTTTACTATATTTTATGCCTACCCTCCTAACTACCATACGTATTTGGAGAGACAACCTTAGGCAAATAGGGGTAATTTGATCAGGGCCTTCCCTATTTACTACTATGTCAGTCTGATTTAAGTTATAAATATGGTGCCAAACATAATTCAGTTTGACAAACTGCTCGAGATGGGATGTGTGTGTCCGGATACTTTGGGTAATTAGTAATTGTTGAATTAGATCGTGTATTGGTTATTTGAATACAACATCCATTTGTGTGGACCCATGACAATATACCTATACAGTTCAGACGCGTTGTATTAGTCCGACATTAATCCATTACGTCATAGGCCTTTTAGAACCAGACTCTTTGAATCAATCTACTGAAACATAACATGTACTAGAAAAAGGAAAATGTTAGAATTGTGTAGCTTTGAAACCATTGCGATAAATAGAGCATTTGCTCCGATGGAACAAATGCTCTATTTATCACATTTATCACAGTGGTTTCAAAAAGCATTTTTACAGGGGTGTCAAAGGGCGTCAATATTAGGGAATGGGTTAAGCTACCACCTGTATTAATGATTTCCTCATGATTATTCATGTAAAAAATAAGAATTTATGAGAATTTAGTAGCTGAATGATGTATTGGTATATAATCACATGAGGTTTTGGCCATGACAGAATCTGTAGAATGAGATCTATATACTACCATGGCAAACAGTGCAGACCCTGATCAGACACCTTCTACAGGAACCATCTGATCTTGGTCTACCCTGTTTGCAAAGACACTCAAGCTCGTTTCTATCAGTTAAAGGATTAAACACTCAGAATTATACTTCTTCCTAAATGTTATTGAAGACAGTTTTGCCCTAATCTGATTTAAACACGTCTAATCACTATCTTGCATTTTACGCCCCGCTCCACGCATTTGCAAACAGCTAGAGTAACTCGACGTCCCATCAGGGTCCAGGCTGTTTGACACCCAGTCAATAGTTTCACGAAAGCTGCACATCATGAACAGATAACAATCACGTGGGTAGTGACAGCAAAAACCAGAGGATATAAAACGTTTTGCTTCAGCCTGTGATCATTCTCAAGATCTGATTGGCCAGATTCTGAGCTTGCTCAGAATCTAACCAATCAGATATTTGAGAATGATCTGGGACTCAGACTTTGAATAGACTTTATTCTTTCACAGCCCGGGTAAATGTTAACGCAATAAATTATTTTAATTGAATTGAAAAATTGGATGACGCATTTTGCTCGAAGGTTTTACAATACGCTGCATGGTATTGGCGCAGATGATATCTCCATTTGCAGTGTTGCATGTCTTCTGAAAATATACTGAACTTTATATGACGTTTGGGAAATTGTGCATATCTACCAGGCAATTCTCTTGTTTGTTTAAAATTACCCAATCTGATGCAGAACCTAATTACTCATCGAACTTGATGACACTATAACCTCTTATCACTTTACTCTATAAAGACACACTTGACACATTTGCAAACAGAGTAGACCCAGATCAGACAACTCATGTATGAGGTGTCTGATCTGGTTCTGCTCTGTTCGCATATGGGAATACATGTATATAAATCGTTGCCCTGTATTAAGCGTATTCCTACGTTAATAAATTATAGTTACATTGGCGAGATGTTACTGTACAATAAACATAAATCATTCTAAACCCTTTACTTCATGAATATTCATGTAAGAAATAATGTATTTTTTACTGGTTTTTAGCTTATTTCATTATGACATATGAAGCTTTTTATTTGGGCCATGGCAGAAACAGAATAAAATCTATATAATTTAATAAACAAGCGAGGTTTTACGCAAGCCTGAAATGGCTGCGTAAAACATGCTTAAGCAGGATAGAATATAAAACAGAGAGCAATTTGATTTTAATAGTAATATTGAATTATTGATTATGCAAAGACATACAAACTTCTGACCAAAGTCTTTGAAAGACTGATCAACTGACTTCTGAAATAAGCAAATGTTCCACAAAACAGGTATGAGTTTTGTTCCAGCTGCTATTGCTTTGTTTTTTAGCATTTATAAAAACCCTTGCAAACAGTTTGGATCTAGATGAGACATCGAGTAACTTGGCACCTCATCAGGGTCCAAACGTTTTTCACTGAAATTTGTTTTTGAAAAGATATGGAAGAATAATATTTGCAGCAGACGACAATATTTGCAGACATTAATTGTTCAGAGTGCAGAAGATATAATGCTGGACAGCAAATGACCTGCAAATGACCTGCATAATGTTAACAACACATCAAATATCAAAACGTTATTGGGCATTAGTGGGGCTATGTGAGCACAGTGAAAAATATCGTTGCTGCATTTTTCTGGAGTGTAAATCTAAATACTAGCAAACAGAGCAGTAAATCATGGTCATTTTGAATTTCCATCAAAGATTGGCCGCAGCTAACAATCAGAGCTAAACCTATATGAGACGCCTGATCTGGATCTACTCTGTTTGAAAAGGTGTTAAAATGTGTATTTATGAAGTACACGGTAAATAACAGCTACAAAAAAAACCCAGAGCGTATGCTTGTATGCCATTGCAATCTGAGATAGAAATCATCCAACGAAAATAATTATCAACTATCATCTTCAGTGAGCATTTCGTTCCGCAGTCTGCATTAAACTAAAACACAATCAAAATGACAAATATTGGCATCTAGTTTTCATTCGTCTGTGTAATGGATAGGTTTCATATGAAATAGATTATTTCTCCGCCGAACCCTATCTTCTTGATACTCTCCTATGCGATTTTAACCCTTTACTCCATAAATACGCATTTCTAAACTTTTGTAAACAGAGTAGACCCAGATCAGACGGCTCCTGTAGGAGGGGGTCCGTCCAGGGTCTACTGTGTTTGCTTATGATATGATATAACTATGATTCTAAAGTTTATCCCATGGCCAAACATCCTGTCTGTGTGCTATGATAACAAATTAATCTCATTAATACTCATGATGCCATTATTTCTTACACGAATATTCACGGCGTATAGTGTTAAGTTGTTAACCCTTTCTCTGTTCTATGTTTATTTCAAATTTCAATACCTACTGAATATTCATGGACTATTCAAAATAGTTATAATGAAAGCTGGAAGGTGAAACATTGTAGCCATTTTGGAGAGTAAGGAAACAGATCTTTCAAATTCCAATAGCAAACAGAACAGACCCTGATCAAACGGCTCTTATAGGAGCCGTCTGATCTGGGTCTACTCTGTTTGCAAATGAGTGAAAACACGTTTAAATAAGGGAAATTGTTAATGACTATCATAACGATAGGCTTTGTCGTAGAAATAATAGAATTAACCATTTCCCCACTGGGGAAAAAATGATCTCTGCTCAATTTGAGATCTGGGGTAAAGTTGATGGCTTCCGATTAGAAAAAGCTTTTGAGAAACCCTTAACCGAATGTCAAACAGTTTGGGTGATGATTAGATAAGAGCTACTCGGCGTCTTATTAGGATCCAAATTGTTTGTAAATGCGAGTCAAGTCGCAGTTAGCGGGATAAGCGTTAGCAGTTTCCGTCTTATAAACGCCTTTAAACGCATTTCGAAACAGAGTAGAGCCAGAACAGAAGGTTCCTATAGGGGCCGTCTGATCTGGGTCTGCTCTGTTTGCTTATGATATAATATAGATATACTTCTACAGTTTCTTGAGCCAAAACATGCTGTGTACATACGTCATTATAAAAACTTAGCTTATTCGTGATGTCATTATTTCTTACAAGAATATAAAACAGGGAAATTGTTAAATCTGGCATAGTAACGGGGTTCTAATATTTCCATGATCTGAAATATAAAATGAGTTAATTGTATCCTTACAACATATGGTATAAATTTAAATCACTCATTCAGTCTTTGTTTCGGGAGCACTTTTCTCACATTAACAATGCAGTACTATTTTACACTTCTTCCAATTTATTCTCCAGTGATTTCTCCAGTGATAAACCCCATTTCTCGTTTGATATATCTAAGCACTGCACTCGATTTACTAGATATTTTAATGCTATCCAAACGAAGTTCGTATTAATCCTTTCCATCATCTAAACGCCTTTTCAAGCATTTGCAAACAAAGTAGACCCAGATCAGACGGCTCCTACAGGAGCTGTCTGATCAGGGTATGTTCTGTTTGCTTTTGAAATTATATACAGTAAAATATCGATTATTCGAAATTTGAATATAGAAGCATTTAGACACTTTTAGACAGGTGGCTGCTTAATGCAGGGTGTAAGTCATATAGTAAGCTCCTAGAGGAACTTTCTGCATGACTTTCGCCCTGCATTAAGCTGCCACCTGTCTTAAAGATCGATAATGATACTGAATTTAGTGTTCGAATAATCGAGATTTTACTGTAGATCTGATTCTACGCTTTTTTGTCAAAGCAAATAACTTCCTTGAAAAGTTAACATTATAAAATGTCAGCTGATAAATATTCATGATGTCATTATTATTTGCATGAATAATGAACAGGTAATCTTTATCTAGCTATCCGTGAACCCACTCGCATTTACAAAAAATATTTGGGTCCAGACGAGACGCTGAGTAACTCGGCGTCTCATCTGGATCCAAGCTGTTTGACACTCAATCGATAGTTTCGCAAATGTTCTGATCGAACCAAATGATAAAAAATGCACGATATTCAAATTTAAGCAGACATTTGTTTTCTTCACAGTGGTGTAAGTGTTATTAACACTTAACACTGGTTGAATTGAAATTAGTTTAAGTAAAGAAATCTTTCTCATCGATGCATTAATGAGGTGTAGATTTTAAGTTAATTAAATGAACCTTGCTTTAAGCCTTTTCTTCAAAGAGACGCCTCTTAACAGTACTGTAAACAAATCGGGTCAAGACCTAAAGACTCCTATAAGAGTCATCTGATCAGAGTCTGGTCTGATTGTTGATTGAATTATATAGTCCAGAACTTCTTGTTATAAAATGCAGATATAAAGCTTGACCTTATATTACTAGTCTAGGTTTCATATGTACACTCGTTATTTATTTATTGCATGGATATTGGTTAAACTTTAAAGTGTTTACAACACCATCACAACAACAGTTGCTTGTTAAACTTCATATAAAATTGCTCTTTCTTGTATCAATGCGTATGTACTATACTATTATGCTCTTCTTATATGGCGTATACTGAATAAACTACTTCCACTGCAAGTTCAGTTATCCCTTTCCTTCATATAAACGTGTTTTCACGCATTTACAAACAGAGAAGACCCAGATCACGACGCCTCATTGGTCAACGGCAGAGGTGTGTCTGGGCCCAGCTTACAGCTTACCAATGAGGCGTCGTGTTATAAAATTATCGGTGCATGCTTGTAGACCCAAGATGGTCGCTGCTTGTCGAATTCAAAATATCGCCCAGAAAAAGGTTCGTTATGTTTCTTTTAAAATATTTTGAGACATTGAGCGTGGGTTGTGGCATTATTTTATAGATTTGAGACGACTGTTGCTAAAAAACCTGTGTTCATCGGGTTTAGCTGTGTGTTACCCGTGGTAGATATACCGACACAGTGCAATCATAAGTCTTCCAATTTTCACTTGATGGCTGCTTGAGGTTGGATATTTATTGCGATTTGGAAAGTATCGAAATGGCAGTAGTAACAAGTATTCATTTCTCTAACAGTCGGTACCTATTTTGTTAAAATCGGTTGAAAATTGTTGGATTAATGAGATGAAACAGAGAGGGTGTGCATTTTCTGTAGAAAATGAAAGTATGGTTGATTATCTTTATAATGCTTAAAGTACAATTTTTGTTGGGGTTTATGAAAATGAGTTCTATGAAAAGTTATGGTGTTTGCATTTAGATGTTGTTTAAGGGCATTGGGGTTGTAGTCGATCAACGCAACGTGTACCTATGGTTCCACCTTCCATATTTCGTTGTATATATTTTGCCCATGAATATTCAGTATAGGTAATGACATTTAGAATAAACATAGAACAGGGAAAGGGTGAAAACTCGTTTCATGACTGTCATATTCAGTATGACATTCTATATATTCTATATCTCAAGTATTTCAAGCACTTCCATTGTTTAGAGACTTAACTCGAGCCATGTTTATTATAGATGTTACAAGCATCTGTGAACAGATGAAGTGTAGCGTCACCATGCATGTGCCTGATATAGGTGAACATGGATGATGGGTGATAAGTATATTGATTTTTTCAGCAACAAAGTATGTTCACAGGCGTTGCGCGTTGATTGGAAAAGGGGAATTGGAAATAATGTGCCTCGCTCATTTGTAATGAACAGATTGGTACTGCACCCGAGTACGGCGAAAGTCAATTGACCCCTACCCCCGCTGTCATACCAGTCAAATAAATAATGACTGCTCAAATTGGATCTGCTGCATTTGTGACTAGACTTCTACTTCCGATTAGTTTAACCCTTTCTCTGTTCTATGTTTATTCCAAATTTCAATACCTAATGAATATTGATGGACACAATACTTGTAATGAAATATGGAAGGTGGAGCATTGTAGCAATTTTAGAAACAATTTGTTTTTTTAACAAATTCCATTAGTAAGCAGGGCAGACCCTGATCAGACAGTTCCTATGGAGCTGTCTGATCTTGGTCAACGATGTTTGCAAATGCGTAAAAATCCGTTTATATGAAGGAAAGGGCTAAGCTTTTTAGAAACTATTAACCCATAGTTAGTTTATATGATAAAGTAGAAAGTTGATTGTTGTATAACGGCTATAAATCTGCGGTTTTCAGCATAAGGTGGCGTAAGCTGTCTGATCTTGGTCTACTCTGTTTGCAAATGCGTGAAAATGTTTTTATATGAGGGAAAGGGTTAAGAATAGAATATTGAACATTTTCTATACTACTTAAAACCCTCTATATAGCGACCTCTTAATATAAACATGACTGGCTATAGAATCAGGTGGTGGCTTTATACAGGACGAAATTAATGCAGAAAATTACATAGTCCCACGACGCTTTCTGCACAACTTACGTCCTGGATTAAGCTATCTGCATTAAGCCAAGGGTCAGCCATTCAGTGATCAACATATTAAGTTTGATCCAGCTGTAACATACTGCCAGCTAAACCATTTTCCTGTTGACTATTCATGCACGAAATATTGACATCATGAATATTTAGTAGCTGGAATATTATAATTTCATAAGAAGAGGGATTTTGGTCACACGGTAAATTAGAGGGATGTGTGGTATTTGTATAAACTATAGAGTCCATATATGTTACAATTTCGTACGCAAACAGAATAAACCCTGGTCAGAGGGCTCCTACAGGATCTTTCTGATCTTGCTCTACTCTGTTAGCAAATGCTTGAGAATGCATGTGCATGAGGGTCAGTGTTAAACACCAACCTGTCTTAGTTTTGTACTTTCTTTCGAATCATTCAAAGTTTTGAGAAAGTATTGGCATGATTGACTGAGTGGTAAACAGATTGGATATTGACGAGGTGCCGAATTATTCGAAGACTCGTCTGGATCCAAGCTGTTTGCTAAATCCAATCAGGTCACACTTAATGGGCGAAGGGCTATTTGTTGTTACCATCAATGTACATGTATATTGGAGAAGGTAATATCTGTTGATGGCAGTTCTATTGACTTAGTGGAAATGTCGAAAATGCATGTTTGAAATGATTTGCTTAATGAGTGAATTATTAATGAATCGTGATGATCAATGGTCAATGATATGAAGCTTGGAAAATAAATAATAGATCGCCAGTATTACAGTAGAACTCCTCTAACGCGATCACTTAACGATTAAATATGGGTGTCTTTATAAGCAGGTGGTTTCTTAATGCAGGACAAAAGTAATGCAGAAAGCTCCTCTAGGAGCTTTCTGTGTTACTTTTGTTCTGCATTAAGCTATCACCTGCATCTAGCACCCATAATTATACTTCTTTTAGGTGGTCGCATTAGCGGGGTTTTACAGTACCCTGTATAGTCCGCTAAATGTGCGTTATTTAATTAAGACATTTGGGATTGTTTCTACATTGTATAAGTTAATGTTTGCATAGAAAATCAGTTTTTCGTATGATACCAGTGTGGTTGTAATTTTACTTTATTTCAGTTCATGTTTAGCCCTGTACCTGATAGAGGCGCCTTGATATGCCCTTGCAAACAGGGTAGAACAACAGCATAGGTAGAAATACTCACCGATAATGCTGGCGATACATACTGCGAATATTGTTTTTACACATTCCCTCATAGACATAGCCTCTTTGAATAAATCTACTGAAAAGGAGCATTTGCTAGAAAAAAGGAAAGTTGTGGAATTATGTAGTTTTGAAATCATTATGATAAATAGAGCATTTGCTCCTATGGAGCTCCTATGCTCTTTTATCACAATAGTTTCAAAAAGTGACTTTTGCAGAGGGGCCAAAAGGCATCAAAATGAGGAAATGCATTGAATATAATCACTACATGTAGGATTGAGCTTTCCGCAGTTCAAATAGCGTCACGAAATAGAATAATGTTCTCGATAATAAAATTTATGCTTAGCGATATTTTTTCTTTCGGACATCATTGCAGGATCTTTAACTTTTAGGCAACTCCTAATCTGTCAAAATGCGTATTGGGTATTTGCAAACAGTTTGGGTCCAGATGAAACTCCGATCGGCGTCTGATCAGAATCCAAACGGCTTGGCACTTGGCCAGCCGTTTCTCAAAAGCTTGGCCAAATCGGAAATGTTTTCACATTACTAGAGCGAGATAAATGTTCTGTATATGACTATACGAACAAAACTCACCTTCTCACAGACCACTGGTCCGATTTCAAAATAGTTTACAAGAATGTTCCTTCATTGGAATTAATTACATAATTATATCAAATATACATGACCGTTAAAGACGAGGTCAGTTTTCATAACCGCCAGAGGTAAGGTCGGATGGCATACATGTCCACCAGGGATTAGTTTTCATGTACATTGTACGGCTTTTGCAGCCAAACTTTAAAAAAAAAACTGCTTTTGAAAGCCACTGGTCCGTTTTCTACATCATGATATAGAAATATTCCTTGGTGTATCATTTACCATATTCCTATGAATTATTATTTCATTCTGTGGAAGACACGGTATCCTTGGATAAGACTGGTATACCTTGTATGGTTGATGAAAGGATTTTTCTCACATAGGCTCACATACATGTAGGCTGCTGACTCTGATTACGTGGATTGTAGACCTAGGTGGGATATTTAGGAGTATAATTGTCCTTTTGTTAACCCATTTCCTGATGAATATGTATGTCAGAGATAATTACACCATGAATATCAAAAAGATGAAATTTCATTACATTATGGCATATGGCAGAAACTGTATAATCAGATCTTCATGTACATGTAATTAGTTCTACATGCACACAGAGTAGACGCTGAACAGATGACTTCTACGAGTACAGGATCAGTCTTATGCTCTGTTTGCAAAAGCATAAAAAAGCGCATATGTCATTTAAAGTTTGAAACCATTCTTGGCGTCAGAAAAGACTGCATTAATTTTGTTTTACGTACAGTTGTGCTAAAGAGATGCATGTCATTTTCAGTATCGATTCGACATCTGTTGCTGGTTACAAAATACTAAATCATTCATTCAAGTCCCGCATCATTTTGCCACTTAATTTTCTCTATATCTTTGCCCGTTTCTTTTAGGATTTATTTCAGTATTTTTAATGACGGACCCAGATGCTCCGTATAACGTGAATGTTTAACACGTTCATTCCTTTCTTTCTTTCGAATCTTTTATTACATTTGCAAACAGTTTGGATCATTACGAGCGCCGAGTAACCCTACGCCGAGTAACTTGACGCCGAGTAACTCTACGTCTTATCTTGATCCAGATTGGTTTACGCCCTGATTGCATTTCCGTAAATAAATTGAAGAAACAATGCATTTTGGATATAACTGCAAAATTGTGTCCGTATGACACGGATGCCCCCAGCGATATAGCCTTTAAGTCACTTTTCGCTTTACATGTATGTTATATGATTAAGAGAATTTCAAAGTAACATAACTCTGGTAAATACATTCGGTGCAAACATTTCCTTCTACTCGCATATCTTCATATCAACTTTGTTCATCTGTGGAAATTTGAAGTAAATCCTTCTACTGGTGTATGAGGAGTTGGGCATACAAGCTTTGTACACTATATGTTATATAAGGTAGAACATTTCAAAGTCCAATAAGTCTGGTGAAAATGGTCAGAGCAAATATTCCCTTCTTAATGTACATCTTCAACACAGCATTATTCATCTGTGAAGATTTGAAGTAAACCTCTCATTGGTGTATCAGGAGTTCGACACACTGTGTATTATATTTGCAGTAAACCTCTCATTGGTGTATCAGGAGTTCGACACACTGTGTATTATATTTGCAGTAAACCTCTCATTGGTGTATCAGGAGTTCGACACACTGTGTATTATATTTGCAGTAAACCTCTCATTGGTGTATCAGGAGTTCGACACACTGTGTATTATATTTGCAGTAAACCTCTCATTGGTGTATCAGGAGTTCGACACACTGTGTATTATATTTGCAGTAAACCTCTCATTGGTGTATCAGGAGTTCGACACACTGTGTATTATATTTGCAGTAAACCTCTCATTGGTGTATCAGGAGTTCGACACACTGTGTATTATATTTGCAGTAAACCTCTCATTGGTGTATCAGGAGTTCGACACACTGTGTATTTATTTGCAGTAAACCTCTCATTGGTGTATCAGGAGTTCGACACACTGTGTATTATATAATGAACACAATTTCAAAGTCCCATAATTCTGGTAAAAATGTTTCTCAGCAAAAATGCCTTTCTTTGAGTGCATCAGATTTGTTGATCTGTGAAAGTTTAAAGCAAATTCTCCCATTGATGTATGTGGAATTGGATACACAAGGATTTTTAACTAAATGTTATGTAGTGAAGAAATTCAAAGCCCCACAACTCTGGTAAAAATGCTCGGTGCGAAAATCCCCTTTTAAACGTACATCGCTCATCGTTCATCGTTCATCTGTGAAATCCTCCTGTTGGTGTAGGCCTATGATCAGTTGGATGTCCAATTCTTGCAAGACAATTTTTTCTGTATAATCAGATCTATATCATGTTATAAGCAAACATAGCAGATTCTGATCAGACGGCTCCTACAGAAGCCTTCTGGTCTGGTCTGCTCTGTTTGCAATTGCGTGAAAAGCGTTTATGAGGGGAAAGTGTTAACAGTTGAACTACTATCTGCAAAACTTGTTGAAGTATGGACGATTGAACATTGTAGCAATTTTAGAAAGTAAAGAAACAAATATTTAAAATTCCATTATCAAACAGAGCATACCTTGATAAGGCGGCTCCTACAGGAGCCGTCTGATCTGGGTATACTCTGTTTGCAAATGCGTTGAACACGTTTATATGAAGGAAAGAGTTAATGGCTGTAGATAAGGTGCATACTGATCTATCTCTCTTAGTTCTCAGCCAAACCCTATCTTACTGTAACTCATTAGAATCGCTTGTCCTGTGCGATTATAATGAGTAGCAGCAATATACAGTAAAGCCTCTCTATAACGGTCACTAAATTACATCAAGTATTTTGTGTTAAAGGCAGGTGGCTGCTTAAAGCAAGGTGAAAGTAAAACAGTACGCTCCTATAGGAGCGTTCTGTTTTACTTTCACCTTGCTTTAAGCGGCCACCTGCCCTTAATACCAAATAATCAATACAAATTCGTGGCCGTTATAGAGAGGTTTTACTGTAGAGTATTTTGGAGGAGTATGAAAAAACAGTTTACTTAGATTGTTGGTGACATGATGGTCACTTATCCCTTTTCTGATACAGATGCATGTTTGTGCCTTTGCAAAGATAGTAGACTCAGATCAAAAGGTTCAGTCCTGTTGGAACCTTCTGATCAGAGTCTGTTCTGTTTGCTTATGAAATGTCAAAGCTATGATTCTACAGTTTCTACCACCATGGCCAAATATTCCTGTGTCAATAGGCAACTATAAAAACAGCATGCAATTAATCAGTCCTTTCCCTTATACAAAAGGTCTGCTCTGTTTGCTAATGGAATTTGATAGACCTGTTTCTTTAGTTTCTAAAATGCCTACATTGTTTCACCTTCAATATGTCCTTATATTGTTTGTCCATGAATATTCAGTAGGTATCAACATTTAGAATACACATAGAACAGGGAAAGGGTTGATATCAACCCTTTCGCTGCCTATGCCGGATCTGTGATTACCTATGCAAACAGTTTGGATCCAGATGAGACGCCGAGTTACTCGGCGTTTCATCAGGATCCAAACTGTTTGTTACTGTTACTATGTTTTTGAAATAAAAATGAAGAAAATAAAAAAAATGAAAATTTGTAGCAGACGACAGAGTTTGGCAGCGAAAGGGTTGATATTAATGACGTCATTATTTCTTATACGAATATTCATCAGGCAGAGTGTTAAGCTTACACTGCATATAATTACTATAATTTGCTAATAGCGTGTAAACATGCAAACGCGTGTTTGATGTGAGTGCTACTGGGATTGGAGGACTGGTGATTATATCTGTAAAAGTCATGCGTTGGCCATTTCATGTATAGATTACCTTATCTGAGGGTAATTGAATTAGTACCCCTTATACCTATTCAACGCTAGGGTTTTTTTTCAGTTTGGACTAGTCCATCTTTGTTTATTGGTAGAGTCCTTACAGTAGACTGCTAGATTTGCGAGAGGATTTTGAACCTCAAACGGTGCTGACCTTGACAAAAGTGCTCCTTTTGGATCCCTCTGATCTGGGTCTACGCTGATTGCAAATTACAGTTTTCTCGCATTCCAAGGCTTAATCCACTGAACGCGATGTGACTCGCATTTGCAAAATACTTGAATTCAGATCAGATGCCGAGTAACTCGGCGTCTGTTCTGGATCCAAGTGGTTTAACAATTGGTCAATCGTATCGCAAAATGTTTTAACAAATCGGAAAAGATAAAATATTACACCAGATCAGAATGTGGGCAGATACCTTTTTTCACAGTAGGGGGTAAGGGTTAGTAGATGTGCTCCCACTTGAGTATGTCTGTTACACAGTACAGTACAACCCCTCTAATGCGACCACCAAAAAGAGGCATACTTCTGGGTGGCAGAGGCAGGTGGTAGCTTAATGCAGGACGAAAGTTATGCAGAAAGCTCCTATAGGAGCTGTCTGTATAACTTTCGTCCTGCATTAAACAACCACCTGCTTATTAAGACAGCTATGATTATTTTAAGGGGTCGCATTAGAGAAGTTCTACTGTATATGACTTGTCAGACTATAACATGAGATAACATTTAGTTCATCACATTATCATTGCCAAAGAGATCATCAGTTACTCAGTTACTATTAACAATGTATTAATTAATCCTAACCTCGCTGTGAAACAAGCAATGTCTGTTCTGCTCAAATTTGGATCTCGTGCAAATATGACTACGACCAATTCGATCAACTTTTGACAGGATGTCAAACAGATTGGATCCTGATGGGACGCCGAGTTACTCGACGTCTCATCTGGATCCAAACTGTTTGCAAATGTGAGACAGGTCGCGAATAACTACTTTACGATCAGCGTGGAGTGTCAAATCTCTAATTAACTTCATTATAATATAATAAATATATTATGCAATTTATCAAATATTACGTTGCATGAGTCAGATTGTCCAATTAGCAAAGCAGTTTAGTAGTATGGCTCAATATTTTCAGATATTTTGGCATGAATTAGACGGATATAATCTACAGTAAAACCTCACTAAAGGCTTAAGCGACCACATAAACGTGCCATAATCCCGTGATCTTAAAACCAGATGTTAGGTTAATGTAGGACAAATGTTAGATAGAAAGCTCCTACATATACTCCTGCGTTTAACTCTTCCCTGTTCAGTATTCGTGTAAGAAATAATGACAACATGAATATTTAGTAGCTAAAGTTTTACAATGTAAACTTTTCACGGTAGTTTTCGCTTCGAGAAAAAGTGTAGAATCAGATTTATTGCATGTCAAAAGCAAAAAGAGCAGACCCTGATCAGCCATATCAGACTCCTATAGGAGCCGTCTGATCTGGGTCTTCTCTGTTTGCAAATGTGTGAAAAGGCGTTAATATGAAGGACATGGTTAAGAGCATCACTGTGTATTCATTACGTGGTTTGCTTTACATATTATTATAGTAAAACCTCTCTACAACGGCCACTAAATTACATCAATTATTTTGGGTTAAAGGCAAGTGACTGCTTAAAGCAAGGTTAAAGTAAAACAGAACGCTCCTATAGAAGCGTTCTGTTTTACTTTCACCTTGCGTTAAGCAGCCACCTGTCCTAAATACCAAACAATTAACACAATTTAGTGGCTGTTATAGAGAGGTTGTACTGTATATGCAGAAATATTTTCATATATATTTCTTAGGACTAGAATTATTTTTACACGCTTTGGCGTATAATGAATATATATCTTGGGCATTTGGCTTTTTACCTTTAGCACACAACGTTGAATTGATGATTGCCATGACAACCGATTTGGTTATTGTTAATGTCCGAACTGTTTGACCCTGTAATAGCACCTTTGTTGAGATATTGAATGTAGAGTAAAATGTCTCTATAACAATTACTAAAATGAGCTCTAATTATGACAGATGGTAGCGTAATACGGGACGAAAGTTATGCAAATGACTCCTTTAGGAGCTTTCTGCATTACGTTCGTTCTGCATTAAGCTATCACATGTTTTACAGTCACTCACGTGTATTAATGTAGTGTTCGCGTCAGATAGGTTCTACTGTACCGTGCATTTTGTAAGCGGGCGAAAGTTTGTCCATATTAACCCATTCCCTCATATTGACGACTTTTGCCGACTCTGTAAAAGTCACTTTGTGAAACCATTGTGATAAATAGAGCATTTACTCCTATAGGAGCAAATGCTCTATTTATCACAATGGTTTCAAACTACATGTACAAAATTCTAAACTTTTCATTTTTTCCAGTTAATGCTCCTTTTCGGTAGATTTATTCAAAGAGGATGGATCTAAAAATAGCCTATGAGGTAATGGGTTAATTCTTCTCCCGTTATCTGCGGCCAGACAGCTTAGATCCAGATGAGACGCCAAGTAAGTCGGCATATCACCGGGATGCAAGCTGTTTGACAATCGGTAAATAGTTTCTGAAAGGCTTGATCGAATGGGACGTAGTCAATATTGAACCAGATTCAAAAATTGGGCAGATCTTATTTTTTCCACAGCGGTCGGTGTAATGATTAACAACTGCTCAGTATATAACAGTTAATTTAGCCTGATCTGAAGACAATATTTACCTGTTTCTCACAGTTTATAGACTACATCTGTTGAAATTAAAATTCAGGAGAAGCCAAATCTCACGAGAAGCAGATGTATAATCAATGTTGACCAATTACCTCATAGTCTATGTTTAGACCCAACCTCTTTAAATACATCTACCGAAAAGGAGCATTCGATAAGGAAAGAGAATATTTTATATATTTTTTTATATTTAATATTTTATTTCCTATGGAGTAAATGTTCTATTTATCACAATTGTTTTAAAAATGACTTTTACAGAGGCGTCAAAAGGCGTCAATATGAGGGAATGTGTCAGAAGGCGTCAATATGAGGGAATGTGTCAGAAGGCGTCAATATGACGGAATGTGTCAGAAGGTGTCAATATGAGGGATTTGGTAAAAAGGCGTCAATATGAGGGAATGTGTCAAAAGGCGTCATGATATGGGGGAATGGATTATAACAAATACAGAAAACACCAATAATGCGACTGCCAAATTGAGATGTAATTCTAGGTCTTAATGGGATGTGGTGTAGCATAATGTAGAATATAAAGTATGCAGAATGCTCCTGCAGGAGCTTTCTGCATAACTTATATCCTACATTAAGCATCCACCTGCTATTAAAACAGATGTTTATTTATAAAGAAGTGTTAAGTTTTACCGGGGAAAAAACTCTGCTGCTGCTGCTGTGGTTGACAAAAACTCAAGTCTTAATTCTTCTTGACAACATTTAATTTCTAAAGTCTACACAATGTTCAAGTTTACTTCTGTAAATCCCTTTCGTTCAACTGTCAACTTCTTTGCTTTCCAAAAAGGCCTAAAAGTGATCTGACATCAAAGTTCTCCCTCTTCTTAGTAACTAAATTTTGAATTTCCTCCCGTGAACAAAGGAACCCTGGTTTATATAAGATGTTCAACAGAGAAAGGCTACGTAGGCTAAACTGATTTGCTAAATCTTATCAAAGCTAGCTCCAAATATGGGGAGCAGCATGCTGAACTATAGCACCTCCACTGATCAGTGCCAGCGTCCCTTACTAGCCATTTGGGCTAAAGTAATTACAATTTATGGGACTACATGATGACAGGTCTCGGCTAAACCGATGACTGACAATCTCCACTAGCCCTCTGTTTAACATTTCCAGATATAACACCTCTCTCCTTTGTTCAATGGGTCAACCATACTGCAAACCTATGGTGACCAGAATTAAACACAATTCTTACATAAAGGTTCAAGAGTTGTCTAAACCCCTATGTCAAAAACACAACACTCCCCTCCCCTTAGCATTAATGGTCCCCATTAATGTTTTACACCTTTAATTTGAAATCCAAGGAAAGCAAGGAAGTTTAGCAGTTATCTCACTCTCAAAGAAAGTACATGAAATATAAAACTTATTCTTAACTAATCCTACTAGAATATAATTAATACCAAACAAGAAATTGGTATAAGAATTGTGATTAACAATCACATCTTAATTGATACTCAGGTGTTAACAAATAAGTAAATGTATTAGCTTTGGTACTTGTGTTAAACAGTTTCTGATGTTAAGTAACTGTTACACTATATAATATCCAGCACGAGAATTATGTCCAGTATTGTCCATTGTGCTGCGATAACTGTATATAAATATCTCTGAGAAGTCCTAAAACACTCACACTATGTCTATAACACTCATTCACTGTCTTATTGTGCATTTTGCTTAATTTTAACATTAACATTGGTGTACTGGAAAGAGGCACTTTTTGAAATTGGTGTTTGGTAGTCGTCTCTACCATAAAGTGTCCTATGCGCCATTAATTAATATTAATCTAAATATTAAAAGAACAAATGTGGCGCTTATATTGAGCCTGTAATAAAATAAAGACACATTCTAAATCCAAGTAGAATATGAAGTTGAGTGGGGTTATTCTGACCACTTCAACTTCCACAGTTGACACTAAACGAATTACTATTAATATATCCGTTTGAACACAAAGCTACATTATTATAGCTTTTAAAATTAAAATTCCTGGCTGAATAGTCATTAGTGATAATTCACCAATGCACAAATTCTTAATAATATTCCAACAATCTGAATTGTAATAATCCTCAACTGACACACTAAATTCCATTTGAACACTATCTTCCTTTTCATAAAACCACCTATAAACTCTAGACATTTTAGAAATTATAAATTCTTAATTACTAAAGTTCCCTAGCAACAACTTTAAACATACATTCCAGATTGATTGAATAACAATCCTTATGGAACACATATTTAACGCAATAATGCAATTCATATTTCCACGCATAAGGACAAATAAAAACTTTTCACAAAATTTCACACCATAATATTCCTGCAGAAGTTTTTAAGTATTCCTTGTTGAAAGGGTTTAGTGACAGATACTCTGCAGATGCCATGCCAAGTCGAAGCAAATTTGCTTGCAAGGCCTACATTAATTGTTATGTTCCCACTTAAAATCTTGGCTGTTTGTTAATACTGGAAGGGTCTGTATGGTTTTCGCTGCCTGTGGCTCCTTCTTGGCTGAAAGTTGTTGATATGTTGTCCCTTGGGGACATTCCTCGGTTTGCTCTTGTTGTGTTTGGGATCAGCAATCTTTACAGACTTATAGCTAATGGCCCAATCCGAACGCTATTTCCCTGGTATGGTTTAAGTCTGTCATGCTGTACAATCAAGGGCTTGGCTACTGGTCCCCTTCTTGAAATCATAAGTTGTAATATTTCCTGCTGGATATTGAACATATACTTTTTGAACAAAATGCCATCAACAATTGTTACTAAATCCCATTGAAGCCAGTAATGTCTTACACTTGAAGAATATCCTGCAACACAGTCACGTGAGGGTCTTTGAGTGTCAGATTTTAACCACTTAACTACAACACCTATATCCGGATCTTCTTGTTGTAATCTTGCCATTTCCTCTGGTGAACAATTGACCATGCTAAATTTCCGTAGACACCCAAGGAGGATGGTTGACTATTGTTTCCAGTAGTACTGTTATCCAATATGGAATTTATGTCCATCTTTAGCACCCTACTGTCACTGTCACCATAACTGAGACCACACTCCTTCGTAAGCCCATTAACACTAGCATTTTTATGAAAGCGCAAGCGGTCCAACCGTGAGCGGCAATATTTCCATATCCTGCTATATCCATGCATCAAAGGGCTGACGAGTATGTCCCGCATGTTTACAATCTGCAATTGCAAACACAGTAATATCCAGCTCCAGAACTGACTACATGTACTCTGTATCCTTGTCCGGTTTATACCTGGCCATGGAAAACCATTTTCCAACTCATTTGTGGCATCCTTCCCAAATAAAGGTACAACATCATCAAAACGTGAAAAATCCAACCACTCCCAATGCTTTTTCAAGCACGAGTTGCATTCCCTACACGGTAACTTGCCCAAGATAGATCTCCCATCATTACATTCACAAGTTTCTGGGTCTCAAAGTATGCGCGACAGGCTGTCCGCATTTTTATGTTTTATACCTCTTCTGTGTTCTATGTCGAAATGATATTGTGAAAGAACTTCAAGCCAACTGGCTATATGATCTGTCAAATAAATCCCTTACTTACAAGTCCATATTACACTGCACAGTTCTCTGGATGTTGTAAAGCATTTTACGTTCCATTTCACAGTTTGTTGTAAAAGTTCATCATCACTAACGTCTTGTATAAATCCCAAAGTAGCACCCTTTGACAGCTTAACGGTCCTGTTAGAGGTACTTATTAGCCCTATAGAAATCTGACCATTCTTAATAGTCTCCAGGGAAAGGAGCACAGTCCCTAATGTAATATGATTAACCGGTTGTTTATCAGGCGAGTTGCATGTAATTCCAAGTGTCTTGGTAATCGACCTGAGATGTATGGCTTGACCAGGTATGATGCATTCCAAAGCTGATCTTAGATTTGGTTGTTACATGAACTGCCCTCAAGGGAACCCTTTCCCCAACTGTAGTACATTTCTTGCCATTAAATCGTAATCCAGTTTCTACTCCTAATTCAAAATCATTTTCATAAAGGAAATCAAGTCCAATTAATCCATTTTCAAAAATCGGAACTACAAAAACATCATATTCAAATTTCTGCCCTGTAGATTTAAATTGAATTTGACACTGTCCGTCAATTTACAATAATCCATCATTGGCCACTTCCAATCCGATAGAGGGATCAACAGTCCTAAGCTCAGGCCATATGACGTTTGCTGCCCTTCAGTGTTGCGCTTTGAGCTCAGCTGGGCCACAAGGTTGTCAATCTTCTTCCCAATACTTGACTTTATGTCACGTCCAAATTCTAGAAGCTGGCTCCCTCCTTGAGGAATCAAAGTTCCTCATCAGTTAATATCATCCTTGATTCTTGTATACTTTTGCAGCAATTCCCACGCATGGTCAGTTGTTTTTGGGTTGTTCATTCCAATAAAAAGAGCTGCTTGTATTAAGCAATACCACATAGTTATTGCTTCCCTTGTTTAGTGGAATATTGCTAATTTTCTTCTTGAATGTTTAATCAAACCACAGTAGTCACGAATATCCCAGGAACGTGTTAATGTCCTTATCTCGACGTGTTAAAGTCCTTATCCCGACGTGTTAAAGTGCTCATCCCGACGCTGCCACCAGTGTTAAGTTTTACCGGGGAAAAAACTCTGCTGCTGCTGCTGTGGTTGACAAAAACTCAAGTCTTAATTCTTCTTGACAACATTTAATTTCTAAAGTCTACACAATGTTCAAGTTTACTTCTGTAAATCCCTTTCGTTGAACTGTCAACTTCTTTGCTTTCCAAAAAGGCCTAAAAGTGATCTGACATCAAAGTTCTCCCTCTTCTTAGTAACTAAATTTTGAATTTCCTCCCGTGAACAAAGGAACCCTGGTTTATATAAGATGTTCAACAGAGAAAGGCTACGTAGGCTAAACTGATTTGCTAAATCTTATCAAAGCTAGCTCCAAATATGGGGAGCAGCATGCTGAACTATAGCACCTCCACTGATCAGTGCCAGCGTCCCTTACTAGCCATTTGGGCTAAAGTAATTACAATTTATGGGACTACATGATGACAGGTCTCGGCTAAACCGATGACTGACAATCTCCACTAGCCCTCTGTTTAACATTTCCAGATATAACACCTCTCTCCTTTGTTCAATGGGTCAACCATACTGCAAACCTATGGTGACCAGAATTAAACACAATTCTTACATAAAGGTCCAAGAGTTGTCTAAACCCCTATGTCAAAAACACAACAGAAGTGACGTTAGAGAGGTTTTATTTTACTTAGAACTTACAATAGTAATATAGATATTCTTAGGAGAGTAGACCTGTATAATGTAATAATAAATGTTTATATAGGAGCCGTCTGTTCTGTGTCTACTCTGTTTGGCAAAGGGCGTTTTTATGGAGTAAAGTCGGTCATGTAATACACCATGTTCTAGCATATTTAAGCGTTTCGTTAATATTATTTATTGAGTATTTTTGCAACATTAAACTCTGATGTCAAAGGAGGCGTCAAAGGGCATCAGTATTGGAAATTGATTAAAGTATCGCGTTGTCGGAACTTAAGTTTTGCTTTTGGCTAGTATTATGAAGATATTAATATGTTTTCTCTTCTGCCCCTGAATATCAAATCATCATATCCATGGACATTATACAGTCTGGCGGCATTAAAGAATCGATTAATCGATCTGCTGCAGCATTTAGTCTTATACAAAAGACAGACGATTGCCAGAAGATAAATGTCCTCGATGTTTTGTTTGATTGCACATAAGTATACAGTAAATCCCTCTAAACCGGTTTTTAAGTAAAGAAGAAGTTAGATGGTTTTAGCTGTGTGGCTGCTTTATGCAGGGTGAAAGTCTTAACCCTTTCGCTGCCAATGCCGGATCTGTGATTACCTATGCAAACAGTTTGGATCCAGACGAGACGCCGAGTAATTCGACGTCTCATCAGGATCCAAACTGTTTGTTACTGTTACTATGTTTTTGAAACAAAAATGAAGAAAATCAAAAGAACGAAAATTTGTAGCAGACGACAAAGTTAGCAGACGACAGAGTTTGGCAGCGAAAGGGTTAATGAATGCTCCTGCTTTCTCCGTGGCTTTCAACCTTTAACTTGGCGTCCCGTCACTATCCAAGCTGTTTGGCACTTGGTTAATTGTTTCTCAAAAGCGTCTTCCACACGGAAGTAAATATTATTGCTGATTAGAGTTTAAGCAGATATATTTTAGCGGTATGGTGCTAAATATGGAGGTTCACACACACACGCACGCACGCACACGCTGATATGCGTGCAATCACGTGCACGCGCACATACACACACGCGCACACGCGCACATACATGCACGTACACATGTTAGGTTTCGTGGCTGTGTCGGGTTGTATGCATTCCTATTATCATAATAGTCAAACGGTAGAAAGAAGGCACCGATGCAAATATAACTCTAACAAAAAGCGACCCATTAGACACGCTTTTTCTCAATTAAATCGCTACCTTATGTAAGTATGTTGTACGCGTTTGCAACCGGATTAGACTCATATAGCTCAGAGTCTGCTCTGTTTGCTTATGGACTAATATAAACCTGATTCTACAGTTTTTATCCAGGGCCAACATCTCCTTTTTCATATGGCACTATAAACTTCCTGAATGTATGAGATTTATCTAATAGTGACATCATTTAATACAGTAAAACACCTCTAAACCGGAACTCTATTAGATAATAATTTAGATACTTTTAATCAGGCAGGTGGCTGCTTAATGCAAGGTGAAAGTCATGCAGAAAGCTCCTAGAAGAGCTTTCTGCATGACTTTCACCCTGCATTAAGCAGCCACCTGTCTCCAAGGCCGATATGTATACTTAATTGATCGTCCGGTTCGGAGAGGTTTTACTGAACATCCATGCAATAAAGTGTTGAATTCAGCAACGTCAGTTTGGAGAATGATGTAATCGCTGACAACGGTTTTAGTTGCAGGAGATTTTATATGATGCCTAGTATATTTGCAAAAGTCATTTTCAATTGCAGATATTGCATGTCTACTGCATATAAACTGCAGGAAGTATAGCGCTGGGGAAATTGTAGCTTCCAGCCATTTCTCTGGTTTATTTAACGAATAGAATACTGGCGCATTTTGATTGGTCTTTAGTGACCACTTCCATCTGGACTTCGTTCACCAAAACATATAGTCTGTAACGTTGGAAATAACGTAGCCAAGTAGAAATTATTTTAGTCACTAGACATCCTACTTTTTCCTCTTACCTGATGGATATTCACGTAAGAAATAATGACATTGTAAATATCTATTAGCTGAACTTTTACGTGCTTTTTATGGCCATAGCAGAAACAAACTATAGTCGAGGACTTTTGTAAATCCTCAAGCAAACAGAGCAGACTTTTGACCAGATAGTCACAGGAGCTGATCTATGTCCAATATGATTGCATATATATTAAAGTGTGTTTCTATCAGGTAAAGGGTTGAATAAGGGCTGTTCACTGATGATGGACATGAACTTGCAAAACCAGATTGGAAACAGTGTAACACTCAATTCAGACTAATCAGGATCTCCCCTGCTTGCTTATATACTTTTATATTTTATAGATCTAGTCTAGATATTATTCTACACAACCTTCGGCGTCAAAGCAAAACTCGTGTGATATGCGATGAAAAACATAATTATAGTCAATTATTATAGGATCATATCTTATTGATTATAGGATGATATCATATTGATTATAGGATCATATCATATTGAAGGCATATTTATTGGGAAAATGCTCAAACTCATTACTGTATGTCTATAAGGTTTTGTAGCTTGGATTAGATCGACTTTAGCATTTTATTTGGAACCTACCTGTGCGGAATGAACACACAGTGGACTGGTGCTTGTATTTTAATGCATGTATTTGTTCTAAGCACTTTCCCAGAGCAACAGATAAATATGCTCCACTAAACCCTATGTTGTGATCACTCGTTAGAATCTGCTCGAAGAGACGATTCCAAAAAGTGGTCACAGCCTATGGTTGTTAAAGTTGGATGGCCCCTGTTGCTTTAACACTTTATGGGCCACAAGTCAATGTCACTCTGAGTTTAAACAGGAATATCATTTCCACTCAATAACAGAGGAATGCAGTGGCATATGATTTTAAAAATTACTAACTTAGTATGCTGCTTGGTCATGGCGAGTCAATGACCCCAATTGATATCGAGGTCAAAATGGCAAGGTGACAATGGACTTTGTATACAAAATGGTTTCCGATCAACAACTAAAGAACGGATTGGTCTAAGTTCCTTCAACTTGTTTTAGCAGTAGTCTTCGTATTTGTTTGGATCCTGATACAAGAGATTGGTTATTATGAGCAGATGAATCATATATATATTTTGATATCAGTAGGTGAAAGGTCGTTGTCAAACTTCGGTGTCGAAGGCCAAATTTCCATTTTGTAATTTTTACCATAAATTTTGAACTATATGGGGCATCACGTTTGACATACTTACTTATCCAATAGAGCGTTTGGGTGGTGTTATATGAAGGTCAATGTGAACTATAGAATATCTGTTATGGGGACATACTGTCTTGTGTGCATTATGTGTCTTCATATGTGCCATTTGCAAACAGTGTATACTCAGAACAGAGGACTCCTAGAGGAGCCTTCTAATCAGGATCTGCACTTTTTGCCATTTAAATCATGTAGCAAGTTTAAGCCTATCATATTGAGTATATACTCTGTAGTTAAGCACTGACCGGCTGTTTCATTCAGCGTTGAAAGAGTTAATTAATATTGTGTAGGATGGATTCATTGATGACAACGGTCAGTAACATTTCAGCTATTTTTCTCGGACTTCACGTTTTTCCTCGTAAGATCCAATCGATATTTGTAAATTGGAATTGTCTGTTCGCCGTAGACTGTATTATTCTGTACCAAATTAGTAGCTTAGCTTTACAAGCCAATCTCAGTACAATATCATCAACGCTGTTGCTCATTTCCATATTTTTACGTCCTGTTCCGTTTTGGATTATTTCTATAATGTAATGTACTTTTATTTATGTTTTTGTCATTTAACCCATTGCATCATATTGACACCTTTTGACGCCACTGTAAATGTCACTTTTTGAAACCAATGTGACAATAGAGCATTTGTTCCATAGGAGCAAAATCTAATGCTCCATTTATTTTAATGGTTTCAAAACTACACAATTCTATTATTCACTAGTAAATGCTCCTTTTCAGTAGATTTATTCGACATAACATAATTTGTTCCGAAAATTTGAGTCTCAGTTTATCTGATAAAATGAAATAAATAGCGACGATTTTTTTTAGCTCACCGGCCAGGTGAGGTATACTATTATGTGGGGGCTGTCCCCGGTGTCCGTCGTCATGCGTCGTGCGACGTGCGTCGTGCGTCGTCAACAATTTATCTAAACATCTTCTCCTCTCAAACCACAAAGCCTAGAGCTTTGCTATTTGGTATGTTGCATCATCTAATGGTCCTCTACAAAGATTGTTCAAATTATGATCCCGGACCAAAAAATGGCTCCGCCCCGGGGCATATCAGTTTTTCGTAGGAAATTCTTTAAAAATAAAAAAACACATGTCCCAGATGTATAGATTTACTTAGTATACCTTTATGAAGTTTGTTAATATCATAGTTCTTAAGTTAAAATTGAAATATTTATATTTATATTTTGAAATAGACTTCTTCACAGCAGAAACTACAATTTAAAGGTGTCCCCTTATTCAGAGGTCACAGCCAGTATCACACTCCAGCTGCAAGCTGGGCAATGGATGTTATGCCATTATTGACCCCTAATCTCAGTACAGTAGAACTTGTGTTTAGACAAATAAGCAACACAAATTCATAAAAGATTGAGAAAAATAGGTGGTTAAATTATTTTTGAAAGTTGTTTTAGTTTTCTGTAAAAGTTACATATGCTTTAGATCAGAATCCAAACTATGTGCTAATTTCAGTCAATTCATGCTCAGCAGCGATATGGTTAACACTGATTTCTGTCATCTGTTAGAAATGTTGTCTGCTGAAAAACTAACTTTGTCGACTCAAAATATCACTATAACTCGATAATATAAGCAATATAGTGGGCCAATGGCCCTCTTTTTCATAGGAAACTCTTTTAAAATCTTCTTCTCTGAAAGTGTAAGGCCTAGACCTTTTTATTTGATATTTGGTATGTAGCATCCTTTGATAGTTCTTTTCCAAGATTGTTCAAATTATGACACCTTGGCAAACAAATGGCTCGCCCCAGATTACATGGAATTCATTGTATACATAAATATTTTATAACCAGGTGAGCGATTAAGGGCCATGATGGCCCTCTTGTTAAATTAGACTTTGTCTGTTAAAATACAACGATTCTCTTTAATCCATTACCCCGTAGGCTATTTTTAGATACAATCTCTTTGAATAAATCTACCGAAAAGGAGCGTTAACTAGAGAAAAGTGAAATTTTAGAATATTGTAGTTTGAAACCATTGTGATGAATAGAGCATTTGCTCCTATAGGAGCAAATGCTCTATTTATCACAATGGTTTCACAAAGTTACTTTTACAGAGGCGTCAAAAGTCGTCAAACATAGAACAGGGAAAGGGTTAAGCCACAGACTAATCAAATATAGTTTACATATTCGTTAGCCTTTCCACAGCGTCTGTCTAATATTTCATTCAATTTTGTTTTGCGCTTTATTTCCTAAGAGGGCCCCACTGTCAGACTATTAATACAAAGTCTCCCTATATACTTTTGTTATGACTTTTCCACCGACTGGCTCATTGTGGCTTCGTTTATCACCAGTGTTGTCATTAATGGTGAGATTGAGATTGATTCCCGTTCAGTGCACACACAGATTCGCATCCCTGCAAGGTATTGGTGTGGGCGTTGAAAGGGAACACTTGATTAAACCTTATCCAGCTGAAAAAAATAATGTCATCAAATTTTCTCATGCTTACCTTGTTCCGGTTCGGTCAAGAGTTTGAAGCTGTTGGCCGAACGTCAAACAGCTTGGATCCTGATGAGACGCCGAGTTACTCGGCGTCTCATCTGGATCCAAGCTGTTTGCAAATGCGAGTCAGGTCACGCTTTCGAGTCAAGGGCTAGAACATTGATTTTCAGAGGCAATTTGCCTCATCCATTTGTAATGAACTGACTGGAGTTGAACCTTGGGGTGAGAAACAGAATAAGATACTGTCCGATGAGCATCTCTATGTGATTTTCTGATTGTCTTAAGACTCTTTAACTAATTGGTTTACGTAGTTATACTTTTACTTGACTTTGTTTACGTGTTTTCATTTACTTACAGTCATTGCTACGAAGACATGAAAATAACTGAAATTAAAACAATTACTGAACCATTCCAGAGGTCCAGATCAGATGCGTATATTAACACATTTTCAATAATAACTTCTTTATTTCTCCTTCGAGACGATTCTAAAGAGTGGTCACACCATAGGGTTTGGTGGAGAAATGATGATTTTAGTACTTGAGTATGATGCACCTTTATCTGTTGCTATGTAACAACAATAAATGGTGTGATACAATTGGTCATTTATATTAAATTTATAAGTAAAACCTCCTGACTATTTTAAGAATAAACAGATGTCTTTAAAAGCATGTGACTGCTTCATTATGTAGGATGAAAGTAATTCAGACAGGTCCTGAGTAAGATTTCCGCATAATGTTTGTCCCATATTAAGCTGACATTTGTATTTAAGACCCATGTTTAGTCGTTGTAGAAAGCTGTTACTGTGTTATACGATTACTCTCCCAAATTATTGATTACAGATATTCTTAGACGTATTAATTTTAGCGTAATCTTTAACCCTTTCCCTGTACATCATGAATATTTATTAGCTGTGTTTTTATAATGTAAAAAACAAGGAACATGTTTGTTTTGACAAAAGCTGTAGAATCAGACCTATATCGTGTTAAAAGCAAACAGAGCAAACCCTGGTCATATGGTTCCTGTAGGAGCAGGCTGATCTGGGTCTACTCTGTTTGCAAATGCGTGGAAATGCATTTATATGAGAGAAAGGGTCAAATACACACAACATAAAACAATACAGAGGTGAGAAAAGTTTAACAATTTGAATGTGGGTAACAAACTTCCTGGTATATACAAACAATGTAGACCCTGATCAGAGTCTGCACTGGTTAGCATTCATTTTACCTATCATACTGAATGGACTGAATCAGAAACTGGTAGTATGCAGGGATTCAGTTAGTTTCAAACTTGGCCGATGGACACGCCTCGTCTCTCTAAGTAGTACACACTTACACAACATAACTAAAGAAAGGTCAGACATAAATACATTAACCTTTAAAATGATGTATACATGTTAAATTAAGCAATTGCCTGATAGAGATGCCTTTAGACATATTTGCCAAACAAAAAGAGTAGACCCAGACTACATGACTGTAAGAGCTGTCTGATCAGGGTCTACTCTGTTTTCTGATGAAATAATATACAGTAAAAACTCTCTATAACGGCCACGGAATTACATCAAGTACTTTGTGTTAAAGGCAGGTGGCTGCTTAAAGCAAAGTGAAAGTAAAACAACGCTCTTATAGGAACGTTCTGTTTTACGCTCACCTTGCTTTAAGCAGCCACCTGCCCTAAATACCAACTAATTAACACAATTTATGGTTACCGTTATAGAGAGGTTTTACTGTAGATGTTATTTTACAGTTTGCGCTATGGTGAATTATTCACTTGTTTATTAGCCGTTATAAACATGCATATGATATACAGCTGAACTTCGATATATCTCGAGCTTCAAGGGACCATACATATTACTTCGAGATAACAGAAGTTAGAGTTAACCGATTTCTAATCTAATCAATTTCCCAAGCTCACGGTTAAATGCAGGTCTTAAAATAACGCTTGAAGCTCTTGTGGGAGCTTTTAACATTACTTTCTACATCCATTAAGCTGTCACGTGTGTTTCTAGATATGTGTAGTGATTCTGTAATGCATATTTTGTAAGGACTGAACTTTTAGTTCGAGTTATCGCAAAGTTCGAGTTTTCCGAGTTTGAGATGTCGTGATTGCATTGTATATCTATACAATGATTATATTTTACATGAATATTAATGAGATAATGGGTTTGACTCCGATCTGTTGCAAAACTGATTTACTGCCAATTCGTTTAACCCTTTCCTCCATAAATACGCCTTTCTACTCCTCTGTAAAATCACCTGTTGAAACCATTGTGATAAATAGAGCATTTGCTCCTATAGGAGCAAATGCTCTATTTATCACAATGGTTACAAACTACAAAATTCTAAAGTTTTCCTTTTCTCTATTTAATGCTCCTTTTCGGTAGATTTATTCAAAGTAGTTGGCTCTAAATTAGCCTATGCGGAAATGGGTTAAGATTTTCCGACAGTACTTGGCGAGTATCAAACGGTTTGGATGCTCATGCTACACCGAGTTATCTGGAGACTCGTCGGGACTGAAGCTACAGTAAAGGCTTACTAATACGACTATTCAAAAGAAGTCTAATTCTGGATTTCTAAAAACGATGGTATCTTAATACACTACAAATGTTATGTAGAAAGCTCTTATAGGAGCGTTCTGCATTGTTTTGGTC
Organism: Azorinus chamasolen; assembly: GCA_963576725.1. Classification (NCBI taxonomy): domain Eukaryota; kingdom Metazoa; phylum Mollusca; class Bivalvia; order Cardiida; family Solecurtidae; genus Azorinus; species Azorinus chamasolen. The sequence continues at coordinate 44,404,828 of OY755243.1, read as the reverse complement.
CTGCATTAATTAACCACATGCTTTTACAGATTCCTAGATTAATAGATGGTTTGGTCGAATGAGGGAGACTCTACTGTGTTTGCAAAATGCCAGACTTTGTCGCACGTTTTTGATAAGGGTAGATCTAATCATTCACGCGCTTTTCGCAACCACACAAGCAGTTGTGAACAGATTGGGTCCAGTCTAGATGTCGAGTAATTCGGCGTCTCATCAACATCTAATCTCATTGAAAATTATGTCAATAGTTGTTTTTCAAAAGCTTGATTAAATTGGATGTCGTCAATAATTCCACCGGCTACAACTTTGAGCAGATTCTAGCTTTACAGCAGCGACTAAGGATTAAGCCTAAATCTCCATGGAAATGGTTCAAATAAATTATGAACGAAACTATCAGGGGGACGTTAATGTCAATATTCAAGATTAAGAAAATATGAAACCACGTCACAATGTGTTAAACCGCCTGGTTGACACTTAGGGATGACTTCTCCGTCGTCCGTCCGCCTGTCCTCTGTCTGTCTGTCTGTCTGCCGTCTGTCCGTCCGTCTGTATTTCTGCCTGTATGTCTGCTCGCATGTCTGTGTGTCTGCATGTGTGTATGTCTATGTGTATATGTATCTGCCTGTCTGTCTGTCTGTGAGTCTGTCTGTCTATATGTCTATGGGTCTGCATGTGTGTCTGTATGTATGTCTGTGTGTATGTATATGGGAGTGGTGGTTCAGTGGTAGGACGTTGGACTTGGGATCGAAGGGTCCCCGGTTCGAATCCTGCCATCGGACTATCCGAATTTTCCTGGGCGAAAAATGCATCCCACATTTGCTCCTCTCTACCCAGGTGTATATACAGCCGTACTTTGTGCGGTGCGGGCGCGCCGCTCGCACCGCGGAAAAAGAAACCTCGCCGTTCTAATGCCACACACAGCGTCAGCGACGGAACTTTGTTAAGTTCAGAAAGCCATGTATGGGTACCTGTGAGGGCCTTAGGCGCCAAGTGTTAATGGCCGACTTATAACTCAGTGATCAGGGGGTAAATTGTGAAGTCGGGAGAATATGTACATTGTATGTAGTTCCAGACTATAAACCTCACCTTTACCTTTTTTTACATTTTTATATGTGTGTATACATGTGTATCTGTCTCTGTGTGTGTTTCTTTCTTTCTTTTATCACCTTTCTACGTCAGGTGACACACGTATTCGTTTGAACATTTTTGAACCCTTTACTGATGAATATTCGTAAAGAAATAATGACATCATGCCTTCATATTAATTTGCTGATTTTATTATAGTTGCAAATGACCACATGAAGTGATGGTTATGGTAGAAACTGTTGCACAAGATCTATGTATAATCTATGTATAACCTATGTATAATAGTCCGTATGCAGACAGAGCAGACCCTGATCAGACGGCTCGTATATTGGCCATCTGGCCTTGGTCTATACTGTTTGCGAATTAATGCGTTAAATGTATATAATTATATGGAGTAAGGGGTTAAAAGGTTGATAAACTTACCTAGGTCAGGGTTATGATTGAGGTATATACCGGTGTATGTGAACGTATTAGCCGAATTCAAAGTATGCAAAATTCGTGTCGGTACCTACGAACAGTTGAACTTCGATACTCTGAATAACAGTTGTTCGATTCGTCCGTTTTCTATTCTGAACAATTTCTCAACTTCGCAGCTTAATGCAGTTCAAAAGAAATGCTGAAAGTTCCCGTAGGAGCTTTCAACATTACTTCCGACCTGCATTAAGCTGTCACATGTTTTTTCGAGATATGCGTTGCGGTACATTTTAGAATAATTCTGTAATGTAAATTTGGACGTACCGAACTTCTTGTTCGAGTTACCCCAAAGTTCCAGTTATCCGAGTTCGAGATATCAAAATTCAACTATATGTGGGAAATAGCTACTGAACGCCCACACTGGCATTCGGTAAACAAATACAATCCAATATCGTAGCATTTTGGCATATATCATTCGACACCAGCCTTCCATAATTTTCCTACTTATTTTTAGGCCAACACGAGATGTGTCAGTCTTGACCCTTATACGGTCAATGACCAATCGGTTGTGGGTTTTTTCAACTGCGTAATGAACAACAGTCTTTACAAGAGATATCTTATATGGGTCTACACTGTTTGTGAAGGAGAAAAGCATGCGTGTGTACCAGGGTTAACCCTTTCCCTGTTCTATATTTATTCCAAATTTCAATACCTACTGAATATTCATGGACAAAATATGGAAGGTGGAACATTGTAGCCATTTTAGAAAGTTAAGAAACAGATCTATCAAATTCTATTAGCAAAAAGAGCAGACCCTGATCAGACGGCTCCTAGAGGAGCCGTCTGATCTGGGTCTACTCTGTTTGCAAATGCGTGAAAACACGTTTATATGAGGGAAAGAGTTAAGTGCTACCTGGCCGACATATGGGTATAGATTGGATCTAGATAGCATGCCGAGTTACTTGGGGTCTCATCAGTATCCAGTCTGTCAACACTAGCTCAGTCGTTTCCCAAAGGCTTGACCAGTCTGTCAACACTAGCTCAGTTGTTTCCCAAAGGCTTGACCGGGGAAGAAAGCAAATAAACCTTGCTCCATACCAAAGTTTGAAAAAATACAGCAACACCTCGCTATTACGATCATTCAAATAAGTATCATTGTCAGTATTAACCACTTCAGTGTAGGAAACGAGTCATTGGTATCCTTTGAAAACAGTGTAGACCAATATGAGAGAGTCGATAGAGGAGCCCTCTCATGTGGGTCTACACTGTTTATCATGTTACAATTTTCTTAAAAAGGCATTGCTGCTTGCTAGAATCGCTTAAACGAATCAGTAATGGACGGACGATCGGACGAGTTAAAATCTAACACCACTCCTATGTTTTAGGACTGGGGCATGAATGTAACAGTTAACCCTTTCCCTCATATAAACGTGTTTTCACGCATTTGCAAACAAAGTAGACCCAGATCAGATGGCTTCTAGAGGAGCCATCTGATCAGGGTCTGCTCTGTTTGCTAATGGAACTTTGATAGATCTGTTCCCTTTCTTTCTAAAATGGCTACAATGTTCCATCTTCCATATTTCATTGTAACTATTTTGTTCAGGAATAGTCAGTAGGTATTGAAATTCGAAATAAACACAGAACAGGGAAAGGGTTAATTGAACTTAATTCTACATTGACGTGTACAATAAAACCTCTCTAAACCGGAATTCTAGTCTCCAAGACTGATATTTATGTTAATTTTAACGTCCGGTTTAGAGGTGTGCTACTGTACATGAACACGTGGTGTTTTGGCCGTGGTAGAAACTGTAGAATCAGATTTATATCATTCCACAAGCAAACATAGCAGACCCTGATCAGATTGTTCTTACAGGCACCATCTGATCTTGATCTACCCTCTTTACAAATATATTTAAAGTCGTTTCTCTCAGGTACATGTTAAACAGGCGACCGTTTGAAGGCAGCAATATCTTATGGTCGTAAGGCATCCGCTGATTTGAAGTTATGGCTGCTTTATTAGGCAGTCCGCCTAAGCATAAACAAGGAAAATGAAATTACACCGCTTGGAATCTATTTATGGACACTGTACTGTGGCGGTTTCCCCTGTGGATTTTGTGAAATCAATATTGTCTAATGTTCTTATTTCATTTATATGTCATTGCAGCTTACATAGGAGATACGTCTTGCTGTCTAAATTAAAACAAAAAATTCTACTAGGTCACGTGTTGGTAAAGATCAGTATTTCGGTTGTATGTGATATATATGTGTTTCTTCAAGTTGCTGTCGTTTAACTTTTGATCTTCATGAATCTTCATGTAAGAAATAATGACTGCATACATGTTAATGAACTGAATTTTATCATAGCTAATGAAGAGGGGAATGGTTGGTCCCTTCAGAAACTCTAGAATCATATCTATAATAGTCCATTTATTAAAGCAAGCAGAGCAAACATGATCAGACATCTACAGAGACCGTTTGATCTGGATATACTCTGTCTTCATAGGCGTCAAAATAATCTATTTAGAGTAAAAATTACGACTTTATAGAAATCATAATGAATATATTTAGCTGATGTTCAGTTCTCCGGGTTTAGTCCTGGCTCCAAGTGATCTTGATGTTATGAAGACCATCAGAAATATCTGACTGTAACAAATTAATATCAATACTGGTCTTAAAGATAGGTGGCAGATTTATGCAGGATGAAATTCTTGCAGAAAGCTCCGAAATATTGCATATATATTGAATATTGCGTGTATCAAGTAGCCACCTGCATAAAAAGACCTATTTATTGCTCTTTATTACCGGCTTACAGTAGTTTTACTGTTTCTATATATTCTCTGTAGCAATATGCATTCTAAAGTGTCGCACAGTTTAGCTCAGAATCAAAAGTTAGACAAAATAAAACAATGCCTAGTTCCATCTTACAAACAATTGTACGACCAAAGTTATATACGACAAGCACTAGCCGAAAGTATTTCACATTCCATATAGTGCTGCTATTAAGGCTAACTTCGTATGACAGTCATTAACGTACGGCGATCACATATTCATGTTGCGATCGTCGTTGCACCCCTGTTCCTTACATCCTCGACAAACAGGTTAACAGGTCCCTGCCCCTTCCTCCGCCACGCTCCATCCCATCCCCGCCCTCGCCTCTGCCTTTGCCCCTGCCCATGTCCGTGCTCGTGATCGTGCCCCTGTCCGTGTCCGTGTCCGTGCCCGTGCCCGTGCCCGTATCCATGCCCGTGCCCCTGTCTCTTGCCCTGTCTGAATTAGACACCAACTATCTTCGTGAACATAGTTGCGACTCACTTACCCTGACACATATATGCCCAAACTTAGCTCATGCATCTATGTTAACAGAGTAACTGTTTCCTCTCCTGCCCCTGTCCCCTTCCCTACCCCCTGTCCCTGTCCTGGTCCTGTCTCTGCCACTGAACACACATCGACTACTCACATACCCAGACACGTGTCCCAAACACATACTGGTTATCCTCATTTACGAAAATAATAAATATTTCTACTATAACTCTCTGAAAATCATTGACCCAGTTTCTTGTCAGTGTCTTTCAACAATTCCAGAGAATCCATTAACTCCGCACTGTTTCTAAACCCTGATAATTTGTTTAAACAAATAGGTACCAATAACTACAGACACTACTCCCGGGGAGCATAATATATAATTACCAACGCATTTTATGAACGAGCTTGTCGGGATCTCCAACGAGGCCCATGTTAAATGGATGGATTGGGAGTTACGGCGCTGTGGTACATAATAAGTCATATAGCGCCAAGGAATGATGATACGATGGTGATTATGAAGGATGGTGACAGGAAGATAATATGCATATTCTCACTCACTACAATGCAGCATCAAGAATCTCAAGATCAAACCTTTCAAAATCTATTTAGTTCTTGCCAGATGGGATTTTCCCAAATACTAAAAATGCATGTACCCCAGTCACAATTAAGCTCCATAGCCGCCATTGATCCCAGGTTAAATTGTTAAGTCGTGTTACAGTTACAAATATAGAGTAGAGAGGCGTTCGGTCTTTCGCAAAGAATGTAGACCAAGAGCAATCGACGTATCATACACGCTACGTCTGACCAAGATATACGATATTTGATATCTATAACAACAGTACTTGTTTTTGACCATTTTTGCAAACTGTGAAGGTCTTAATCAGACTATACGGCTGATCTAGGTCCACACTGTCGGTTACGCACCCAAATGTCCGTTTAAATGGATAAAATGATGCGCATCCACATACTAAAATCGTCATTTCTCCACCAAATCCTATACTGTGACCACTCTTTAGAATCGTCTCGCACAGACGATTCAATAGAGTGGTTACAATATAGGGTTTGGTGCGGAAATAAACGAGCTATATTTAAAAAACAAATTACGCATTTTATCTATACCTCTGGCTGTAGATAAGCTGAGTATTGATCTGTCGAAGTCTCTTATTTCTCAGTCAAAGTTTATCTTGCTGCTACGCATTGTTACTCGGCGTCTCACCAGGATCTAAACCGTTTGCACATGCGAGCCAGGACGTGGATATTGTGGGATAAGGGTTGCTTCAGACAAAACTCCACACCATTACGTTCGGTCTGCATTAAGCATATACTGTAAAACCTCTCTATAACGGCCACTTAATTACATCAAGTATTTTGTGTCAAAGGCAGGTGGAAGCTTAAAGCAAGGTGAAAGTAAAACTTTCACCTTGCTTTAAGCAGCCACCTGCCATAAATACCAACTAATTAACAAAAATTAGTGGCCGTTATAGAGAGGTTTTACTGTATCTGCTATTAATAAAGATATCTAGTTTTTTCATAAGGTGCTCAGTGTATTGAGGTTTTATCCATGCGTGTATATAACAACCAACACAGCCAGTTGCATAAACAGTAATCACGAATCCTAGTTATATTTATAGTAGAACCTGTCCTAAGCGGTCATTCATTTATTGAAAATAGAATTGTTAAAAACAGCTTAATGCGGGACAAAAGTAATGCAGAAAACTCCTGCTTAGATTTCTGCATTACTTTTTATCTGCATTAAGCTACCACCTGCCTTACAGGCCCATCATTAGACCACTTTTTGATAACTCTTAGATCAGGTTCTTGTGTTCTTGTGGTCGTTGTAGACAGTTTGTACTGTGTATATATAAAACACTAGATACGATCAACCAGCACAATTAAGTATTTAACCCTTTCCTTCATATAAACATTTTTTCACGCATTTGCAAACAGAGAAGAATTAGTTTCTAAAATGGCTACAATGTTCCCACTTCCATATTTTATTATACCCATTTTGTCCATGAATATAATTTTATTATACCCATTTTGTCCATGAATATTCAGTAGGTATTGAAATTTGGACTAAATATAGAACAGAGAGTTAATCTTTACCTGATGAATATTCATGTAAGAAACAATGACTTATGAATAATAATTCTGTTATTTTTATTATAATGGCATACGAGCTCAGACGTATTTGACCATGTCAAAAGTTTAGCATCAGCTTTATATTACATGTGCACATGTATTTCAATAAGCAAACAGCAGCAGTCTGATTTGGGTCTTTGTTTGCAAAGGGTTTAAAATGCATTTATAACAGATAATGGTTAACTCATTGAACATGGTGTCTGTGGATGGTTTGCGACAGTTAGGGAACGTATGCAAGGCACGTTACGATGGTAACGAAAATAAATGAGAATAACGAAAATAAATGGTAATTCATAAATCCGATGTTTTATTACCTTTGAGATCGGAGATCAGGGCATTAGCCGTTTTTCAAGACTACATATAAAAACAGATATTGGACCTAGTTATGCACTGTTACAATGCTTATATCTAAACTAGAAAATTGGATACCACGACTATTATTCCAGTTATAGACTAACCAGAATCAATAGGTCTAGAAGTCTAAGTCACTAGTGTCTTGAAAATAACATTTCAAATAAAGAAGATACAGATTGCAGTTGTATCGTGCATGCCCACACTGTGGTCCCGTGTGCTACTGATAAGCTGTTTGGGAGTGATATCAACTGTTATCCTTACCCGACTGACATTTGGAAACAGTTTGGATCCAGATGAAAGGCCGTGTTACTCGGTCAGTAGCAAAACAAACATTGTAGAAGATCGGAGTCTCAGTATACAGTAAACCCCCTCTAATGCGACCACCTAAAAGAGGTATAATTCTGGGTGGTAGAGGCAGGTGGTAGAATAATGCAGGACAAAAGTAATGCAGAAAGCTCCTAGAGGAGCTTTCTGCATTACTTTTGTCCTGCATTAAGCAACCACTTGCTTTTAAAGACACTCATGTTTATTCATTAAGTGCTCGCATTAGAGGGGTTATACATCATTTTGCAACAGGATGAGGGTTAAGATCAGGATGACAGTGATGCTGAGATGTCAAATGGTTACAAGGGCTTGTGTCATCATACTTGACAGAGCTCTAGATGAAATGCGTAAATTCAAATATTTCTAAGAATAACTCCTTTATTTCTCCACCAAACAATAAACTGTGACCACTCTTTAGAATCGTCTCGCAGAGATATATATGCCTTTTTCGCCTTTGCGTACAGAGAAGACCCAGATCAGATTTGGACCTGGTGCAATTTAACCACGCGTTTGAGAAACTGTTGACCAAGTGCCAATTAGCTTGGATCCTGGTGGAATTTAGAATTACTCGGCATCTGATTTGGATCGAAGCTGTTTGCAAATGCGAGACAGGTGGTGGTTAGCGGGAGACGTGCTAATACAGGTCAATACTTCCAGCACATACTAGCTAAATGGCCATTAGCATCTTTGACAACTCTATGAACAACAATGGAAACACTTTTGTCCACAAAACATTTTCTTCTGCTTTGTCTCCAGTGCCACGTTCTTTGTATTGGGAAACAAGTCACTAATGTCCTTTGCAAAGGGTGTAGACCCAGATGAGAGGGCTCCTAGAGGACCCTTCTCATCAGGTTCTGCACTATTTACCATGTTACACTTTCCTTTAAAAATCCCTGAATATTTACGGTAAGCTTGACCTGTTTGAATTATTTTGGAATAGTCTATTTGAGCATTCAGCATTGAAGGGCTTAGATCTATTTTCAGATAAAATGACTGAGTGTTAAAAGGGCTTTGATCCTGATGAGACGCCCAGATACCGGGTGTCTAACTTAGTTCAAAGTTACTTGCAAATGTCATCAGAGATCTGCCTAAAGTGTTTGAAACATTTAGTTGTCCATTGAGACAATGGAATCGATACAGAGACTGGAGTAATTTCCTTTTGCCTAATGCGTATTCCATAGTGCACTGTGGTGCATTTATAAACACTGTTGTTGCTGCATTTGTTTACAATACTGGGGAGTAGTCGCAGTCTGTTAGCATTGGAAAGATACGGGATTGTAATGTTTTGCTATCATGAAACACAGTAAAGTCTCACTAATACAACCATTCAAGTATAATTCTGTATTTTCAAGCAGGTGGTGGCTTAATGCAGGACAAAAGTTATACAGAAATCTCCTATATAGGCTTTCTGTATTACTTTTGCCCTGCATTAAGCAACAACCTGCTTTTACAGACTCCTATATTAATGAATTATATACCCGTCACCCGTCCTCAGCTCTTATTAGCCCCTCGTTACCCGTTCTTCTGGACCATATGGGTCTCGTCTCTTCATAACCCTCTAGTTCAAAGTATTTCCATTCTTCTTGAACCTAAGTTTCTCATCTCTTCATAGCCCGGCTGTTTCCCGTTCCTCTAGAATCTATGTTTCCCATCACATCGTGTCCCTCTTGTTATCCGTTCCTCTAGAACCTATGGTCCACGTCTCTTTATTGCCCTATTATTATCCGTTCCTCTAGAACGTATGGTTCACGTCTCTTCATTGGTCTATTATTATCCGTTCCTCTGGAGCTGATTATCCTCATCTCTTCATGGTACCCTTGTTACCCATCCCACTGTAGCCTATGGCTTGGGCCTCCTCAATGTTCCCTTGTTATCCGTTCCTCTGGGGCCTATTGCTTTCGTTTTTGCATGGCTCCCTTGTTACCCATCTCTCTGGGACCTATTACTTTCATCTTAGCATGACCCACTCCTGTAGGACCTATGATTTTCGTCTCTTCATTGTCCCCATATCACAAGTCTCTCTTTGACCTATGGTTATCTTCTCTTTATGGTTCCCTTTTAACCCGTTCCTCTTTAACCCGCGGTCCGTCTTCGTCCCGGCATGGTTCATTTGTATCCACTCCATTTGGACCCATGATTCTCTTCTCTTCGTGGTTCTCTTGTTACCCGTATCTCTTGGACCCATGGTACTCGTCTCTTCATGGTTCCTTTGCTACCCGTTCCTAAGGGACATATGGTCCAACCCCCCCCCCCCCCCCCTTGTTACTAATCCCTCTTGGACCTATGATTCTCGTCTCTTCTATTCTTATAATTACCTGTCCTCCTGGGACACCCTATGGTCATCGCCTCTTCTTGACTATCTACTTCACGGGCGCTTTGTGACCTGTCCCCTAGAACCTATGCATATATTCTCTTCATGGTCCCTTTGATGCCTGTCGCTCTGAGAACTATGGTACTTGCCTCTTCATGGTCCCCATATGGTCAGACAGGGTACTATGATTCTCACCTCTTCATGGTCCCCTCGTTATTCGTCCCTTATGGTTCCCTTGTTACCTATCCATCTGGGACCTATGGTTACATTTATGTTCTCATTGTTACCCGTCCCTCATGGACCTTTGGTTATCGCCTATTCATGACCCCCAACCTTGTCCTCCTTCATGGTACCCTTGTCACCCATCCCTCTGGCACATATGGTTCTCACCTCCTCATTGTCTGTCTGCTTGTTACCCGTCCCTCATGGTCCACTTGTTACCAGTTCCTCTGGGACCTATGATCCTTACTTCTTCATGCTCCTCTTGCTACCCGTACATCATGGTTCACCTGTTACCCGTCCCTCTGGGACCTATGGTCCTCACCTCTTTATGACCCACTTGTTATCCTCCCATCTGGACCTATAATTATTGCCTATTCACGGTCCCCTTGTTACCCGTTCATCAATGAATTGTGATCACCGCCTCTTCATGGTCCACTAGTTATCACTTCCTTGGACCAATGGTCCTCACATCTTCATGACCCCCTAGTTACCCGTTCCCCTGATACCTATGGTCCTCGCCTCTTCATTTCTCAAAGTTAACTGTCGACTTAGGACGACATATGGTCCTCGCCTCTACATCATTACATACAAACCCGTCCTTCTGTGACGTCCTATGGTCACTGCCTCTTTATAGTTCCCTTTTTACTCGTCCCCCAGGGACCTATGGTCATCGCCTAGTCATAGTAATTCACCTGTTATCCCCGTCCTTCTGGGACCTAAGGTCCTCGCCTCTACACGAACCCCTTGTTACCCGTTCCCCCTGGTCCTCGTTTTAACCCGTTCCTTCATATACGCCTTTTCACACATTTGCAAACAGAGTAGACCCAGATCAGATTGCTCCTGTGGGAGCCGTCCGATCTGGGTTTGCTGTTTGCTTATGAAATCATAGTAGATCTTACTCTTCAGTTTCTACAATCCCAAAACATCCCTAGTAAATTATGTCATAACGTAAATCCAACTATTAAATATTCATTGTGTCATTATGTCTTACATGAATATTCAAAGTAGAAAGAGTTAAAGGCAGGCGGTAGCTTAATGACGAAAATTGGGCCGAAATCATCACTAGGTGTTTTCTTTCTGTATTAAGTAGCCACCAGCTTTTAAAGACAGTTGTGTTTATTAACCCTTTACTCCATAAATACGCTTTTCTATGCCTTTGCAAACCGAGTAGACCAGATCAGACGGCTCCTATATAGGAGCTGTCAGATCCAGATCAGGGTCAGCTCTGTTTGCTTATGGAATTATATAGATCTGATTCTACAGTTTCTACCATGGTCAAAACGTTTTGTGTCCTTGTGTCATTTTGATAAAAATGTAATTAATATTCACGATGTCATTGTTTCTCACATAAATATTCATCTAGTAGTCGCTATAGAGGGGACTACTGTGTCTGGTGTTTTTTTTAATTTGCCTTGATTATGTGTATGCTGTTATATGTCTCTGATTATGTGTATGTTGTTATATGTCTCTGATTATGTGTATGCTGTTATATGTCTCTGATTATGTGTATGCTGTTATATGTCTCTGATTATGTGTATGCTGTTATATGTCTCTGATTATTTGTATGTTGTTATATGTCTCTGATTATTTGTATGTTGTTATATGTCTGATTATGTGTATGCTGTTATATGTCTCTGATTATTTGTATGTTGTTATATGTCTCTGATTATGTGTATGCTGTTATATGTCTCTGGTTATTTGTATGCTGTTATATGTATTTGATTATGTGTATGCTGTTATATGTCTCTGGTTATTTGTATGCTGTTATATGTATTTGATTATGTGTATGCTGTTATATGTCTCTGGTTATTTGTATGCTGTTATATGTATTTGATTATGTGTATGCTGTTATATGTCTATGATTATTTGTATGCTGTTATATGTCTTTGATTATGTGTATGTTGTTATATGTCTCTGGTTATGTGTATGCTGTTATATTTTTTCTGATTATGTGTATGTTGTTATATGTCTCTGGTTATGTGTATGCTGTTATATGTCTGATTATGTGTATGTTGTTATATGTCTCTGATTATGTGTATGTTGTTATATGTCTCTGGTTATGTGTATGCTGTTATAGGTTTCTGATTATGTGTATGTTGTTATATGTCTCTGATTATGTGTATGCTACTATATGTCTTCATTTTAAAATTTCAGTTATGAGATCGGTTATGCACCGAGAGCGGACGAGGAGATCACTTATATCGATGACGTCGATGATGACGACTTCAACCAAGACGCCATGTCTTCAGCTATGTCTACGTCACAGGTATGTCACATCAGTAATTTTAAATACGTACGAGTTACCTTTTCCGCTTAACCCTTTCCCTCATATTGACGACTTTTGACGACTCTGTAAAAGTCACTTTGTGAAACCATTGTGATAAATAGAGCATTTGCTCCTATATGAACAAATGCTCTATTTATCACAATGGTTTCAAGCTACAAAATTTTAAAAGTTTCAGTTTCTCTAGTTAATGCTCCTTTTCGGTAAATTTGTTCAAAGGGGTTGTATCTTAAAATAGCCTATGAGGGCATAGGTTAACCCTGTACTCCACAGATTAATATACATCAGTTTTACTTATGGACCCGGCCATAAAGATTTTATAGACTGAGCTACATAAGCTTTAGCATATTGGTTATGCCAGCATATATGATCGAATAGTGTACAGTAAGAAATGCAGCTGCCACCCAGCTTAAAATAAGTTACCACAATGAACCATTTGTCAAGTCATCAACCTTATGTGAATTTCGTCACATTTGCAATTTGTATGGATCTTAATGAAACTTCAAGGGACTTGGTGATTCAATCCAATCAAGGTATCACACGCTGATTGAGTTATCGTAACAGGTACAGTGAACCCCCTCTAAACCGGACGTTAATTTTGGTATAAATATCGGTTTTGGAGACAGGTGGCAGCTTAATGCAGGGTGAAAGTCATGTAGAAAGCTCATCTAGGAGCTTTCTGCATGACTTTTACCCTGCATTAAGCAGCCACCTGCCTAAAAGTAGCTAAATTCTTCTTTTCTAGAATTCCGGTTTAGAGGGGTTTTACTGTATTTACTTTTAGCACAGCACTTTACGAGCTGATCGTGATAACCTTTGCAAAATATTTTGATCCAGGTGAGACGACGAGTAAATCGGTGTCTTATTAGGAACTATACGATTTGACGCTCTATAGTTGCAGATTGATAGAAAACTTTAAGGATATGTTGTACAGTAAAACATTTCTATAGCAACTACTGGATCATAAAGTCAGATGGTAGTTCAGTGTAGGAGTTGCATTTAGCAATCACCTACTTTTAAACGATCCGTACAGTAAAACCCTGCAGAATCATACGTGCACATTTGGTATTAATACAGGTATGTAACCCATTCCATCATATTGACGCATTTTGACGCCTCTGTAAAAGTTACTTTTTGAAACCCATGTGATCAATAGTTTTTTTTCAAAATTATACAATTTTGACATTTTCCATTTAAGTAGTAAATTCTCCTTTTTAAAAGATCAAAGAGATGGGGTCTAAAATTAGCCTATGAGGGAATGGGTTAACATATGTGTCAATATAAAGCAGGTTGAAAGTCATGCAGTAAGATTCCAAATCAGCTTTCTGTATGACTTTCACCTTGTATTAAGCAGTCACCTGCTTAAAATATGTTACTTCTTCTTTACTAGAATTCCGGTTTAGGTAGAGTTTTACTGTATTTATGAAATGGTCGCTTTAGACAGATTCTGCTATAGTTTGCAAATGTTAGATGAGGAGTATAACAGGTTAACCGTGTGCCCTATGAATGAACCTTGTTGCACCTGTAGTGCCGCTCTGCACCTGTTTATGACAGTGCTAGTAGGTGGTATAGATATAGGATAATTATATTGCGAGCAGTCATTTTGTACAAATTGATATTAACCCTTTCCCTCATATAAACGTGTTTTCACGCATTTGCAAACAGAGTAGACCCAGATCAGACGGCTCCTAGAGGAGCCGTCTGATCAGGGTCTACTCTGTTTGCTAATAGAATTTGATAAATCTGTTTCTTTGCTTTCTAAAATGCCTACAATGTTCCATCTTCCATATTTCTTTATAACTATTTTGTTAATGAGTATGCAGCAGGTATTGAAATTTTACCTAAATACAGAAATACAGGAAAGGGTTAAACAAGTACATGTATTGGGAAATGTTATTGAGCGAGCCTCTTGCGAGTTTAATAACATTTTCCAAGACGAGTTTAATCGTATAACATGACTACGAGCATCATATTCTTTATACAGTACCACATAACATATTTCGACTAAAATGCCGTCTTTGATAGGTCTTACATATTTCCACTTGACGACGTGGTGTTTCTACATGATGTTACTAAGCTTATATTAAACAGGTGTAATATAAAGAAATATGTGATGGCTATATTAACTCGAATACAAGGAAGGTTATCTACCAGAAGAACGCACTTGTTATTTGACTATTGTAAGACGCGGTGATGGGTGAAAGTAATGCAGAAATCTCCTAGAAGAGCTTTCTGCATAAGTTTCGCCCTGCATTAAGGTAGCTGGGATCCTGATGAGACGCCGAGTTCGCACAGGTTATTCCAGTATTGTCCGAGGCGTGGTACGTGGTATTTGATCGATTGATTTCGACCGAGGACAGGTGTGAGGATAACAGGCATTAATTATACAATCACGGCTATAAAATGGCTATGACTGTCACTCACGGGTTGCATTGTAGCTCATTTAGCCATGGTTTTCATGTCGACCCTTACCTGGCCGTGAACATTATTGATCTGTAATTTTACACCTTTACTACCTAAATGCACCCTTTATGCTTTTTTTTGCAAGCAGCCGTATGACCAGGGTCTCCTCTGTTTGCATCACATAATGGGCGGATGAATGGATGGATAGATGGAGGGGGAGGGATTTGGATGTATGTAAGGTTAGATGGATGTATGGATGGATTGATGGATGGATGGATGGATGGATATATATATATATAGATAGATAGATAGATAGATAGATAGATAGATAGATAGATAGATAGATAGATAGATAGATAGATAGATAGATAGATGGATAGATGGATATATGGATATATGGATAGATGATAGATGATAGATGATGGATGGATGGATGGATGGATGGATGGATGGATGGATGGATGGACTGATCGATGGATGGATGGATGGATGGATGGTCGGTTGGTTGGATAAACAGAAAAAGTGGTGGATGAAGAAAGGCGTGACTATATTTTTGTATTGACAAATGGACGAATAAGAAATACTGCATTATGAACATAGACGAAAATACCCCATATCTTTTTGTCCATCTAAATGGGCAAATTCTGATATACATATTCCTTCTGGAATAATTCCCTAACTTGAAAAACATTATGGTTTTTTCCATGCAACAAATATTATGGCCGACAGTCACGGAGGGTTTAATAGGAGAAAATTGCATTTGTTTGAAAACTAGCAATTACATTTGACAGGTGCTCGCCATCGAAGCAAAAGTAAATTATGATCATCTAAATCCTTTACTTGATTTTCGATTCATGTACGACGCCGCCAACCTTGAATATTAATATTTTCCCTGTTTTATGCTTATTCAAAATTCCAATACCTACTGAATATTCATGGACAAAACAGTTATAATGAAATATGGAAGGTGGAACAGACTAGTCAAATTCAATTAGCAACCAGAAAATACCCTGATCAGACGGCTCTTATTTGAGCTGTCTTATCTGGGTCTACTCTGTTTGCGAATGCATGAAAATGCGTTTACATGAAAGAAGGGGTTAATTACAGTAAAAACTCGATTATTCGAAATTTTAGTATAGAAGAATGAAGACTCTTTTAGGCAGGTGACCTTTTAATGCATAGTGAAAGTCTTGTAGAAAGCTCCTAGAGGAGCTTTCTGCATGACTTTCACCATGCATTAAGCAGCCACCTGTCTTATAGATCGATAATGATGCGTATTGTAGTGTTCAAATAATCGAGATTTTACTGTTTGATTATTTTACTGTTTTAGTATTTGATTAAAATATTCAATCAGGAAATGTATTTGCAGCAGCAATCAGAACTGTGACAAATAAGGAAACAGAGCAGACCCTGGCCAGAAAGCCCCTGCAGGAATCGTCTGATCTGGGTCAACGCTGTTTGTAAATGCCTTAAATGTTCGATTATCTGGTAAATTGTTAATCTTAAAAATAAATAAAGGAGTTATTCTTGAAAATGTTTAAATTTGCTCATCTTATCTGGACCTTTGTAATGTCCTCTGCTACAACAGACAATATGTACATACCCAGTCCAGACACCTCATTTGAAATGTGTTGGTTGTGATCAGGTATGCCCTGTTTACAAATGTACAAATAATAGTTTTCATAAAGCCTAGCTCCATTATATGTGTTTCTTTCAGTGTGTAAACAAATGGATTGTTTACACAAATTGGTGAATAAAAAGGTTGAATACTAAGATTGTGTAAGATATAACAAAAGTTCAACATTCTAACTAACATGTTCAAGGGAAATAATACAATGTTTCATGTTTGGATATAGTGTAAGAGTTATCTCGCTTTGAACTGACACCCGTCGTTGTTGCGATACAATACAGTTATTTGATATACACCAGTATGGGATTAAAATGAATGTCTAAATAAAAGCAACAAAACAACTTTAAGTACCCCTCTGTATATTTAAGTGGTCTAGTCTTCTCATACAGGTAAGAGACGGCAGTATCATGTTTGCGCTATTGTATCGCTCAGCGGTCTTTCATTATCTTCCCACTGGGAGTCTTTTAACTCTTACCACACTTTGTAAAAATAATGTCTGCTCAAATTTGGATCTGGTGTAATTTTGACTACTTCTGATTGACAAAACTTTGGACATACTATTGACTGGGTGTCAAACAGCTTGGATCCTAAAGGGATGCCGAGTTACTCGGCGACTCATCTAGACCAATCCTGTTTGCATATGCGTGTCAAGTCACGGATAGCCTGGTTAGAGTTGACAGTTTTTTGTCGATTTTCGGTCAATTTAACTCTTTACTCCATAAATACGCTTTTGTAAACAGAGTAGACCCAGATCAGACAGTCAGGTCAGGGTCTGCTCTGTGTGCTTATGTCATAATATAGATGTGATTCCACATGAATACTCATGGAGTAAAGGATTAATGTGAGTTAGTCTACACTTGTCACCTGGTTCTAAATGTCCCATGCTACGTTATATAATCCCTATTTATTTCACTGGCAGTGGCGGATCTGTAGCCACTTAGGAAAACAGCTTGTTTCCAGATGAGAAGTCAGGTAAACTTGTAATTCATCAGGATCCAATCTGTTTGTTACTGTGATTATATATCTATTTTGTTTCAAAACCAAAAGGAAGAAATTAAAAAAAAAATCTTAAGCAGACGATAAAATTTGCAGACGGCACTGTATGACAGCGAAAGAGATACATGTAAGCAGACTGTGTGTCTGACTCGGTACCCGTCAGTATCGAACCAACCGCCGTGTTGATAAGTAATGGAAGAAAAATACATTATTTTGCTAGACTGAATAAGAAATGAGACCCAATATATAATATAGACTATGAAGTCGCTTTAACCTTTTATCAACATGTCATGACTATTCATGTAAGAAATATTGACTTAACCCTTTCCGTCATATAAACGGTTTTTTCATGCATCTGCAAACAGAGTAGACCCAGATCAGACAGCTCATAGAGGAGCCGTCTGATCAGGGTTTACTCTGTTTGCCAGTAGAATTTGATAGACATGTTTATTTAACTTTCTAAAATGGCTAAAATTGTTCCACCTTCCATATTTCATTACAACTATTTTGTCCATAAATAGTCAGTAGGTATTGAAATTTGAAATAAACATAGAACATGGAAAGAGTTTTAAAAAATCACGAGTATAATTAGTTGCGTTTAATAATGGCATACATGCTTTGTAATTGTTGTCAATAGCAGACAGTGTAGAGTTATTCATAATCAAACAGAGCAGATCCTGATCAGACAGCTCATATGTCTGATCTGGGTCTACTATGTTGCAAATCCGTAAAAGTTTGCTTTTACCAAGTAAAGGGTTAAAGAGATTCTGTGTCGTTTTGACATGGAATTTAATTTATTGCGATTAATACCTCAGGTTTCTCTCGACTTTGCGAGAAATTGTTTCTATATCCAGCTGTGATTTGTCCTAATTTTCTTTTTCGCCCACAATAACATATTAGATAAACTTACAACCCATATACAGCTCGGGGTAGTTTTCCCTTTAGTATAGTTTTGGTTCAGATCAAAATGACGTGATGTTCATACAATCACAAAGATATGATTTGATCATTTAACCCTATTCTTAATAATGTTTTTGTAAGAAAATAATGACATAATGAATATCTATTAGTTGACTGGTTTAACCCTTTACTCCATAAATACGTCTTTCTACGCCTTTGCAAACAGAGTAGACCCAGATCAGACGCGGATAACGAGATAAGTTTTAATCTTTACTATACGAGAAACGAGTCACTAATGTCCTTTGGAAACAATGTAGACCCAGATGAGAGGGCACTGTTTGTCATGTTACACCATTTTTAGAAAATAAAATCCCTGAATATTCACCGTAAGCCTGACCTATTTGAATTTTGGAATACAAATGTAGTCCATTTGAAAACTCAGCATTTTAAGTATTAGCAACAACATGTTTGCAGCACACGTACTGTTTCACTAAGCTGATTGACTGCTTTCTGTTTCCCTCTGGACCAGCTTAGATTGACTGCTTTCTGTTTCCCTCTGGACCCGCTTAGAAGCTCTAAACACGTTTGAAATTACCCTCTACCTGTATATCTGATAGCCTCTCTCGTTCTCCTGAAAAAAGTTTCACCCTTTATTTGATAGAAACGTTTTTTCGCATTTGCAAATAGAGTAGACTCAGATCAGACAGCTCCTGTTGAAGCTGTCTGAACAGAGCCCGCTCTGTCTGCTTGTGAAGTGATATTGATCTGATTCTACAGTTTCTGGCATGGTCAAAATGATTATAATGACATTATAAAACAAAATCAACTACATGTAATCAATATCCATTCAATATGTTTTATATGAATATTCATCAGGTAAAGGTTTCAACAGAATGCTTACATTTCCCTGTGTGTTCTCCTTGCATGCCTCTCAATAAATGATACTTCAAAGGAAATATTCCGGGAGTATGAAGGTACTTATGTCTGGTTTATTGGCTGTGCATCAGGCTCTCGATACTTTGATATCCAAACTATGCTTTTTACTCAGACTTAAACGTTCATTCAGCCCTTTCCCTTTTCTGTATTCGTGTACGAAATATTGACTGCGCGAATTTTCATTGGTTCAATTTTTTTATCCAAGTAATATTAAATTTTCATAGGAATATTTTGCTTTGACAAAACATGTAGAATCAGATCTCTATCATGTCAAAAGCAAACAGAAATACTACATAGCTAGAAAATCATTATATCGTATCCAGATGCTATTATAACAATTCATCCAATTAATATCCATTATTATTATAATGTCATTATTTCTTAAATAGATATTCATAGAGTAAATGGTTGAATGGCTTAGTTTAGCTTACCTTTATAGTAACACATAGCATGACCCTGTTACATTAGTCCTCGATTGTCTTATCTGGATCTACACTGTTTGCACATACATGTACTGTTGCTAATAACAAGAGAATGGTTAAATAGTATGATTAATTCATATAAGTTGTATTATTTTCGTTTAATTCTTTACCTCATGAATAATCATGTAAGAAGTACTGACACTCGTGAACATCAATTACATTAATTTTGTTAATAGAGTACCAATACAGAAAAGCTTAGCCACGCCAACCACTGTATAACCAGATCTATATTATTTCATGAGCAAACAGAGCAGACCCTGATCAGACGGCTCCTGTAGGAGCCGTCTGATCTGGGTCTACTCTGTTTGCAAAAGTGTCGAAAGGCGTCTGTATGAGGTAAAGGGTTAACTAGTCAGAATTGCAAGATTCACAATTCTACAAGCATTTAGATAACACCTTTTTGATCTTCTGTTTCCTGGGAACCCGTATTTCTAACCCAGCAGCAAGGCCATTTGATTAGATATGTTATTAGATAGCACTAGATTTCGCAGTAAATGAGTATCACTGAGTCTTACCCCTAGTATGTTGAAATTACAAAGTGGAATGACCCATCTGTGTTTAACGATAGAGTTAATTCAGTACGAAATCACATAATTTGCTGGAGGATTTCAAATAACAAACAGTGCAGACCCTGATCAGAGGGCTCCTCTAGGAGCCATCTGATCTGGGTATACACTGTTTGCAAATACAAATACACCCGTTTTCCCGCATTCAAATGGTTAATATGATCTGATGATCCAAGCGATTCAACCAGCATGTATAAGAAAAGGGAGTCTGTAAGAAATAAATTATATGTATAGATCTGGCATTCAAGCATTGATGAACATTTTTAAAGTTTACTTATTTCTAAATGTCAACTTTCAATTGTAAGAACGAAGTTATTTGATCAATTATTTTCACTTTTCGTCAATCACTGATTGGTTGCAGTTGAACTTCGATATTCCGAACTCGGATGACCTGAACTTCGGCATAACTCGTAGTTCGGTCCGTCCAAAATTTACGATACATAATTGTTCGAAAATGTATCACTACGAATATCTAGAAACAATGTGACAGCGTAATACAGGTCGAAAGCAATGCTGAAAGCTCCTAAATTGCCTCTCTGTGAAAGCTCCTTAACTGCTTCCATATGAAGTAAATGGTTAACCTTTTACTTTATAGATACGCCTTTGTAGGAGCCATCTGATCAGGGTCTGCTCTGTTTATTTATGGAATTATACAGCTCTGATTCTTCAGTTTCTGCTATGATCAAAATATTGAAATTCATGGTGTCATTATTTCTTTCATGAATATTCATGATGTAAAGGTTTCATTACCCCCACTCACTACCCTACATGTTCTACACACATCAGACCCATTGTTCAGCTACTCAGTGTTGTCATTTGTTGAGTTATTTGACAGGCACGTAAACATACTCATCGTCTGGTAGCCAGACATATTGGGCTACATGTATTCTGCTTCTCTCCATTTAGTATTTTTTATAGATGTTCATACATGTACTTGATAGACGCTCCTTTTCACGCATTTTGCAAACACAGTATATCCTGATAAGAAAATAGGGTTGCTTATCCCATTACTCCAAGAATTTTCATGCAAGAAATTATGGCATCATGAATATTAATTAGATTATTTTTGATAATGGCATATGAACATATAACATTTTAGCTCAGACGGATTCTGTAGAATTAGATATATACTATATCATAAACAAACATATATACTGATCTCGATCCTCTCTGTTTGTAAATGCGTGATTTCACGTTTATATGAATGAAAGGGTTAATTTTGATGTCATTACCTTGGTATTCGGCTAAAGGTGTATGAACTACGGAGATAAAATGCTTGTCTGACATCTGTTTCATACCAGCCTGCAATAAACTCGTCAAAAACCTAGCGGATTTAATCCCCCGACCTCCTACTGTAAACTGAACGTGGTCTGGAAGTAGTCTGGTACCAGATCACACGGCTAGTAAATGGAGTATAGCATACGCTCTTTTTGTTGACCACTTACTGGCTGGACGCATGTGTTTCTAACACGCAGGTAGCTGCTTAACCGTTTATTCCATGAATATTCATGATAGATTCCACCTATTTTGAATGTTAATAAATCTACAAAATGTATTTATTGTACTGAAAGTTTTAAATGAGGATGTTTATTGCTATGGCAAAGAGAATCAGATCCGTAACATGAACATTAGCAAACAGAGCAGACCCTGATCAGACAGCTCCTACAGGAACCGTCTGATCTGTGTATACTCTGTTTGCAAAGGTGTAAACATGCGTGTATATGGAGCAAAAGGGTTAATGCAGGACTGGCGTGAGTCAGATTACTCCTATAAAGGCTTTCTGCATTTACTGTCAAACTGCAATAAATAACCACCTGTCTAACCCTTTACATCGTGAATATATAATACATGTAGTTGTTACCTGATTGTTCATAATGGTACATGAACACACGAGTTTTTTATATTCGCAGAAAATGTAGAATCAGATCTTATCAGGATATGCACCGATTGCTAATATCCATTCACAATGTCCCATTGACGCCAGTTAACCCTATACTTCATAATTGTACCTTTTTACGCCTTTGCAAACTGAGTAGACCCAGATCAAACGGCTTCTGTAGGAGTCGTCTGATCAGGGTCTGCTCTGTTTGCTGATGAAATAATATAGAAATTATCATACAGTTCATGTCATTCTAAACTTTCAGCTAATAAATATTTGCGGTGTCATGATTATATAAATATTCAAGATGGAAAGGGTTAAGAAACCATTGACCGTGTAACCACCTGCGTGGACCTTGGTGAGGTGCTGACTTGGGTCTCATCTGCACCCAAGATACAGTAAAACCTCGATACTACGAAAGTTTTATAGTGAAGAATTTATGTCTAGGTTTATGTCCTAGAGGAGCTTTCTGCCTGACATTCACCCTGCATTAAGCTGCCACCTGTGTTAAAGACCAATAATGGTACGTATTTGAGTGTTCGTGGTATCGAGTTTTTACTGTACATGTATTTGCAATTGTCAGTGAGGTCAATTGTCAGTGAGGTCAATTGTCAGTGAGGTCAGATTTAGCACGGTTAGCGTTAGAACATTTTTCGGTCTATATTGTTTGATATACAGTAAAAACTCGATAATACGAACACTCAAATACGTACCATTATTGATCTTTAACACAGGCGGCAGCTTAATGCAGGGTGAATGTCATGCAGAAATCTCCCTGTATGACGTCCACCCTGCATTAAGCAGCCACCTGCCTACAAAGACATAAATTCGTCCTTACTAAAGGTTCGTAGTATCGAGTACATGTAGCTATATTATGATACCGTGGACTGATACCGGTAATTTTAAACTTTGTATGATGTATCGCTGATATTTTATCAAGACCAAGAAAAACGGTCAATGCCATAAATAATGAATCATGTTCTAATTTCACAGTCAGATAGGGCTTTTGCCAAGCTGTTCTTTATCGAGTACAGTGACACCTCTCTATATCAAATTGTTAGTAAAGAAGAATTGAGAAGTAGTTTAGGCAGGTGACTGTTTAATACAGGTTGAAAGTCATACAGAAAGCTCAAAGAGGAGCTTTCTGTGGACGTTCACCCTGTATTAAGCTGTCATCAATCTAATAGACTGATACATGGTAGTTGTTGGAGTGTTTGAGTGAGCGTGGTTTTATTTTACAAACTAGGTCTAGGCTGCTGTATCTAATAGCTATCAGTTCGAGATTATCGGAGAGGTGTTATTCCTAGACAGAACGGCGGACACTATTCCACTTTCATTCAGTGTTTTTCTACATGTAAGAAGTAGTGATATCTTGAATATAAGTTAGATTATTTTTATAATGACAAATGTACACAGGATAGTGTACCATTGAAGACACTGTAGAGTCAGATCTCTATTTTTACATAAGAAAACAGAGCAGGCTATGGTCAGCTATAGGAGATGTCTGATATAGGTCTACTCTGTTTGCAAATGCATAATTGGCGTATTCATAAAGTAAATAGTAAAACAACCACCTGTGCAGTAAGTTTGAGGGTATATAGAAACAGGTAGCCGACAAAGGCAGCGTGAAAGTAGAGCAGACCTATTTGGGCATTCTGCAAAACTTTGTCCTACACTGGGCTTCCAATTATCTTAACCCTTAACTCCATACATACGCTTTTCTACGCCTTTGCAAACAGAGCCGCCCCAGATCTGACGGCCCCTGCAGGAGCCGTCTGATCAGAGTCTGCTTTGTTAGCTGACAACAATATACATGTATATCCAATTCGATTCATTTATTCAAGGAAAACTATACGAATTCCTACAGGATT
Source organism: Azorinus chamasolen (assembly GCA_963576725.1). Lineage (NCBI taxonomy): Eukaryota > Metazoa > Mollusca > Bivalvia > Cardiida > Solecurtidae > Azorinus > Azorinus chamasolen. The sequence goes on along the minus strand of OY755243.1, from coordinate 44,380,728 downwards.
AACACTTTGACTCTCATATTGTATCATGTAAACTTGTCCAAAAATACATTTGGAACCTATCCATGTTCCATGCTAGGGCTCCTGCAAACCTTTTAACTTATATGCTGATAACAATTTTGTTTTAACATTGATTTGAACCTTCAGGGGCCCTCTGATCTAGTCAACACAGTTTGCCGTTTGTGTCCCATGTTTTGAATGACGAGAGTTGATAAATTTAAATTATGAATTTGTTGGCGGCACTTTCAGAATGGTCTGATTTGACTGAAAGAGTCCTTTTTACATTTCACTATCGTCTGTCTTATATTTATCATTTATTTGTGCCAGATTAACACTTTACGCCTTGGCAAACAGAGTAGATCCAGATCAAACGACTCGAGTAGTAGTCTTCTGATCTGGGTCTACTCTGTTTGTAAATACGTGAAATAAGCGGTTATATGAGGTAAGGGGTTAAGGTGAATGTATGTATGTAAAGTTAACTAGGTATATCACCCACTGAGCGTAGGATTCTGTTGTCAGTTAGTGGATGTGTTGTTTGCCTCACATTCCCAGCAGCAGCGAGACTACCGTGTTACTGTGGTGGGTTACTAAATCCACATCCGAGGTAGCTTTCGTCTGCAAAATTGTCGTCTGCTTCAAATCTTAAATTGCGTTTTCCTCAACTTCTTTTCAAACCGAGTGTCAAACAATTTGGAGCCTGATGAGACGCCGAGTTATTTGGCATCTTATCTGGATCCAAACTGTTTGTAAAGGTTGTCACGAGTTTGGACGCATTATGGGAAGCGTTTAGCGTACATGTCAGCTCGGACTTTTCTTATAGGATTTTCGTAGTGTGTTATTAGTGGTTCTTTCGATGGATTTTCGTTCATAGGGGGAATTCACGCAGCTGTGAAGGACTATTACTAGGGTAGGTGGTTTTAGTACGTTCTATAATTTGTTGTATCGTTTTTAATTACAGTAAACCCTTTTTAAGTACAGTGAACCCCATCTACAGCCAACACTTGACCCTTTCCCTCTTATAAATGTTTTTTCACACATCTGCAAACAGAGAAGACCCAGATCAGACGGCTCCTAGAGGAGCCATCTGTTATACATGTAGCCACACCATAGAGTGCGGTCTAGGGGTTAATCGACCGAGTCTGATCAGGGTCTGCTCTGTTTACTAATTGAATTTGATATATATGTGTGTGTTTGTTTACTTTCCAAAATGGCTACAATGTTCCATCTTCCATATTCCATTTTGTCCATGAATATTCAGTAGGTATTGAAATTTCAAATAAACACAGAACAGGGAAAGGGTTAATGAATAAACATAGAACATGAATATATCTATAAGAGAAGGTGGTTGATTAATGCAAAACTAAAGTAATCCAGAAAGCTCCCATAGGAGCTTTCTGCCTTACCTTCGTTCTACATTAAGCAACCACCTGCTTTTACAGACACTCCTGTTTATCTCCTAGATGGTCGTTTTAGAGAGCTTCTGTTGTATTATTTGATGAAGAGTAAAATCTGTCTTAAGCGATCACAAAAAGGAGGGCAATTCTTGGTCTTTAATTTCAGTGGTTACTTAATGCAGGAAAAAGTCACACAGGAAGCTCCCAAAATAGCTTAGTGTATGACGTTTGCCCTGCATTAAGCAACCACCTGCTTTTTAAGACTCCTAAGCTTAATTAGTCCATGACCGCTTAAATGCGGTTTTACTGTATGCGTAAACAAAACAACTGTGGCGAGAGGTATATTATATTAGCTAATGTTGCAGGCTTGCACTACTAAACGATTCCTGTAGAAAACAACATTCGTCCTATATTAGCCCTTATCCTGCTTTCCACCACCCCACTCGAATTTGCAAACAGCTTGAATCCTGATATGTCGCCGAGTAACTCGGCTTCTCATCAGGATCCAAGCAGTTTGACATTCGGTAAACAGTTTCTCAAAAGCTTGGTGGAACCAGAAGCAGTCCAAATTGTACCAGATCCAAGTTTCAGCAGAGATTATTATCTTCACCTCGGGTTAGTGTTAACCCTTTCCTTCATATAAACATCTTTTCATGCATTTGCAATCAGACTAGACCCAGCTCACACGACTCCATTAGGAGCCATCTGATCAGGATCCGCTCTGTTTTCTTATGATAAAATCTAGATCTGATTCTACAGTTTTTGGCTGAGCGAAAATGTCCTGTGTTCATATGTCACTATTAAATAGGTTAACCCTTTCACCACCCACCAATGGCGCATAAATGCATCACGACAAAAAGTGCAGTCCCAGACCAGATCAGACGCCGCCTTTTCAAGGCGGCGTCTGATCAGGGACTTCACTTTTTGTCTCAATCTCTACGTCCATATCTGTTCTTTATTCCTATGAAATTTACATTTATTTATCTTATTTCCTTATTTTACCGAATGATTTAACAAAATTGGATTGCAGACGACAATTAGAAATTTGGCGCCGAAACGGGCAATTAAGATTTATGATGTCATTATTTTCTTATAATATGAACATTGAAAAGGTAAAGGGTTATGTTATTGCCTGGAATTAGACATCGTTAGAGTTGTTGCTGAAGACAGGTTGAACACTTACAGTGCGGTACACGAGTTGCTGATGTCATTTGCAGACAGTCTAAACCTAGATAAAAGGGCTCCTAGAAGAGTTAATCTTTACTTATAGTCCATATCTATATTCCAAAAAGAATAGTTTCACTTCCATGTGATAGTCTCATTCTCCTCTAGAATATTCATCAATTTGTGACACCTGACCTCTGTGACGTCATCGGGTCTGTAGATCAACCTCTTTGCTGTTTTTGTTAGTTTTGGATTATAATAATAATAAAGACTTTATTTAAGGAGGGAACGCATTTGGTAAAAAACCAATCTTCCATGCGGCCCTCAAAGGATTCATTTTGTTAAATGTCAGGTTTGAATAAAAAGAAACAAACAGAGAAAACTGAATAACCTTATCCCCATACCCGATTTACAGTTGCAAATTCAATGCTATGGGAACATAATTCTAAATGTTCACACTGATGACATTGACCCTTGACCTAAGGATTTCATTGCTAAAAAAAAAAGAAAAAACAGCATAATTAACAGTGTTATAGACTTTCTATCCGGTTTATTCCTATTAATTAGTTCATTACTACATCACGACCTCGCTAATTGGAAAATTGAAATAACACTTATTATAGGGCAACAGTAGTACTGGCAACTTATGCAGGGTGAATGCTTTCTGTATGACTTTCGCCATGCATTAAGCAGTCACATAAGCAAAGCGTTATCAATGATTCTGTACTTAATGTCGCATTAGTCAGGTTTCTCTCTACGTGTGATTCTGACATACACAAACGTCTATTTGATCAAACACTTTGCACTAAATGGCAAATAACTTAACAGTCAACGGCCCTGATTAGCAGGTTCCTCTATTAGCGCTCTGATATGAGTCTACATTGTTTGGAAATAACAATCCCGCATGCAATCAAATGTGTGTTGTCTGACTCGTGGCAATATATTCAAGACAGGTCGTCTTGTAGGAGTTTATTGTTTGTTGTTTTGTTTGTGGCTAGGGTGTCTTTTATGTTTTATTCACTCGTGTTTTTATTATGCTTACCTATTCGTGAGATGAACTACATTGCCCTGCTGCATGCGAGTTCCAGAGTCTCGAGACCTTCCACTTGCTTGGTTGAGTTTCATAACTGGCTCATGTCTTTTCCATATTTATCTGAGGCGCTTGATGATTCAGCTGAACTATTGTTTTAGTACATTAAAGTCTCGCCCATGTGACTGACTATATACTATATTAACATTGGTGTCTTTAAAGCCAGGTGGGTTGCCTATTGCAGTACAGTGGTAATACAGAAAGCTTTCTGCGTATGACCTTTCTGCATAAGTTTTGTCATGCATTAAGCTATCACCTGTTTTACATACATGTACATACATGTACTCCTATCCCATTCCCTCATATTGACGACTTTCTACGCCTCTGTAAAAGTCACTTTGTGAAACCATTGTGTTCAATAGAGCATTTGCTCCTACAGGAGCAAATGCTCTATTTATCACAATGGTTTCAAACTACAACATTCTAAACTTTTCCTTTTCTCTAGTTAATGCTCCTTTTCGGTAGATTTTCAAAGAGGTGGTATCTAAAAATAGTCATTGAGGTAATGGGATACGTTAATAAACTATGTGGTCGCATTATCATTACTTATTTTCAGTGATCGCCTAAGCGAGACTTTACTGTATTGTGAGTGTCATACTTCTTTGGCAGTTCTATGAGTTCCAATATGTCATAGTATTGACTTACCCCTCTGTAGGATTCCTGCGTTGGTCCGTTGTTTGATTACTTTTCCGTATGTTTCCTACTTGGTTGGTTTATTGTTGACATACCTCTCTAATAGGTTCCTTTAGTTACGCTTTCAGTTCACTTACTTTTCTTAGGGGTTCATGCTCATTTGGAGTTTCATACATTTCTGTGAGTTCATATCTATTTTACCCAACTCACTCACACACTCATACCTTTTTTACCAAACTCACTCACTCATACCTATTTTGTTCATTATTTCTTACCGTTTTGTTACATATTCGGTTTCTTACTTTTCTCTGAGATTCCTATCTATTTAGGCTTATAATTTCTTACCTTTGTGTGAATGTCTGCCTCAATGGATTCACATGGATTAATAAACCTTTTTGTGAGGTTCCTACCTATTTGGATCTTTATTTCCTTGCAGTTTCTTTAAGTGTCTACATGTTAGGTTAATTGAATCTTGCCTTTCTCTTATGTTCATATCAATTTGACGCATACTTTTCTGCTTTTTTCCTTTAAGGTCCTAAATGTTAGGTCATTTGATATTTACCTTTCTGTGAGGTCCATACCTCATTTGACTCATTAACTCTTTACTCCATGAATACGCCTTCCTATCTGCGCCTTTGCAAAAAGAGTAGACCTAGATCAGACGGCTCCATTAGGAGCCGTCTGATTAGTGTCTGCTATGTTTGCTTTTAATATAGTATAGAAATCCTTCTACACATTCTACTATGGACAAAATTCCCGTGACCGTGTGTCATTATACAAGTCAATCTAATTATTAGTAATTAATATTTATTATATCATTAATATATGTCATGAATATACATGGAGTAAAGGCTTAAGTGCCTGCATATTAGGTTAATTGATGTTCACCTTTCCTTGAGATTCCTACCTATTTAATCCATCTAATTAAAGTCAGGTCTGAAGCTAAAGACTTTGTTTATTGTTTAGCTGGTACAAAGACTGCTGATATGGCTGATTCTCTTTACAGATCATTGAAAGGTAGAATTGTTTGTAATATACTAAAATCGCTAGCTTGATACTGTCACATCGAATTAAGAGCTAGCGAAGCAACAGTTACTTCTTCTTAAAAACATTAACATAAATCAATGTATTGTTTAAACAAAACATATGTACATTATTACATGTATATAGTTTGATGACGCACCTCCGTGTACTGAAAACTGTCTTGTCTACTCTTAATATTTTGTGGGACAGTGGCTTTCATGTGAAAAAAGTAATTACCCTGCATCTTGCACGTATTATTACCGGTCTTTCTTTTCCATTCTTTTAACCCGATTCCTAACCATTTGACGCATCGTTTTCTTATTTTTCTGTGAGGTTCATATATTTCGGCCATTTTTACAGTTCTGTGCGATTCCAAGCTTTATCTTTGTGTGTGGTTTCTATCTATCGGCGTGTGTGGTTTATAGCTATCGGCCCATTTTTACCTTTTTTTAAAATTCACAGCTATCGGTCCATCTTTAAGTTTCTGTGTGGTTTCTATCTATGGGCCAATATTTACCTATCTGTATGGTTCCTAGTTATCGACACATCTTTACTTTGTTGCCCTGTTAATTGTCTCTTACCTTTCTGTGTGGATCTCAGCTAATGGCCCATTCTGTCCTTTCTTTGAGTTTTCTAGATAACGGCCCAGTTTGACCTTTTTATGTAGTTATTTTTCGGCCTATCTTTACGTTTCTGTGAGTCCTGACTACCGACCCATTGTTTCTTACCTTCCTTTGTGGTTCCTAGCTATCGGCTCATTGTTTTTATCCCCCAACGAAGGCGGAGTTGGGGTATATTATTGGTGGTGCCCGCCCACCCGTACGTCCATGGATGCGTCCCGGAGTCATATCTCAGAAACAGTTTTGGACATTTTCTTTGAAACATTGTGTAAGTATTACGCACCATAAAGGAATGTGAGCCTGTAAGTATCACTCACATTGCCATTGGAACACCAGTCATATCTCAGAAACCATTTTGGAGCATTCTAAGAAACTTTGTGTAAATGTTGAGTAGCATAAGGAAATGCAACTCTACAAGCATCATTGCATTGACTTTGGAACACCAGAATTATGGTCCTTTGTTTGCAAAAAATACCGGTTTTTGTCCGTCCAGTGTCATACCTCAGAAACGGTTTGAAGTTTTTCTATGAAACTTTGTGTAAATGTTTAGTACCATGAGAAAAATGCGGCCTTGCAAATATCACTTTTATTGACCTTGGAACACCAGAGTGACGGTGCTTTATCTGACAAAACCTTATCTTTTAGTCTGTCCAGAGTGATACCACTGAATTTGGAGGTTTGCTATGAAACTTTGTGTAAACATTTTATACCGTTAAGAAAAGGGGTTCTGTATCACTCATACTGACCTTGGAACACTAGAGTTATAGCCTGTTTGTTTTGCCCAAAACGTAACCTTTTCTTCTTTACGCAGTCGTATTTCAGAAACGGTTTGGAGGTTTGAAATGGAACTGTGTGTAAATGTTTAGTAATGCTGCACTGCAAGTATCACTCAAATTGACCGTAGAACACCAGAGGTATGGGTCTTTGTATGCGAACATTTTAACATCTGTGCGGGGGATACGAATTGGCTTGTTTACCTTTCTATGTGGTTCCTACCTATTCCCCTAAATATTGTTCATTTTTGTTATAATTCTTACTCACCTCATCTTCGTGTTGGATTCCTAACATTTTTGTGAAACTCTGTCCTTGTGTGACAAAACAATGTTGTTGTTTTCAAATATATGATAAATGGCTATGCTTTTCATTGAAAGACTCCGCTTTTGCTGACCTTTTCTATGAGTTTCAGAACCATTCAAATCAAACATGTTTACTCAACTTGTGCTTGCTTGTCAAGAACGCCAGTGCAGTATATGGCCATTTTGCTCATTTGTCTAACAATCACCCATCTGTTAGACGCTTGTTTTGTCTGCCTGGTCATTTTCGAAAGGGCAAGTACGCATAATGCGGCGACATTTACATTTTGAATTTCGTAATACAGTACAATAGAACCTCACTATATAGACCGAATAGTAAATAAACACGTGTGCCTTAACAGATTCCCTCCTAGTGACATATTTAGCGTCGGAATTCAAACGGTTTCCAATTGCATATAACGCAAACTGAGCAGACCATGATCAGATGGCTCCTCTAGGGACAATCTGATCTGGATCTTCTCGGTTTGCAAATACATCAGGTAAAGGGCTAGCATGCGATATGTTTTAGCAGGCAGCCAATTCAGTTGTCAGGTAGAAATTGCCTACCTCTCAATATTATATAGACTGTAATTCTGTTCCAACCAGTCAGGCTTCAATTGGCAGACTTTTCCCATTTTTTCTGACATCTTGTCAAGGGTTGTGGTAGCTAATATAATCTTGTGGTGGATAATAGCGGAGTAGAGAGAGAATATATGATCGAAATGTTTTCAGTGTACAGCTGAAGACAATAACTTTTGCTATAAATCCCTTAATCCTTTCCCTGTTCTGTGTTTATTCCAAATTTCAATACCTCCTGATTATTCATAGACAAAATAGTATGTAATGAAATATGGAACATTGTAGCTATTTTAGAAAGAAAAGAAACAGAACTATCAAATTACATTAGCAAATATAGCAGATCTTGATCAGACTTCTTCTAAAGGAGTCGTCTGATCTTGGTCTACTCTGTTTGTAAATGTGTGGAAAAAGGCGTTTATGTGAAGGAAAGGGTTAACCCTTTACCCCATAGATACGTCTTTGTACGCCTTTGCAATCAGACGACTCCTATATGAGTTATCTGATCAGGGTCTGTACTGTTTGCTTATGAAATTAAATAGATATGATTCTACAGTTTCTGTCATGGCCAAAATGTCTGCGTCCATGTGCCATTAAATGAAAATTAATTCAATCCATTTCCATTGTGTCATTGTGTCTTATATGAGTATTCACGAGGTAGCGGTTTAACCCATTACCTCATATGCTATTTTTAGATACAACCTCTTTGAATGAATCTACCGAAAAGGAGCATTAATTAGAGAAAAGGAAAATTTTAGAATTTTGTAGTTTGAAACCATTGTGATAAATAGAGCATTTGCTCCTATAGGAGCAAATGCTCTATTTATCACAATGGTTTCACAAAGTGACTTTTACAGAGTCGCCAAAAGTCGTCAATATGAGGGAAAGGGTTAAAGAGAAGCGTGTGGTTGGAATGCTTATAAGATTATTTATTTATTGAGTATATGATTCAATCCAAACTGAATCCAAACATAAATAGGTTTTTATACAGCAGAACCTCTCTTAAGCGAGCAGTTAATGACTTGACATATGTGTGTCTGTAAACGCAGCCGTTGTTTAATGCAGGGCGAGAGTAATGTAGAATTCTCCTATATGAGTTTTCTGCATAAGACTCGTCCTGCATTAAGCAACCACTTGCCTTTGAGACACAACGTTTGGCATTTTTGTGATAATTTTACCGTGTCTCAGCACTGCACAGTTCTAACAGGAATTCCGTGTTCATAGAGAAGAACATAACACATGCTGGGCAGATGCCCAACCCATCATAAGTAAGATTAATTACCTGTATCGTTTTGCAGGTGAAAATGTCGTCTGCTATCAGTTCTACTTATCTTGAAAATTTGCTCAATTGTTAAATGAATCTTAAAAAATGCTCGCCTAATTAGTATCGTCTGCAGATATTGTCGTCTGTAGTTGGTCTTCTATTGTTGTCCGAAAAAGCATTACAGTAAAACCTCTCTATAACGGCCACTAAATTGTGTTAATTAGTTGGTATTTAGAGCAGGTGGTTGCTTAAAGCAAGGTGAAAGTAAAACAGAACGCTCCTATAGGAGCGTTCTGTTTTACTTTTACCTTGCTTTAAGCAGCAACCTGCCTTTAACACATAATAGTTGATGTAATTTCGTGGCCGTTGTAGAGAGGTTTTACTGTAATTAAGTCAATATAGTTTGGCTACTGATCAGACGACGAGCCTTGTTGACGTGTACCAATGACATAACCCTTACCTCCATGAGTATTCATTTAAGAAATAATGACGTCATGAATATTAAATTAATTTGTTATAATAGCACATGGACACATGAATGAATGGCAGAATCTGTAGAATCATACCTATATTATATCATAAGCAAACAGAGCAGACCCTGTTCAGGACCTGTCCTGTTTGCTAATGAAATTATATAGATCTTGTACCACAGTTTATGTCTAAGTCAAAGGTCCTTTGAAATTTTCACTCAAAACAATAAGTCCATGCATATACATCAAGTGATCAATTTTAATAAATGTTCATTAGGGAGAAAGTTAACTTGAGTCTTTTACTGAAACAAACAGTACATAAAGAAATCAGAAAAACCACATTTTCAAAGTATGTCTGTTTTGTAAGTTTGTGTTTTTTTCTAACGTTAAAATGGTCCATTACCTTCCACTTAAATATATCAGACCAGTAATAACTTTGAATAATGTTTACAAAGGTTTTTGTTTAGTGCCTTATGGCTGTCTAACTAATCATATAATTGAGCATAAACTATAGCTCATACTGTCGTCTGCTCTCCAATTGTCATCTGCATAAACATACACTATCAAGGAAGTCATGAATAACCCTTTCAACGCTCACTCTTCAAATGGACTGTTCCAAAGTTCAAACAGGCAAAGTTTATCATGAGTATTCAACAAACAGAGCAGACCCTGATGAGAGAGATCCTTTAGGAGCCCTCTTAATTTGGTGTACACTGTTTGCAAAGGACATATTTCCTGCACTGAAAGGGTGAAATCTAGTCTACGCCTATCAATAATGCTTCTGATGAGAGCCTTTAAATACTAATGCATGAATCTAGTCTACGCCTATCAATAATGCTTCTGATGAGAGCCTTTAAATACTAATGCATGAATCTAGTGTACGCCTATCAATAATGCTTCTGATGAGAGCCTTTAAATACTAATGCATGAATCTAGTCTACGCCTATCAATAATGCTTCTGATGAGAGCCTTTAAATACTAATGCATGAATCTAGTCTACGCCTATCAATAATGCTTCTGATGAGAGCCTTTAAATACTAATGCATGAATCTAGTCTACGCCTATCAATAATGCTTCTGATGAGAGCCTTTAAATACTAATGCATGAATCTAGTCTACGCCTATCAATAATGCTTCTGATGAGAGCCTTTAAATACTAATGCATGAATCTAGTGTACGCCTATCAATAATGCTTCTGATGAGAGCCTTTAAATACTAATGCATGAATCCATTCTAGAGCCTCAAGTAGTTTTTATAACAGTTTTGTTTAGTTCCCAGTTATTACCAATCTGGTAGAGTATGCTAAAGAATGAAACAAGTTTGAGACCTCCCCATTCTAATAGATACTAACAACCAAGCAAACGTGTTTTAGAATATCGCAGTGTGGTATAGACTGGTGACCGAATAAACTTACTTCAGAAAAAAAACATTCTGGTAGAAGCTATGAACCAGGAAAACATGTTAGAATATCCCATTCTGATAGAAGCTATGAACCAAGGAAACATATTTTAGAATACAGTGTATTACATTCTAGTAGAAGCTAGGAATCGAATAAACATGCATTCGGGTGAACATAAGGTAGAATATCCCATTCTTGTAGAAGTAAAGACTCAAGAAAATGTGTCTTAGAATATCTCATTCTGACAGAAGTTTTATACCATGCAATAATAGTGAATGTTCTTGAGTTGTGTTTATCAGAATGCTTTGGATGGTTGTTTGTTTTGGTAAATCTAGTTTATCAGTCTTTTGAAGACTATTATGTATAATGCGTTTTATAAGCACAACGACCTTGGCAGTCTAACATTAAAGTTCGTTTTCATTTGCAGATTCTTTGATCTAAAACGTCTAGTTATTTTACTGTTTAACTGTTATTTATAAATTCTTAATCTCTCTTCCTTTTCTCTTCCTTCTCCTCTTGTCCCTATTTATCATTGTGTTTGCAGATTCAGATTCGGCTTAATTCATCCACTGCTTTAATAAAAACCATATTTTCATTTTCATTTTGCGATAAGTTCGGATCATTATCGGTCATCAGTTTCAAGCTTTGATTTCAAAGTACATATCTGATTATCTGGTCTGATTAGCTGAGGAAATAATTGATATTTTCTGTAAACACACGTAGTGGTTATTGCGTGCAGTAAACAAGTCCAATAAAACCTCGCTAAACCGAACTCTCAAATAAGTATAGTAGTCGGCCTGTAAGACATATGGTGGCTTAATGTAGGTTGAAATTCATGCAGAAAGTTCCTCTAGGAGCTTGTCTCAATATGTCTTCTGGGTCCATGCTTATAAAGCTTTTAGTTGAGTCTGAGTTTCGTTCTCAAGCTTTCGTTGTGCTCAAGCTGGTCAGATTTGAGTTCTCAAGCTTTTGATTGGTCAGATTTGAGCCAAAGGCTCAAATCTGACCAATCAAAAGCTTGAGAACGTTCTCAGACTCAACTGAAAGTTTTATAAGCATGGACCCAGATTAGCCAGGTTTGACCGTATACGCTATATGTTGCCACCTGTTTCCACAATAATGTGACAGATGTGACTGAGATCGATAAGCATTACAGTAGAACCTGTTCTAAGCGGCCATTCATTTATTGACCGTGTGAGTCTTAAATATTATCTAGTTACATCATACAGGACAACAGTAATATAGGAAGCTTATATTGGAGCTTTCTGCATTGCTTTTGACCTGTATTACACTACCATCTGTCTTACAGACCCACAAATAGGCCAGTTTTGATAGCCGCCATAGACACGTTCTACTGTACAAATTGGTATTTTACCGGAATCACGGAAAACATTTAAACGGGTAAATAGATCTAGATCGAGTGATGCATTTGAACACAGTGTTTTATCATGATCTACACTGTTTGCAGCTGTCATCTACAAAACTTAATCTTCGGATTAGTGACAGACATTGTAGACCTCTATCGAACAGCTACCCAGAGTCGTGCCAGTGGAAGATTGTTTCTTTCGTGATTTACATATGTAGCAGTGTATATTTGTTAACACTGCCCCCCCCCCCCCCCCCCCCCCCCCCACACACACACCCGCCTTCCACAAAACGCATTTCACACCTTGCAAACAGAGAAGATCTAGACCAGGTGTGCTATGTTTGCTTTTGGAATAATGTTGATCTGATTCCACACTTTCTGCCATGACCAACATTTCCTGTGTTAATATGCCATTATGAAAAAAAATGTATTTAATATTCATGATGTCATTAATTCTAACATAAATATTTATGGGATTATTTAATCAAATTGTGTAGAAGATAGATTTGGATATAAGATGAGTACTGCTCTTTCTATATCTCTTATGTCTCATATAAACTCTATAATGTTGGTAATCGTTAGAATCTCCTCAGAGTGGTGATTCTAATGAGTACATCAAGATATGCAGAAATATAAAACAAAACATTCCCCCAAAAATACTTCTCTTATCTACAGTACTGGTGTAGAACTGATGTGGTGACATATGTTTGTCTTCACTGTTTGCAAAGCGTGCAATGGACCTTTTCACTCTAAGCGCCTTGTATACAGTGTAAGACATGTACATGTATACATGTATGATCACGATATTGTACCATGTGTGAGATTTTTACAATGGCACATCCAGGCGCATGTGTCATTATGGTACCGATTGCTTAATTATTGTACCTTAATTATCCATCTTTTATTACGTTGTACAGGCGAAATGATTTCATTTCTATAATTATTTCTGTTGCGTAATTAATAATAATTACTATTTAATCAACAGTCACATGGAAACTGTTCCCATTTTATTCAGAACTTAATAAAAAAAAATCATACACCACGATATACAGTAAAGCCTCTCTCTAACGACCATCCTACATAGAGCTATTCCGTCTTTTTCTGCACGGCATATGGTAGCTTACACCTTTACTCCGTAAATACGCTTTTACGCTTTGGCAAACAGAGTAGACCCAGATCAGACAACTCCTGTTGGACCCGTCATATCAGGGTCTACTCTCTCTGCTTATGACATGATTAGATCTGATTCTACACATTCTGTCATGAGAAAAAAAGGTGTCCTTGACCATAGTGCCATCACAAATATTCAGTTAATTAATATTCATGATGTCAATATTTCTTGCATGTATATACTACATAGAGTAAGAGTATGCGCTTTTATGCCCCCCCCCCCCCCCCGATCAGAGGGATTGTTGTTGCTCTGTCTGTCTGTTGGTTGGTTGTTCGGTTGGTCGATTGCATGTGCAACTTACGGATGCGAACATTTTTAGGAGTGACTTATTAAGGTCAAGGTCATACATTAAGGTCATAGGTCATATCGGGGACATATTGTTTCACAAACACAACTTGTTAATAAATTTTAGTTTACATTTAGTTGTGCCCGGCTTTTAAATGCCCCAGTGTTACGTCTCTGCTGTCTTTGTTATTTCTGTTGAAGTTAAACCAGTAAAACATAATAAGGAATTTACAAAACTGCATAACTCACGCTCTTAAGAATATGTCAGTTCAAGCATGAATGTATTTAAATAAATCGTGCAATTGACAAAAATGTCTCTTCGTTATTGAGCAAACAGTGTAGATGTAGATCGGCTGCAAGGCCAGATACCCTGTGTCTTTGCAGAGTTTACAATGTCAACATGGCTAACAAGTTGTGGTAGAGTATTATTAACCCTTTACCTCCCGAATGTTCATGTAAGAATAGTGACATCTTGAATATTTATTTTTGAATTTGAACCGAGAATTTTCGCAAAAACGTCTATCATGTGATGAGTTAATGTTGAACTGTGCGTTGACCCTGATCTGTGTCTACACTGTTTTCAAATGTCAGTGCACATTCGTATGGTTAAACAGGTACAGTAGAGGCTGTTTAACCCATTCCCTCATAGGCTATTTTTAGATCCAACCTCTTTGAATAAATCTACCGAAAAGGAGCATTAATTAGAGAAAAGGAAACTCAGATTTTTTTAATTTGAAACAATTGTGATAAATAGAGCATTTGCTCCTATAGGAGCAAATGAACTATTTATCACAATGGTTTCAACAAGTGACTTTTGCAGAGGCGCCAAAAGGCGTCAATATGAGAGAATGGGTTAACTCTTTCGCTGTCAAATTTTGTCATATGCATCCTTTTTCGCCTGCTGCAATTTTCAATGTTTTATATTTCTTCATATTTTTAAAAAATAAAACAGACTCAGTAACAAACAATTTGGAGCCTAATGATACGTCACAGATGCGACATTGGCAGCGAAAGAGTTCAGCGACCATAAGTCATACATAATCTCCTATAGTCCCTGAGCTTTCTGTATCATTTGTGTCATGCATTAAACACCCATCTGCATTTTAAGACTCCTATGTTCAATAAACGAATGGTCGCTTAAGTTCTACTGTATTATAAGTGACAAAATAAAGAGACAACGAGCGATATGTTTGCAAAAGATGTGTACTATGTATGTATATGCAGCCTTATAGTAACTGACACGAAAGTATCAATGGTGTCAAGAAAAAAATAAAAGTATGTTTGGAAAAATGTTGTCTCACCCTTTGCTCAATGAGTATCCATGTAAGAAATAATGACATCATGAGTATTAATTGCATAATTCTTTATAATGGCTAATGATTATAACAGAGTTAAGCCATAGCAGAAAGTGTAGAATCATATCTATATTATACAATAACCAAACAGAGCAGATCCTGATCAAACGGCTCCTATATGAGCCGTCTGTTCTGAGCCTGCTCTATTTACAAAGACGTAGAAAGGCGTATTTAAAGAGTAAAGGGTTAAAGCAAAAGTGAAAAGACAAAACCCTTTGCACCTGTATATGTGTGATCAGTTTTGGTTCTGAACCAGCATGACTGCCAATTGCTGTGTCTAATCTTAAATTAATTGATCAGATGACTACATTAAAGCGATATTCTCCGATGGCTCCTGTCACCACGCCACTACCTTGCATGTAGGTATTCTGACAGATAATACTTCAACTTATGCTTTAAATATATTGACTAAATATAGATGGAATCATTCAAGCAGCTTGACTAGCTTTCCGGTTCTACTCGCTTAATAAATAGCATTATGTATACTTGCCATATGTATTAAAGTCTGGTTTGCGACAGACACAAAGTAACATACTATAGTATATAGTAGTTTCCTTTACGTTGCTATATGTAATTTTAGTCTATCGTACACCAAGTACATGTATAAGCATCAATGTTTTTTTATAAGACAACTACAATATGTATTAAAGTAAAATAAGGATACACACTCATATAATCAAGGGACGCATTTCCGCTTGCTTAACCTTTGGAGCGTCACGGGCGAATTCGCTGTTGCATCTACAAACAGTTTGGATCCAGATGTGACGCCGAGTAACTCGATGTCTCATCAGGTTCAACATGTTTGGTACTCAGAACGTATGTTTGTATGAAAATACACTATAGGTTATGTTTTAAGCATGACACAGACCAACTTTTGAGCAAGCGAAAATTAAACCAGCAAGCTTAAAGGTTGTGAAGTGTTTGATCTTTGCTCTGTATAATACCACTTTACTTTATAAAGAGGCATGTTTACGCATTTGCAAACAGGGTAGACTCCGATCAGACAGCTCATGTAGAGACTTGATGAGTAGAGTCTGGTCTGTCGCTTGTTTAAAAATATAGACCTGATTCTACAGTACCTGCCATGGCCAAAACAATTGTGTTCATATGCCATTACAATATGCCTCAACTCATTATATCTTACAAGAATATTCATTAACTTAAGGATTTGCTGCATCGAGATAAGTACTTTGTGGTAGATGTAAGTGTTGTAGAATATCTCTGTATCGACCTTTAATGAGTAAACACTGTTTCTTGAGCAAACAGGTGGCTGCTTAAAGCAGAACGAAAAATACTAGAACGATCTGCATTACTTTCGTACTGTATGAAAGCACTACCTGCCCTAAACATTTCCCTCATATAAACGCCTTTTCACGCAGTTGCATACTTAGGACAGTCTGGGTGTATACGGCATAATTTGCACGAAGACTTAACCCTTTGCCTGTTGAATATCCAACAAATAATTACATCATTAATATTAATAAGATTCAGTTTTATGACAGCTTATGAACACAGGACATTTTGACTCAGGCATAAACTGTATTATGCCATAAGCAAACGGTAGACCCTGATCAGACGACTCCCACATAATCTATCTGATCTGAATCTACTGTTTGCAAAGGTGATAAAAGGCGTTTATATGAAGGAAATGCTTAACTCGCTATTCGTATCGCAGGTTGGACTATGTATTGGTTATTACAGCTGTTCGTATCGCTGGTTGGACTATTAAGCACTGGTTATTACAGCTGTTCGTATAGCTGGTTGGACTATTAAGCACTGGTTATTACAGCTACTCGTATAGATTGTTGAACTATTAAGTACTGGTTATTACAGTTGTTCGTATACAAATGCAACTAGTTGGACTATTAAGCACTAGTTATTACAGCTGTTCGTATAGCTGGTTGGACTATTAAGTACTGATTATTACAACTGTTCGTATAGTTGGTTGAACTATTAATCTCTGGTTATTACAGCTGTTCGTATCGCTGGTTGGACTATTAAGTGCTGGTTATTACAGTTGTTCGTATAGCTGGTTGAACTATTAAGTGCTGATTATTTCAGCTGTTTGTATGGCTGGTTGATGAACTATTAAGTGCTGGTTATTTCAGCTGTTGGATTTTTAAATGCTCATTATTACAGCTGTTCATATCGCTGGTTTCACTATTAAGTACTCCACCAGTTATTTCAAATACGTATAAGCTCATCGCATTGTTTATTTAGGTAAACGAAAGAATCGACGGATTCGAAGGAGCTTCATTTTATATCCCAACTCTGTTCATTTATTTTTGGTGTTCATAAATCGGGGGTACATTAACAACAGGAAACAAATAAATACAAAGGATCTACAGCAACATTTTCTCCAATCCTGGCTTATATTCGCTGCACGAAATCAGCCGATAATATTTCTTACGGCATTAATTATATTGTAAAATAATCTAAAACATTCAGTCATAAAAATGTTCTGGTTATTAATAAACTTCCCACATGTTATTATTAACATGTTTGTTTCTATGTTCAAAGTGTCGTTTGAGTATAACAATAGGAACGTTAGTCCGTTCTTAACAAAAATTACAATGCAAGAATCAAATAGTCTGTATACTAATGAAAGCCTTAGTTTTCCAGCATTCTATCTGGATCCAAAATGCTCTTATATTTTCCTAGAACATGTTAAAGTGCAAGAATGTTTTATATTACCAGACTACCAGTGAATGTACAGTAAAAGCCTTTCTACAACGACCACTCAAAGCATAGCTAATTAAGGTTGTATTAAGCAGGTGGTAGCTTAATGTAGAACGAAAGTTATACAGAAAGCTCATGTAGGAGCTTTCTACCTTACTTTCGTTCTACATTAAGCAACCACCTGCTTTTAAAGACACTCCTGTTGATTTCCTAAATGCTCGTTTTAGAGACCTGTCTGCTGTATCATTTGGGTGTGTACGTAAACAAAACCACTGTGACAATAGGTAATTGCCACTGGTGCAGGCTTGCACTACTTAATGATTGCTATAGACAATTCTTGGCGCCATTTCTCTGCAAGATATTCATGAATAGATTCCTAATTATAGAACCATAATTGTCGGTTGTATTTTAACATAAAGATATATCAAAGAAAGATAATTTACCATACAGTTTAACTTCTCTAAACCGGAATTCTAGTGGAGAAGAATTTAGTTACTTTTAAGCAGGGTGAGAGTCATGCAAAAATCTCCTAGAGCTTTCTGCATGACTTTTATCCTACATTAAGCTGTCACCAGTGACCCGTCTCCAATACCGGTGTTTATACTTAATATAACGTCCAGTTCAGAGAGGTTC
Organism: Azorinus chamasolen; assembly: GCA_963576725.1. Classification (NCBI taxonomy): domain Eukaryota; kingdom Metazoa; phylum Mollusca; class Bivalvia; order Cardiida; family Solecurtidae; genus Azorinus; species Azorinus chamasolen. The sequence goes on along the minus strand of OY755243.1, from coordinate 44,362,537 downwards.
CATTGCACTTTTAGGCAAGTGCCTGCTCAAAGCATAATGAGGAGCTTTCTGTATGCTTTTCACTCTGCATTAGGCTGCCACCTGTATCCAATACCGATTTTTATACTTTATATAATGTCCGGTTTAGATGGGTTTTACTGTAGATGTAAACTGATCACAAACCTGAAAAGTACAGTAGCTCCTCTCTAAAACAACCACTTAGCAAGTAAACACGATTGTCTTTTAAAACAGATGCTTGTAGAACGCACCTAATGCAGACAGCTTCTGTAGGAGCTGTCCGCCTAGCTTTCGTCATGGATTAAACCTTTCCTTCATATAAACGCCTTTTTACTTATTTACAAACAGGGTAGACCAAGATTAGACGGCTCCTATAAAAGCTGTCTGATCAGGGTCTGCTCTGTTTGCTTTTGACAAGTTTTTACAACATGTCCCATAGACAGCATGCCTTAACGCTAATATGCCTCATAGATAATATGCATCATAGACAACATGCCTCATAGACAACATGCATCATAGTCAGCATGCCTTATAGACTTTATCCCTATAGACAACATGTCTCATAGACAATATGTCCCATAGACACCATGCCTCATAAACAATATGTCCCATAGTCAACGTGCCTTGTAGACAATATTTCCCATGGACAGCATGTCCCATAGACAATATGTCCCATAGACAACTTGTTTCATAAACAACATGTCCCATAGATAGTAGGTCTCATAAACAATATGTCCCATAGTCAACATGCCTTATAGACAATATGTCTCATAGACAACATGCCTTACAGCTAAAATGCCTCATAGATATTATGCATCATCGTCAATATGCATCATAGTCAACATGCACCATAGACAATATGCATCATAGACAATATGCATCATAGTCAACATGCATCATAGACAACATGCATCATAGTCAATATGCATCGTAGTCAACATGCATCATAGACAACATGCATCATAGGCAACATGTCTCATAGACAACGTGCTCCGTAGATAACACGCAGCGTAGACCCATTGACTACCCGTTGACTTCTTTTGTGTTATCGTTGTAGTAGAATTTTACTGTGACATTGTACAGTAAACCCTGTCTGTCTACAGCTACCATGATAGTTATGTCTAAACATGAGGGTTTAAGACAGGTATAAGCTTAATGCAGGACGAAAGTTATAAAGTAAGCTCCTCTATGAGATGTCTGGATTACTCTCGTCCTTCATTAAACGGCCGTCTGCTCTTATCAAGCTCCTAATTTATTCATTATATGATAACTGTAGGCAGGTTATACTGTTCTATTTGTATTACAAACAGGTGAAAATCGATTTAGTATGACCCACATATCTTCACGTTACATCACAACCTAAAACAACTTTACATCCGAATTTTACAAGGGTACGGTCGAGATTATTTTTGTATTTTAGATTAGATGGCAGAAGCCATTCATTTTAAATCCATTACCTCATGACTATTCATATCAGAAGTAATTACATTGTGAATATTTATTAGCTAAATTTTGATAATGGCATATATATTTTTTGGTCATGGCAGAAAATATAGTCAGAGTCCACAAGCAAACAGGGCAGACCATGAGCATGTGGATTTTACTATTAAGAGCCTTCTAACAAGGGTCTCGTCTCAGTTGCAGATTATTCAAACGGCATCTGGATCAGGTAAAGGGTTAAACATCAAGTCATGTAAAACAGATTCCTATCTGTTGAATTTGTTATTCCATTTTTAGCTCACCAGAACACAAAGTGCTCAGGGTGAGCTTTTGTGATCGCCTGATGTCCGTCGTCCGTCGTCGTGCGTCGTCCCGCGTCAACAATTTGAACTTTTAAAAATATTCTCCTCTGAATCTACAGGGTTCTCAGCTTTCATCTTTGGTACATAGCATCACCTATAGGTCCTCTACAAAAGAAATATAAATTATGCCCCTGGGGTCAAAATTGGCCCCGCCCCAGGGGTGGGAAGTTTTCAATAGAAACATATAGTAAAACTTTGAAAATCTTCTCCTCTGAAACCAGAAGGTTATTAGCTTTCATATTTGGCACATAGCATCATGTTCAGGTCCTCTACAAAATTTATATAAATTATGACCCTGGGGTCAAAATTGGCCCCGCCCCAGGGGAGGGCAGTTTTCAATAGAAACAAATAATGAAATCTTTGAAAATCTTCTCCTCTGAAACTGAAAGGCTCTAATCTTTCATATTTGGCACAGAGCATCATAATCAGGTCCTCTACAAAAGGTGTATAAATTATGGCCCTGGGGTCAAAATTGGCCCCGCCCCAGGGGTGGGCAGTTTCCAATAGAAATATATAGTGAAAACTTTGAAAATCTTCTCCTCTGAAACTAGAAAGTTCTCAGCTTTCATATTTGGCACATAGCATCATGTTCAGGTCCTCTACAAAAGTTATATAAATTATGGCCCTGGGGTTAAAATTAGCCCCGCCCCAGGGGTGGGCAATTTTCAATAGAAACAAATAGTGAAATTTTTGAAAATCTTCTCCTCTGAAACTGGAAGTTTCTCAGCTTTCATATTTGGCACATAGCATCATGTTCAGGTCCTCTACAAAAGTTATATAAATTATGCCCCTGGGGTCAAAATTGGCCCCGCCCCAGGGGTGGGCAGTTTTCAATAGAAACAAATAGTGAAATCTTTGAAAATCTTCTCCTCTGAAACTGGAAGGCGCTCAGCTTTCATATTTGGCACAGAGCATCATGTTCAGGTCCTCTACCAAAAGTTATATTAATTATTGCCCAGGGGTCAAAATTGTCCCCGCCCCAGGGGTGGGCAGTTTTCAATGGAAACAAATAGTGAAAACTTTGAAAATCTTCTTCTCTGAATCTGGAAAGTTCTCAGCTTTCATATTTGGCACATAGCATCATGTAAAGGTCCTCTACAAAAGTTATATGAATTATGGCCCTGGGGTCAAAATTGGCCCCGCCCCAGGGGTGGGTAGTTTTCCATGGAAACATATAGAGAAAACTTTGAAAATCTTCTCCTCTGAAACTGAAAGGTTCTCAGCTTTCATATTTGGCTCATAGAATCATGTTCAATTCCTCTACAAAAGTTATATAAATTACGCCCCTGGGGTCAAAATTGGCTTGCCCCAGGGCCGGCTAGTTTTCTATAGAAACATATAGTGAAAACTTTGAAAATCTTCTCCTCTGATTGTCTGGTGAGCGCTTCAGGGCCATTCTGGCCCTCTTGTTTTTAGAAACTATTGAACTGGTGTCAAACAGCTTGGGCCTGATGAGACGCCAACTTGGTTAAATCAAATACAAGATAATGTTTTGCAGGATAAAGGTTGCAGTCCAGGAAGCTAAAAGATATACTCGTATACTTGTGGTTTTCGTTTATTGAAATGTGTTCAATCAGATTACTTGCAGCGATATATATAATATACCAGCTTAACCCTTTACCTTATGGATATACATGCAAGAAATAACTACTGTAGGAAAAATAATTAGCTGATTTATATACTAGCATATGAACAAGGACATTTTGTAATTATATTTAATTATTTCTTAACCTAAAGGGTTAACTCCATAAACACGATTTTCTACAGTTTTGCAAACAGAGAAGACACAGATCAAATAGATCAAATAGGAACTGTCTGGTCATGATCTGCGCTCTTTGCTTATGTATTCATATAGATCTGAGTCTTTAGTTTCTGACATTATCAAACTGTCTAATGTTCAAATATCAGTATAAAGAAAATCTAATTAATGATGGCATAATTCCTCACATGAATATTCACTAAGAATAGGGTTAAGCAAATATCTAGCATTTCCTGATCAGCCGGTAGGAACCGTGTGGTCTAGATCTGTTTTGTTTACAAAGGCGTTGACACGCGTCTTTACCAGGCATTAGGGTTAAACATAAGAGGCTTGGTTCAAACAGTGTACATGCTTGACACCTACAGTGAAATATATTCCGTATTATACAGCCTGTGAATCCCACACAAAAGCCACACTGTTGTATCAATTGAAGATTGAGACATTCCATGCTGAGTGTTTTAACAACTCTAATATGTCATGTAAAACTGATTTGTAATGCAAACGTCCAGACATGCACATTTTGAACAGCTGAAAATAGCGCAATGTCTCCCCTGCTGAGTATGTGCCCACGCAAAATGTTAAATTAATTAGGGCTCTAGTTAAGAGGCTTATTCAGAAAATCTAAATAAACATATTCTATATTTCACCGCCAAACCATATCTTGATGCTATTCATTATAAGCGCATCTCTCTTGCATATAATGCAAGACAATGTAGACCTGATGTTTTGATGTGAATGTGATGTCTTTATAACCCGGCCTACTTATGATCGTACGCCCCAAATTATGGCAAGTCCATATATATATATACAACTGTCGCTACTAACCAGCTAGCCGAAATTATGGCACGTGCTAGTGTGAAGCAATTAAAACTCGCTTCGTACGACAGAAATTAGCGCAAGTTCTAACATACGAAGATCGCAACTTCCGGTTATTGTCTATAGGGTGTCCGTCCATCTTTGGAATGATAACAGCATAGTTTCAAGGTAGCTCTTTAACTCTTTCACTGCCAATGTCGCATCTGTGATTACCTATGCAAACAGTTTGGATCCAGATGAGACGCCGAGTAAATCGGCGTCTCATCAGGATCTAAACTGTTTGTTACTGTGACTGTTTCTTGAAACAAAATGAAGAACAATAAAAACTGAAATTTGTAGCAGACGACATGTAACAAAATTTGGCAGCGAATTAGTTAGCCATTTACCTATCCAATAGCCATGTAAGAAACATTTAATTTGCATCAGGAATATGAATAAGATTAATTTTCATAATGGCACATAAGCAGGTTGTTGGGCATTGCAGAAACTGTAGAATCAGATATGTATTTATCTATAAGCAAACGGAGCAGTCCTATAGGAGCCGTCTGATCTGGGTCTACCCTATTTGCAAATACAGTAGAACCTGTGTCTTAAATTCATTTATTGAACAAAGGAGTCTTAAAAAGCAGGTGATTGCTTAATGTTGGGCAAAAGTAATGTAGAAAGTTCCTATAGGAGCTTTCTGCATTATTTTTGACCCGCATTAACATACCACCTGCCTTATAGACTCATAATTGGACCACTTTTTGATGGCCGCTTAAGACAGGTTCTACTGTACCTAATAAGGGGTGTACAATGTAGATGGAGTAATGGTTTAATACAATCATAGGAAGTAAATAGGACTGTCTGTGCAGTATTGACGTTACGACATTTTCTCGAGATATCAAGTGACATATGGCAAACAAAACCTAAACGCTTTGATGTTTCTCAGTTTCTGCAGCACTTGTGGTCTTATCACTCTCATTCAATCGATACCATACTGGAGCCAACTGCAGATTCAATTGTTTCTATTAAATTGTTTATTTACATAGCAATATATGTGAACTCTGACGTTTCTAGCTCACCTCAACTATTAACTACATGTATTTGTCAGGATGAGCTAGTACAAGAAGCCCATGTAAGATGCATACACAGGCCCTTTACTCCATGGAAAATATTGTAAGAACAGAGCTACAGATAAACGTGCATACTCAATATTAAAATCATTTCTCCACCAAACCCTATGTTGTGACCATTCTTTAGAATCGTCTCTTGCAGCAGTGAGCATAATTACGAAAGACCGGCGGTGACATTTCCATTTCAAGATTTCACACAAAGCAATTCATGATTTCACGATTTCACAATTTCACAATTTCACGATTTCACTTCAAAATTTCACGATTTCACAATTTCACGATTTCACTTCAAAATTTCATGATTTCACGATTTCATGATTTCACAATTTCACGATTTCACTTAAAAATTTCACGATTTCATAATTTCATGATTTCACAATTTCACGATTTCACTTCAAAATTTCACAATTTCACGATTTCACAATTTCACGATTTCATGATTTCACGATTTCACAATTTCACGATTTCACGATTTCTCTTCAAAATTTCACAATTTCACGATTTCACAATTTCACAATTTCACGATTTCACGAGTTCTCTTCAAAATTTCACAATTTCACGATTTCACAATTTCACGATTTCACAATTTCACGATTTCACGATTTCACTTCAAAATTTCACGATTTCACAATTTCACGATTTCACAATTTCACGATTTCATGATTTCAATGAGTCCATTTGAATTGTTATGACGTCATCAAAACGCACATGTTGAAGTAAAAGCCACGATGAAAGAAACGGCGGAAAACTATGACAATCTTCCCTTCCAGAACTGTAGGACCGAGGGCCTTCATATTTTGCATGTAGCTTGTGCTCATGGTCCACCATCAATATTGTTTAACCCTTTCCTGCATGAATAGTCATGCATGAGAATTGCCAATCATGTGTTTATTGTGTTAAATCATTGTCTTATGTTTGTATGACACTGTTCTGGAGGAGAATTTAATTAATAATAAACTGTAAGAAATAATGACATCATGGATTTTAAATAAGATTAAATCCTATAGGAGTCGTCTGAGCTGGGTCTAGCCTGTTTGCAAAGGTGTAGAAAGGTGTATTTATGGATTTTAAATTGCCATCCTGATTTCAAGGGCGAGAGCCACTCTGTTGCCTTAATTACGTCAGCATGCCACGTGGCTAAAAGATTTTACATGAGGTTGAAATTGCGAAATCGAGAAATTGCGAAGTCGTGAAATCTTGAAATTGTGAAATCGTGAAATCGTGAAATTGTGAAATGTTGAAGTGAAATCGTGAAATCGTGAAATCGTGAAATCATGAAATCATGAAATCATGAAATCATGAAATTGTGAAATCGTGAAATCATGAATTCTATTGTGTGAAATCTTGAAGTGGAAATGTCACCGCCGGTCTTTCGTACATAATTATGGTGAATGTGTACTACATTTGTTCAAGATTAACTCTTAGTAAAAGTTCGTAACGTCCAAAATTTACAAAACAGATTTGTTCTAAAATGTATCACTACGCACATCTAGAAATATATGTGATAGCTTAATGCAGGTCGAAAGTAATGCTGAAATTTCCTACTGGAGCTTGCAGTATTAATATTTAATTTTGAAACCACTGTTGTGGCCTTATTCCTGCACCAGTTGTTGCGTAAAGATGTCGATAAGCGTACTGGCCCCGACGTTATAAAACGGTTTGCTTGAGTCTGAGATCATTGTTAAACATCTGGATACATAAGAATTACCTCAGATTCAGACTCAGAAGTTTATAACCTTGGACTCTTGTCTATCAAAATCTCGTATTTCTCGTCCAAAATCCCATCTTATCGCTACCTATTAGAATCGTCTCTACGAGACGATTCTAATGAGTAGTAGCAATATATAGCCTAATAGGCTTTGGTGGAGAAATAAAGACACAATATTTTACTAGATTTCCTATGTACATACAGCTCTTTGTTCTATTATTTATGTGTTAAAATGTAATCAATTGCTGGTATAATACTGAATACGTACAGTTATACATGCATCCCATCCAAGATTGCTTGGAAAGCATTTTTCCGCGAAGGTAACTGTTACAGTTCTTGCGAGGTGCAGCTCGCCCTCAAATGTTTCGTAACGGTATGCATCGTTTCAAAACAAATGAGCGCTATTGAAACACCCAACATCATAACTGGGACATTCGCCAGTAATGTTAAACGCAGACACAACACAGGTGTTGGCATGCAGCTGAACGATCTATGATCTAAAATATACTACATCAATAAAATCAAGCTTATGCCTTAGATCTTAATTGTTTTAATTATCATTGGGTATGGGTAGATGATATGTTTTGATAGATGATATGTTTGTGTTATGTGATATATGTGTCAAAACGTATATCCCTGAATTAAACTCTTAACCCTTTCCTCCATAGGCTATTTTAGACCAAATCTCTTTGAATGAATCTACCCAAAAGGAGCATTAACTAGAGAAAAGGATTTTTTTTAGAATTTTGTAGTTTAAAACCGTTGTGATAAATCCTATAGGAGCAATTTGCTCTACTTATCACAATGGTTTCAACGGGTAATTTTATAGAGGCGTAGAAAGGCGTATTTATGGAGGAAAGGGTTAAAACCTTTACCTGACAAGGGTGGCTCTTAACGCCTTTGCAAACAGAACAGACAAATAGACGGCTCCTACAGGACCTGGTGTCTTGTCCTATAAAATAGTATAGACCCGGTTCTACAGTTTGTGTCGTGCTAGAGGAGCTTTTTCGTGACTTTCGCCCTGCATAAAAGACCAGTACATGTAATGATGTTTATATGAGTGATAGGATCAGCGAGGTTTTACTAGGATTTTTGTCTAAGAAAAATGAAATCATTATGACTCCCAAAGGTCCACGTAGTCATTAATAATTATTCTAGGGGAAAGGAGTCGAATTAGCAATTACTATTTATGATGTGTACCATTCAGTTCATCAATTTACTCGCCGACAATGCCACAGGACTGTAGACTCATCAATTTGCCCTTTGATTGCTTAAAACCTTCGTCTACAAACAATGTCGTTATTTCAACTATAAAAGGAACTCTTTTATTCAAATTATTTTCAAAAACAGCGCCAGAGAGTCAGATAGTTTTATTATACTGAGATGCAGAGTTACTCGGCGCCTCAACTGGGTCCAGCCTGTTTTGAGGGTAATAAACATTCACACATAGACAAAGTGTTCAATATACGATCACTTCCAATAACCACCCTTAAATAATGCAAATGGAATCATGGAAAGCAGCTGTAATTAAACTTAAGTTAGTTCAGTTACTCTAATGTAAATTAAAGAAATACCCACCGAGAAGACTTAACACTTTAACAGTGAGATCTTGACATGGGTTTGACACTAAAGGTCGACACTGTTTAGGACAGCTGACGCGTTTCCAGCAGTTCAAGGATCATGGATCCTCTCGAAATTACTCTCACACTTATTGAATACTGCGTGAATCAATCTAAATAAGTAGGACGAACTCTCACAGAACAAAAAAGCAAACAACAATTTCTCCATTTTAGCAAAGGTTGTTCACTATAGGTCCACCTCTGTGTTCTGGGATCGAAGCGACAGATTTTAGTTCCTATCAATTGATGCTCCCTATCAATTGATGTTCCCTATCAATTGCAAAACAAAAATATAAACGGTTTTTCAACCCAGGGACTGCTGCGTTTTCTTATAGAATATTATAGATCTGATTGTAGTTTCTGTCTTGGTCAAAATATCACATATTTACAAGACATGAAGTAAAACTTATTTTTATTAATATTCATAAAGGTATAAATGCTTTCATAAATATTTATTAGGCAAACGTTAACAGTACGGAAGAGGTTCATCACTACCATTCTCGACCGCATCTCACCCCCACAATCGCCAACCTTGTGTAAAACAGCTTAGATCCTGATGAGACGCCGAGTTATTCGGCGACTTATCTGTATCTGGGCTGTTTGCAAATGGGAGTCAAGTCACGGAGAGCACGGTATAATCTCGATTATTCGAACACTAAAATACGTATTATTATCGATTATTCGAACACTAAAATACGTATTATTATCGATCTTTAAGACAGGTCGCAGCTTAATGCATGGTGAAAGTCATGCAGAATGCTCCTAGAGGAGCTTTCTGCATGACTTTCACCATGCATTAAGCAGCCACCCACCTGAAAGGGTCTACATTCTTCTTTAAAGAAAAATCGAATAATCGACATTTTACTGTACATGTAAAAGTTAATTGTCGATTACCTCATCCTATGTGAATTTGTCACTATATATGAATAGTCATGGCCTGAATGTTTATATTTACACATTGAACATGAAATGTTTGACTTTTACATAGGTATCAGAATCAGATCTATATTTTTACATAAGCAAACAGAGCAGATTCTACAGGAGTCAAAATGTGTGTCAAAAGTTGTCTATATGATGGAAATGGTTAACTTGGGTTTTATCGTATATATGCTAGAATAAAAACAAAATCACTGCAACTGGTTTCTGAAGACAATCTGGCTCACTTTCCCTGCAACCAAACTAAAATGCGAACAATAATTTCATTGTGTAAGATTTTTGCCAACCTTTCTGCTTTTACATATCAAAATCTATTTAAGGTTTTGCGTCTGTCAAATGATGCACATATCTCAAATGCCTGTGCATGTTTCCCAAAATATCACGTGACTGCATTTGTTAGGATTTTTGCTCATGTAAAATTAATCATGAGAAATGTTTAAGAACTATTTATAGTTAAGGTGCACCTGGAGTCTGCTGATTTATTATTGTAGTCCAAGTCTAAATTCTGATTTTTTAACTCTTCTCAGTCTAAGCACGACCTGGCTAAAATTTGCAAACAGCTTGGATCCAGATTAGACACTGAATAACTCTGCGACTCATCAGGATTCTAGCTGTTTGACATTCCGTCAGTATTTTCTCAAAAGCTTGAACGAAAGTCAGCAAAAAGTTCGGCAGATCAGAGTTTGAGCAGCTTTTTTTCAGAATGTAAATGGTAAGTGCGCGGTAGTTACAGAAACAGCACAATAGACTGCAATTCTTATTTCTTAATCCATTACCTCATAGGCTATTTTAGATCAAACCTCTTTGAACAAATCTACCGAAAAGCAGCATTTATGAAGATTTGTTTTATAATTTTGTAGTCTTGACAACATTGTGACAAATAGAGCATAATTTTGCTCATATCGAGCAAATTCTCTACTTATCGCAATGGTTTCAAAAAAGAGACTTATACAGAGGCGTCAATATGAGGGAGCGGGTTAAAAGGCGTCAGTATGAGGGAGCGGGTTAAAAGGCGTCAGTATGAGGGAGCGGGTTAAAAGGCGTCAGTATGAGGGAGCGGGTTAAAAGGCGTCAGTATGAGGGAGTGGGTCAAAAGGCGTCAGTATGAGGGAGCGGGTCAAAAGGCGTCAGTATGAGGGAGCGGGTCAAAAGGCGTCAATATGAGGGAATGAGTTAAACCAGATACAACCTATGATAATCTTAACTGCCCTAACCCTTTACTCCATGAATATTCATTTAAGAAATAATAGCATCATGAATATTAATTAGATTAATCTGTATAATAATATATTAGTACAGTAAACCTCTCTTAACCTGACGTTCAATTTAGTATAAATATCAGTCCTACAGGAGCTTTCTGCATGACTTTCACCTGCATTAAGCAGTCACCTGCCTAAAATATCTAAATTCTTCTCTTCAAGAATTCCGGTTAAGAGAGGTTTTACTGTAATAGTATATCAATATGTTTGGCTATTGCAGAAACGGTTGAATCATATCTATAGTAGTTCATAAGCAGACAGGGCAGACCCTGATCAGATGACTCCACGGGAGCCATTTGACCTTGATCTACTCTGTTTGCAAATATATAGAAACGCGTATTTATGGAGTTAACGGCTATGTGTTTGGACACTCCATGGGTTTGTAAAGCTGAATGTGGCACAGTAGCCATTAGTGAAGATCTTGGTCAAACTGGTTCTCCATGGGGCAATTTGATCTTGGTCTGCACTATTTGCCTTAGTCTGTCTAGAAGATCTACATCAAATTGGTCATTCATGAGGCAGTTTGATCTGGGTCTGCACTATTTGCCTTAGTCCGTCTAGAAGATCTACATCAAATTGGTCATTCATGAAGCAGTTTGATCTGGGTCTGCACTGTTTGCCTTAGTCCGTCTAGAAGGTCTAGATCAAACTGGTTCTCCATGGGGCAATTTGATCTTGGTCTGCACTATTTGCCTTAGTCCGTCTAGAAGATCTAGATCAAACTGGTCATCCATGAGGCAGGTTGATCTTGGTCTGCACTATTTGCTTTAGTCGGTCTAGCAGAATACCTATGGTAATTAGAATAAATGATTTCTTCGGGCTTATGTTGTTGTTGTTTTGTTGTTGTTGTTGTTGTTTATTTTCATTTTCAATATGCGATAAAGTCGCGAAATAACAACGCGAGAACATAAGACTAACAAAAAAGTCTACCTAGGCCTATTCAAGGTCGCCTGTTTAGTTTAACTTTGATTCTTTTATGATACGTTTAAACCAGCATGCAACATTATTATTATTACAGGTATATACGATTCGTGCACTTGCTATTCCGCCCACGAGATATGACTCAGTCTGTGCCAAACTCAAGGATTTATCTGGCCTGTCGATTGCGACCTGGTTGCAAACACTTTGGGTTCATACTGTATGAGACGCCAATCCAGCTGTTTGACACTCGGATAGCAGATTTTCAAAAGCTAAAGCCTTTCCTTTTCACGCATTTGCAATCAGAGTAGACCCAGATCAGACGGTTCCCATAGGAGATGTCTTATCAGGTTCTGCTCTGTTTAGTTTTTGATATGATACATGTATAGATCTGATTCTACTGTTTTTGTCAAAGTAAAGGGTTTTCTTAAAAAGTTCACATTATAAAAACAAATCAGCTGGGGTGGGGTTTGTTGTTTAATTTTTTGTTGTTGTTGTTTCATTTGAAAGAGAATATGATTTTATTGACATTTTTATCAAACAAGTTTCCCAGTATACTTAATGTTTAGAGATTAACCTAGGTTAGTTTGAGAAAAAATAGTTTCGAAATAGCATGACTTAAACTCATTGAATGCGGTAAACGAGTATACTGGCATGTTTGCTTTTGTATAGTATATATAGACTCGCATCAGAGGTGTCCTAGAGAGGAGCCTTCTGATCAGGGTCTGCAGTGTTTATCGATCAGAAACCATTAGCAAATCAAATTCCTCCAAACTGACTGGACTCTATCTTTAACTCCTCTGCTGCAAAATTGTGTCGTCTGCAAACTTTGTTGTCTGCTACAATTTTCCAATTTATTTTCTTCTTTATCGTTTCAAGAAACAGTCACAGTAACAAACAGTTTGGATTCTGATGAGACGCCGAGTTACTCGGCGTCTCATCTGGATCCAAACTGTTTGCATAGGTAATCACAGATGCGTCATTGGCAGCGGAAGGGTTAAACTCTGGTGTACCATTTCAATTTGAATTTTCAGCATTCAAATGGTTTAAGTGTCACACGCCTCTTCAGTCACGTGGTGTTTTCTCAAGGTCAAAACGTGTGGTTAATCTAAAAGCAGATATGCAATGGATAAGAATATTCTTTGGAGAAGATATGAAGTCATAAATATGCCACATCCTTCAGACAGATTTTTCATTTGCTTTGAGTAATATCGTTTGTGCATATGTGAACTTTACATCCCATTTAAATTTAGAGAAATACTCTTAGCCGTGAGAAAAGGATGGATGGCTTCCTTGGCTTTCAAACAGTGAACACATATACCAGCCACCATTGTGTCAGTAACACTGTCCGTATATATTAGATATTGATGAGTGTCAGACAGTGAACACATATACCAGCCACCATTGTGTCAGTAACACTGTCCGTATATATTAGATATTGATGAGTGTCAGACAGTGTACACATATACCAGCCACCATTGTGTCAGTAACACTGTCCGTATATATTACAGATATTGATGAGTGTCAGACAGTGTACACATGTACCAGCCACCATTGTGTCAGTAACACTGTCCGTATATATTAGATATTGATGAGTGTCAGACAGTGTACACATGTACCAGCCACCATTGTGTCAGTAACACTGTCCGTATATATTACAGATATTGATGAGTGTCAGACAGTGTACACATGTACCAGCCACCATTGTGTCAGTAACACTGTCCGTATATATTACAGATATTGATGAGTGTCAGACAGTGTACACATGTACCAGCCACCATTGTGTCAGTAACACTGTCCGTATATATTAGATATTGATGAGTGTCAAACAGTGTACACATATACCAGCCACCATTGTGTCAGTAACACTGTCCGTATATATTACAGATATTGATGAGTGTCAGACAGTGTACACATGTACCAGCCACCATTGTGTCAGTAACACTGTCCGTATATATTACAGATATTGATGAGTGTCAGGCAGTGTACACATGTACCAGCCACCATTGTGTCAGTAACACTGTCCGTATATATTACAGATATTGATTAGTGCCAGATAGTGTACACATGTACCAGCCACCATTGTGTCAGTAACACTGTCCGTATATATTACAGATATTGATGAGTGTCAGACAGTGTACACATGTACCAGCCACCATTGTGTCAGTAACACTGTCCGTATATATTACAGATATTGATGAGTGTCAGACAGTGTACACATATACCAGCCACCATTGTGTCAGTAACACTGTCCGTATATATTACAGATATTGATGAGTGCCAGATAGTGTACACATGTACCAGCCACCATTGTGTCAGTAACTCTTTGTCAGTCCGTATATATTACATATATTGATGAGTGTCAAACAGTGAACACATATACCAGCCACCATTGTGTCAGTAACTCTTTGTCAGTCCGTATATATTACAGATATTGATGAGTGTCAAACAGTGAACACATATACCAGCCACCATTGTGTCAGTAACTCCTTGTCAGTCCGAATATTAGATATTGATGCGTGTCAAACAGTGTACACACATGCCAACCACTCTCTTGCCAGTAATACGCTTTGTCAGACTGTAAATTCTGCAGACCCACACCCACGCCAGTCACCACTGCCTCCGTAACGTGTCTGATATTGATGAGTGTCGAACAGTGTAGACCCATTCCAGCCACCACTACTCCATTAACGCCTTGTTAGTCTATAAATATTACACATGTTGATGAGTGGCAAACAGTGTAGACCCATTCCAGCCACCACTACTCCAGTAACGCCCTGTTTGTCCATAAATATTACAGATGATGATGAATATCAAACAGTGTACACCCATGTCAGTCGTCACCTCGTCTGAAACGCTTGTCAGTCTATAGATTATTAAATAAATTGATAAATGTAAAACAGTATATACCCATATATACTAGCCACAACAGTGCCAGTAATGCTTTGTTAGTCTGTACATTTTACAGATATTGGTGACTGCCAATCAGTGTAGACCCCGATTAGACGATGGCAGTTGGTCAGGGTCTCAGTATAATGTTTTTCAATCACTGTAAACCCTCACTCATGAGAGAAAGTGCGTTTACACTTTTCTGTCTCTAAACGTGATATCATCGTTGTGTTTGTTTAACAGAGATTATATGATTTGCTTAGGAACACACGTGTTGCAAAGTGCCGCTAACAGTACTTAACTTCGTGTATTGATCCCCTTACATGAATATTCATGACACACTCCGCCCATTATGTTATATAAATCAAGTGAATACATTGCTGTGGCAAATAGTATATACATGTAATCAGGTCTAAGATATTCTATAAGCAAACACAGCAGACCCTGATCAGACGGCCCCTACAAATGCGTCCTAGGTGGTCTCTATCAGGTACACCGCTAACGTACTCTGCGACTGTAGTAATTATAGCAACTTTGCCCCACCTCTCTCTATATTGGCATTGGTTAAAAAAGATTATGGAAGTTAAATACGGTATTGTGTTACTTGTGAAAATACAGTATAACCTCTCTATAGCGGCCACTTAATGTTGTCTTTAAAAGCAGGTGATTGCTTGATGCAGAACGGAGATAATGCAGAAAACTCGTGTAGGAGTTTTCTTCATAACTTTGCGTCCTACATTAAGCTACCACCTGGCTTTAAGACTCAGAAATATACCTGTTTGATGGTCCCTTCAGAGGGGTGTACTATATACTGACTGTTAAACACTATGTACCAATTAAGAATACATGTAAAGGCTACGTGAACTACTGGATAGGTAGCTAACCCATTTAACCCTTTACTCCATGACTACGCATTTCTGGGCCTTTGCAAACAGAGTAGACCAAGATTAGACGGCTCCTGTATCGCCTGAGTCATTGCCTCACACATTTAACGCTGTAGATGAACCTCGTGAAAATTCATGTAAGAAAAAAATACATTATGAATATTATTTACTTTTTTATAATACATGTAGTATATGAACAAATAAAAAGTGTGCCTTGGCATAAACACCAGTATCATATCTATATAATTCCATAAGCAAACGGAGCAGACCCTGATCAGACGGCTCCTACAGGAGCCGTCTGATCAGGGTCTGCTCTGTTTGCAAATGCGTTTAAAGGCGTATTTATGGAGTAAAGGGTTAAAATGGACCGTGTTGTAATATTATAGCAGAACGGTGTCGGTATTAAATGTGGCAGAGACGACTGTTCCAAGTATTCAGAGATAATGGCAGACAGGCAATATTTATTTTCTATTGTCTGATGAAGATGAGACTTGTGGGAAAGCACACTGTGTACAGGACAGGTGTCACATTTTTCCATGACAGTTTCTGTACAGCAAAACCCCTTTAAACCGAAATTCTAGTAGAGAAGAATTTAGATATTTTTGGCAAGTGGCTGCTTAATGCAGGGTGAAGATTCAAAAGCTCCTAAATGAGTTTTCTGCATGCCTTTCACCCTGCATTAAGCTACACTAAATTGAACGTCCGGTTTAGAGGGGTTTTATTTGGGTAAAGTCCAGAGAAAAATGTACGTGTGTGTGTTTTAAAACAGTAATCACCAGGACTATACGCAATATCCAAATCTCATTGTCTGATCTGGTTCTACTCTGTTTGGCACGTCCCAGTACCTGTAAGACTGCATCACAAGTTCAGAGATGGGTATTCTTCGATGAGACCGTATAGTTGCTTAACGTTGTTCCTTGTTAAATATTCTTGTAAGAAATACTGACATCACGTATATCTATTAGCTGTATTTTTATACAGTAAAACCTCTCTATAGCTGCCACTAAATTGTGTTAATTAGTTGGTATTTAGGGCAGGTGGTTGCTTAAAGCAAGGTGAAAGTAAAACAGAATGCTCCATAGGAGCGTTCTGTTTTACTTTCACCTTGCTTTAAGCAGTCACCTGCCTTTAATACAAAATACTTGATGTAATTTAGTGGCCGTTATAGAGGTTTTACTGTAATGGCATATGTAGGATAGTTTGGTATTGGTAGAAATCGAAGAGGCATGGTTATTATAATTTCCATAGAACATAGAGCAGACCCTGATCAGACGGCTGCTATAGGAGCCGTCTGATATAGGTCTTCTTTGTTTGGACATGCGTGAATATCCGTTTATATGAAGGAAAGGGTTAACTTACGATTTTGACACTTACCTCTAACCCTCTAACCTATATCATGTTAAGCATGATATGACTAGGTTTTGCAAACAGCTTGGATCCAGATCTCATCAGGACCCAAGTTGTTTGACAATAATTCAATAGTTTATCTCAAGCTTGAACTATTGGGTAGTGAGTAAAATTAGCAAAATCTCAGGAAGTTGGCAGACTTATTTTATACAGCACGATCGGGTAAAGAACGATTTAATGTCATAAAAAACCGACCAGGCCGCTATTCTGGCACAATATTAAAGAAGTAAAAATTACGACGGGCCAAGTGCAAATGTTAGTCATTGTTTGGTTCATAAAAATTATGAGATGCCAAGTAATTGTGTTTCTCACCAGAATCCAGACTGTTTATTTCAACAATTTAAACTATGTCTTTTAAGAGAAATCAAAGAAAGCTTGCCTTGAATTATGATAAAGTAGACATTTTCTATTAACCATTTCCGTGCCAGCATTGTCGTCTGCTCGACACATTTTCATCTGCTTCAAGTTTTAGATTGAGCGTTTTTTCAATTCCTCTACAATTAAACATAATGTCAAACAGTTTGGATCCTGATGAGTTACTTAGTGTCTCGTCTGGATCCATACTGTTTGTATACTGTATGACAGGCCCGTCTTCACGGCAATGAAGTGTTTAATGAACATTAGTTCAGTCTTCTAAAGAGTTTAACTCTTTCCTTCATATAAACGTTTTCCTTTTCATATAAACGCATTGTTTTCGCATTTGCAAACAAAGTATACCCAGATTAGATGGCTCCTATAGGAGCCGTCTGATCAGGGTCTGCTCTGTTTGCTATTGGAATTTGAAAGATCCGTTTCTTTTCTTTCTAAAATGGCTACAATTTTCCACTTTCCATATTTCATTTTAACTAATTTGTCCTTGGATATTCAGTAGGTGTTGGAATCTGGGATACACATAGATCAGGGAAAGGGTTTATTAGTTCTGTTGAGTCTTGTTCTTGTTACGTGTGCCTATCCATAGGGTACCTATCTTTCATCATTTATTCCATGATTAGTCTTGTCTGTGTGATTTTCATAATGGCATCATTAACTATGATTTCTTAACATGGCAAAAACACTGTGTAATTTTATCTATAGTACTCCATAAGCAAACAGAACAGACACTGGTCAGACGGTTCCTGCAGGAGCGGCCTGATCCGGTTAGATACTCTGTTTGCAAAGACGTTCAGTGTACGGAAACAGCAAAACCCCAGCAAATCTGAGACACATATTTGTCATCGTCAACAATAATACGTAATAATCATTTCTAGGGTAATAACGTGCCTGCTTCAAGAAATATAGGATATATTGCGAGTAATCATGTTGTACAAACTGGTATTAATGGAGTCGTGGTAAATGCTATTAAAGCCTCAGGCGAGCTCAATAACATTTTCCAAGACGAGTTTAATATTAGTTTGTACAAAATGACTATAGTAAAGTTCCGCTAATGCTACCACCTAAAAGAGGTATAATTCTGGGTGCTAGATACAGGAGCTTTCTGCATTACTTTTGTCCTGCATTAAGCAACCACCTGCTTATAAAGGCACCCATGTTTATTCATTAAATGGTCGCATTAGCGGGGTTCTACTGTACAAGCATCACATTTTATCACATAACTTATTTCGACAAATTTGCCGTTTTGTCATGTCCTACATGTACATTTCTACATGACGTCGTAGTGTTTCTACATGACGCTACAGCTTATATTACACATGACACATTGTGTAATATAGAGAAATATGTGATGGCTATATTAACTCCAATACAATGGAGGTTATGTGATAAAAAATGTCGTAGTCACAGTGGCTTGTTGAACTAAATTAGCAATTCTGAGCGTCATATTGTTTGTGGGGGTCAGTCGTATGCACTCAGGACCCAGCTCTGCCTTTATCCCTTAGTGCTTGATGCGGCTTCTGCTTCAAACTACCGTCTGAGAAACACACAACCATTACCCATATTAGTGTAACAAATGACACCATGAATGTTTATTTGCTGAATTTATATAACACAATTCATTTGTCCATTGCAGTAAATGTATAATCATATTTTAATCAGTTCATAAGCAAACAGAGCAGACCCTCATCAGACAGTAGGAGCTGTCTGATTTGGGTCTACTCTGTTTGCAAAAGCGTGAAAAATGCGACACTATCAGGTAAAAGGTCAAACATGACTAAGTAAACGTATAGTATATCCAATCACTTCCTATGCATGTATAATGATGATGTTGACTGCTTTGTGGTTACCACGTGGGTGTTTATTGTGAAACTGTATATCCATTAGCCAGTTCCTTCATACATACGCATTTGCAAACAGAGGAGACCTAGATCAGATGATTCCTGCAGGAGATTTCTAATCAGGATCTGCTCTGATTGCTTTTGAAATTATATAACTCTGATTCTACAGTCTATGTCATGGCCAAACGTTATACCGTTATAACACTTCATCTAATTAATATGCATGGGGCAATTATTTCATACATGAATACGCACGAGCTAACCATTTACTCCACAAATACCCATGTTAACGCTTTGTAAACAGAGTAGACCCAGATCGTACGGCTTCTATAGGAGCCATCTAATTAGGGTCTGTTCTTTTTTGCTTATGACATAATATAGATCTGATTCATCAGTTTAGTTCGTGGCCAACATTCCATGTGTTCATATATTATTATGAAAACAGATAATTAATATTCATGATGTTATTATTTCTTACATGCATATACACGGACTAAAGGTTTAAGGGCAAACATATGTTTGTATTCATATACCATTACAAAAAAAAATCAACTGATTGATATTTATAACAATGGCGCGTACTTAGTAAGTACAGTAAAACCTCGATTATCCGAACACTAAAATACGTATTATTATCGATCTTTAAGACAGGTGGCAGCTTAATGCATGGTGAAAGTCATGCAGAAAGCTCCTCTAGGAGCTTTCTGCATGACTTTCATCATGCATTAAGCAGCCACCTGCCTAAAAGGGTCTGACTTCGTTTATAACGAAAATTCGAATAATCGAGGTTTTACTGTATTATGAACCAAGGCAGTGTCGTTTTAGCCCTTCACTCCATAAATACGCCTTTCTACACCTTTGCAAACAGAGTAGACATAATGACATCATAAATATAAAATGGCGGGCTATTTTTCTTATAATAATATCTACAATTCTTTGCAAATGCTTTAAAAGGCGTACATATGGAGCAAAGAGTTACATGGCATTTTACATGACTTCCTCTAGCAGGGTCCATGGGTCCCATGGTCCAAGGTTATAAAACTTCTGAGTCTGAAGTCCGGGTCTGAGATATTTCTCAAGTATCTGATTGGTCAGATTCTGAGCAAGCTCAGGATCTGACCAATCAGATGCTTGGAGAAATATCTCAGACTCAGTAGTTAAACTATAATGGACCACTTTTAAACATTCAGCATTCAAAGGGGATTGTGATGAGGTAAAAATGATGTGTCATTTCCTCCATTAGATGTTGATGGCCGTCCCTGCCTTTCATGTCCACTCGTTGTAACCATTACTCTGCTGTGGTAAAAATAATGGCTGCTCAAATTTGGATCCGGTGTAGGTTTAACTACTTCCCATCAAAGCTTTTGAAGAAACAATTGAACAAGTGTCAAACAGTTTGGATCCTGATGAGACGCCGAGTTACTCGGCGTCTCATCTGGATCCAAACTGTTTGCAAATGTCGGGTCGCGGTTGGTGGGAGTTGGGTAATTTTGTTCGCAATTTGTATATTTTCCGGTTATTTGCAATTCATGAGTGCATTTTTGGAAGTCTACAATGATTACAATGTTCTGTCATGATTATGCATTTTTTCACCGGATGTTACATTTGTCTATCCATAGAGTGCTTATCTTTAACCGCTTTCTTCATGAATATTTATGACTGTATCATTGTCTGATTTTTTATAACTGCATCATTAACTACGAATTTATACCTTAATAGAAACTGTTGACGCTTATCAATTGTATTCCATCAGCAAACAGAGTAGACCCAGATCAGACGGTTCCTACAGGAGTTGTCTGATCAGGGTCAACTCTATTTGCAAAGGCGTTAAAAGGCGTAGGTCAAATATTCTGCTGCCACATACTGTCGTCTTAAATGTTTGTCGTCCGCTTCAGTTTTCATTTTTTAGCTTTCCTTATCTTTCTAAAATTAATCAAAGTATGGAACAGTTTGGGTCATCTGGATCAAATCTGATTATACATATTTAGGCAATTTCAGATTCGCCATTGGCAACGAAAAGGGTAATCAGTCAGTTTTATTCTTTAACCAAATCACTGAATGTTGAGGCTTGAAACTTCTTAAAACTTGGTGAAGCAAATGATTTAATTTCTTATAAAGTTAGCAGACAATTATTTTAAAGCAGCCTATATTTTGGACGGTGCAGTAATATGCAGCGTTAGTAACGAAATGACCTTTCAGAAGCTTATCAACTTCCGGAGGTTAATTATGCGTGCTGACAAGTTACTGGATGATTTGAAGCAATTTGCATGAAATGTTTCCTAATTTGAATTTGAGTTTTTATCATGGTATTTCGATTGTTTGTACGTAGACACTTTACAGATAATCCTTTTGCAAATTCAAAGGCTTCTCTTTCAAGTCTTTGCACGCTATTGGGAAATTCGTTGTGATGGTTGTAAATAAACGTTGAGTACAGTAAACCCCCTCTAATGCGACCGCCAAAAAGGGACAATGGCAAAGGCAGGCGGTAGCTTAATATAGGACAAACGTTATGCAGAAAGCTCCTATAGAAGCTTTCTGCATAACTTTCGTCCTGTATTAAGCAACCACCTGCTTATGAAGACAGCCATGTTTGCTCATTAAGTGGTCGCATTAGAGGGATTTTACTGCAATGCAAATTGTCATCAGACAAAACGCAAAATACGGTAAAAACTCGATACTACCCAAACTCAAATACGTACCATTATTTTTCTTTAACACATGTGGCAGCTTAATGCAGGGTGAAAGTCGTGCAGAAAGCTCCTCTTGGAGCTTTCTTCGTGACTTTCACCCTGCATTAAGCAGCCACCTGCATACAAATACATAAACTTTTCATTACTAAAATGTCATAGTATCGAGTTTTTACTGTATTGAAGTTTTAACTCTGTTAGCGCCAAATGATTTACGTCTGCAAAACAATGTCGTTCGCTTTAAGGTTTTCATAGTGGAATTTCCTTAATTTGCTTCTCTAAATCGTCGCTGGTGTGTCAAAACAGTTTGCATCCTGATGAGACGCTGAGTCACTTAGCGTCTCATCTGAATCCAAAACTGTTTGCAAAATTAATCACAGATTTGTCCGTTGCAAAAGCCCCGTGAGTCGCTTGCCAACGATCAGTTTAACCTATAGATTGTTGAGGCATGCGAGAGTTTAGCATACAACTGTGTTTACTTAACATGCAAAGAATGATAAAATAAATAAGAGGACATTAAGAGTTAGAAATGAATTTAATACCTATATATAGATCTAATGATTTTTTCTAGTTAAACCTTTTACCCGATTAAGACCATTCTACGCATTTGCAAACTGAGTATGCCATGAAGGATCAGTCTGCTCAGGGACTGATCTGTTCGCACAATAAGCAAGTTTTAAAATAATAGAGATTCTCCAGTTACTGTCATGCTAAAATGTCCATAACGCCATTTTAAAAAGTTGTCGAATGAATAATCATACAGTCTTTATTTCTACCATGGACATTGGTCAGTAAAAAGGCTTGCCAAGGTTTTATTATATATGAATTAACAATACTCGCACCATGACTTGTGACCTAAATAATACCTCAAATCTCGATTATTCGAAAGTTTATTATAGAAGAATTTAGACCCTCTTATGCATATGGCTGCTTAATGAATGGGGAGGGGGCGTTCTGCACGACTGTCGCCCTGTATTAATGTGCTGCCTGTCTTAAAGATCGATACTGTGACGTATTTTAGTGTTCGAATAATCGAGTTTTTCAGTATTGTATATCCTTTACCTGATAGACAGTCTTTGTGACACCCTTGCAAACAGAGTAGACCAAGGTTAGATAACTCATGTAGGAGCCGTCCAACCAGGATCTGCTGTTGCTGGTGGAATAATATAGATCCGAGTTTACAGTTTTCCCATGTCCCAAAAATCCTGTGTTCACATGTCATTACATAAATTCGGTTAATAAATATTCATTCTATCTTAAATACTCCATTGACTGTTTATTTTTAAGAAAGTATAGCGGAAAAGAATGGAGACATCATCGCCCTCAAAACTGCAACCCCATGTTTAAGCTTGTATTCAGCCGATATTAACTCTGTTTAACCCATTACCTCATAGGCTATTTTTAAATACAACCTCTTTGAATAAATCTACCGAAAAGGAGCATGAACTAGAGAAAAGGAAACTGTAGAAATATGTACATGAAGTTTGAAACCATTGTGATAAATAGAGCAGTTGCTCCTATAGGAGCAAATGCTCTATTTATGACAATGGTTTCATAAAGTGACTTTTACAGAGTCGTCACAGCCGTCAATATGAGGGAATGGGTTAAACTTCAAACACCAATTTTCCAATCGCCCCTACGATACTATTCTAATGAGTACGCACGTACGAGTAAGATAGATTGGTACAGAACAGAACAGAACAGATCCTTTATTTTCGTCACAGTTTACATAAAAGTAACAACATGTGAGCTTATAGAGGAAAACATATATCACAAAGAATAAAACCAAACCTTAAGAATATTAATGTCGTGTACTGAGCGTCTCGGATAACCGCGTCACCGAATCCCCGGCGACACTTCCCCAGTCCACCCAACGAAACCCGAAACCCACCCCAACAGCCCCAGGGCAGAAGACGAACCCAGAGGCCAAACCCCACCCGAACCCGACAACAGGCGCAAACCCCCACCAACCCCCACTGCAAAGAAATCTCCAAGCGAGCGATCACCACAAGGGGGTCAACGAGGAAAAACAGCGCCCGCTGCCGGATCCCAGCGAAATCCCGCCCCAGAGCCCGCCCCGCCCCGAGACGGCCGAGGCGAGCCCGAGCACGGGTGGAAAAAATGCAAAACAGTATTCAACGTACCGAAAATTCAGCAACACAGCCACCCGAAACGCACAGTACAAGTATATAGGTATATAGTAGTTGAGTAGATATTGCAAACTGACTGAGCAATTTTCTTCAAAATAGATCTAGATCTATATCGATCCGGAGTCAGCCGCACAAAAAGTACAACAGGTGATCAAGGAATAAAAATCAACATCCAATTAATGGTCAAGAAATAAGAGACGTGGGTGTCTCACCCGCTTAGCTAAAGTTATGTTTAACCTATACTCTATAAATACGCCTTTATACGCATTTGCAAACAAAGTAGTCCCAGATCAGACGGTTCCAATGCTCAATTTCTGTGTTGGCAAAAATGCATATGTTAATATGCCATTTCAAATATTAGGACTTAATATTCATGGCGTCATTATTTCTTACATGAATATTTATGGAGTAAATGGTTAAAACAGTAACAGTATATATGTGGGGGGGGGGGGGCTATATGTGATGTGTGCTTGTTGTTGTTGTTGTTTTGGGGTTTGTTTGTTTGTTTGTTGTTGTTGTTGGATTTCTCTTGGCAGGAGTGCATCCACTTTGAATGAATGAGCATTAGAATATATATAATGGGGACTTATTCACTCTTGCCTTATCATTCTAGTGTAAAGATAGACAACTTGCCAGGTCATGTTTTTCTGTCCCCCATTGTGACCAGTTTCTGAAGAAACAAAAGTATAGATTGAAATTTAATGTGTCTCTTTCTGTACCTCACTCTGTATGTAAATACAAGTTAAAACTGCAATGCATTTAAATATCAATTGTGGTTTGTGAAGCTAAAATAGCGTTAACTCTTCGCAAATTTTGTCATCAGCAAACTTTGTCGTCTGCTACAATTTTCATATTTTATTTTGCTTCAGTTTTGTTCTAAAAACAGTCACGCGAACAAACAGTTTGGATCCTGATGAGACGCCTAATTACTAGTGTTCTCATCTGGATCCAAACTGTTTGTATGGATAATCACCTTTGCCACATTTGCAGTGAAAGAGTTAGCCTGTCAGACGAGTTTAGACAGCATGCGTTATGCATTTCATCTCAGCATGCACGCACTGGAACATGCATCGTCCGCTGATAACACTGAACATAAAATTGGAGAGATGGAATCAGTTACCTTGGTTTTCAGAAATTTATATATATTTGTTTGCCATATGACAAATTCAGTTCTGTATCTCTTCAACTACTGTAAACTCAGTCTGGAGTGTTCTCTCAAATTACAGTAAAACATCTCTTAAGCAACAGTTAAGAGAAATCTATTTGTGGGTTAACCCTTACAACGCTGAAATTTCAAATGGACTATTCCAAAATTCAAACAGGTCAAGCTTATGGTAAATATTTAGGATTTTTTAAAAGAAAAGTGTAACAGTGGAGACTCGATTTGCAAAAGACAATAGTGACTCGTGTCCCGCACTGTAAATATTAACCCTTTCACTGTTCTATGTTTATTCCAAATTTCAATACTTATTGAATATTGATGGACAAAATAGTTGTAATGAAATTTCAGAAATTAAAGACACAGATTTTTCAAATTCCATTAGCAAACAGAGCAGACCCTGATCAGACGGCTCCTATAGGTATATGTGTATATAAATGGTCGTTTAGGACTGGTTCTACTGTAAGTCCTAATTATCAGCCGTTATGGATAGCTGAGACACCGAGTAAGTCGAGATTTTGTTAGGATTCTGATTTTGTTGCTTGTGTCAAAATTTTCCATTTTGAAATGTGAAGCCAACAAACTTTGTTTGACGACGAAGTGGTTATTTTTTCCCTTATAAGAATGTGTATAGTAAAACCTCTCTAAGCCGGAATTCTAATAAAGAAGAATTTAAATACTTTTTAAGCAGGTAGCTAATTCCCTATATGACTATATAGCGAAAACTTTAAAAATCTTTCTCCAAAACTGGTAGTCCAGTTTGAATGGTATTTTGGTAATAGTCCTCTGGCGACCATATTGAGAATAAATAACGACTACTATATATTTTGAACAAATTGAATAATATTCAGTTGAAAAAATAAAACTACTATGGCCCTTCTTATCTTCATCTTTCATTTTAGTTAGTGTTATAATACGCAGGTGAGCAATATAGGGCCCTCATGGCCATCTTGTAATTGTTTACTACAGAAAGAGTAACAAGAATAGCTTTAAAATGAAATTATATTACTGTCCGGAAGCTGTGTATCTTGAACCCTTTCCATGCTGAATTTTCTAATGGACTATTCCAAAATCAAACAGGTTAACTTTACCGTGAATATTATTCAGGGATTTAAAAAAGAAAAGTGTAATATGACAAACAGTGCAGAACCTGATGATAGGGCTGATGTAGCAGCTCTCTCATCTGGGTCTACACGGTTTACAAAGGATATTTGTGACTGGTTTCCCGCACTGAAAGGGTTAAATATGTACCGTTAACACTTCGCTGCAAACATTGTAATTGTCGTCTGCCATAATACATTACTTATTAATGTTCTTCGTTTTTGTTTAAAAACATAATTATACATGTAGCATGAAATAGTATGGATCCGGATGAGAGGACGAGTTACTCGGTATATGATCTGGATCCAAACGGTGGACTAGCAGCAAAAAAGTTCAGCAGTCTAAAAAGTGTATAACAAGTTTTGTCCAGGAACTAAAGACATTGGGCATTTTCTACTAATCGATATGGAGGACTACATTTCCTGTACATTGTTCGGTAGGTCTTACACTTGGCTAATTATACTACTGCACTCAGTCTAAACTTTGGTCAGGAAAGTACTTAAATATTTATGAAATCGAGATCTGGCATTGCCAGTGTGGTTGATTCAAATACATGTACGAACCATCAGATGCCACGTGATGCGGCGCTGATTTTTAGGACAATATAAGCCATGCCTTCATATGAACGCTTTTACACACTCTTGCACCCAGAGTACATGTACACCCATATCTGATGATTGATATAGGAACCGTCTGATAAGAGTTATCTGTTTGATTATGGAATAATCCATGCTTATAAAGCTTTTTAGTTGAGTCTGAGTTGGTTCTCAAGCTTTTGATTGGTCAGATTTGAGCCAAAGGGCTCAAATCTGACCAACCAAAAGCTTGAGAACCAACTCAGACTCAACTAAAAAGTTAAAGGCTCAAATCTGACCAATCAAAAGCTTGAGAACCAACTCAGATTCAACTAAAAAGCTTTATAAACATGGAAACCGATCCTACAGTTTCCGAAATGGCAAACACATTCCTTGTTCACTGGTCATTACAAAAATATCAGTTAATGAATATTCGTGATGGTATTATTTCTTACAAGAATATTCACGGATGAAAGGGTTACGCCATACGATCATTCTGTCAAAGACGAAGTTTAAGAGTTGTAAAGTAGTACATGTATAATGTTCGAATTGGACGACTATCAACGCCAGTGACTTATACACAGTGGTGCCCACTTTGTTGCATAAGCCAACATTGTGACAAGGTAGGAGAACTTCGTGACCGAGTGGTTACATTCACTTTCACTTAACCACATAGCACTTTAGTTCGAATCATTCCATGTGAGGTAGTCATCGTGCTGACTTGCGATAGGTGGGTGGTTCTACCAAGATAATTTTGTGCCTAACACAATGCTAACAGCTTCATATACGATAGAACTCTTGGGTATCCCCGGTTCAATCCCTCCATCTACGAGTATAACGGATTGAACAACGCGAACTAATAAAAGCTGAAACGTCGTATGACTAAATAAAATACAGTATAACCTAGGTTATCCGACACATGCCTTTACCGACAACCTGATATATCCGACAGAACTATTTGGTCCCGTAAAATTCCTTCTTTATTCTATAAACTTAAAACCTGTTTTTAACGGAACCTGTCGTATCCGTTATCCGACACTGTTTGGCGGCCCCCATTGTGCTAAATGCTGCGTTTTCAGGGTCTGCTCCGTCTGCTTATTAAAATATAACTCTTGTGTACATATGCCATCATAATTATTTTGCTAATACATTTCCATGGTGTCATTACATGTATATGCAACAGGGAAAGGGTTAATGGAAGACGACAGTTATGCAGAAAGCTGATGCAAGAACTTTCTGTATTGCTTTAGTCAGGCATTATGGGACCAACTGCTTTGAAAGACATAATTATGTTTATTCATAAAGTGATCGCCTTAGAGGAGTGTTGCTGTACTATGATACAGATGACAGTTATAACTTAACCACTGTTTTACGATGTCAGTTAAACGATGAAAACGAAAATTAAATACAGTAAACCCCCTCTAAACCGGCATTCTAGAAGAGAAGAATTTAGATACTTTGAGGTAGATGGTTGCTTAATGCAGGGTGAATGTCATGCAGGAAGCTTCTAGAATAGTTTTCTGCATGACTTCCAGTCTGCATTAAGCTGCCACCAGTTTCCAAAACCGAGATTTATGCTAAATTGAACGTCCGGTTTAATGGGATTTTAATGTAAGAGAAATGTCTTGCATTCTTATCCTGTTCTTCAAAATAATAGCTTTGATATTGACAATTAAATAGATTTCAAATTAATCATGGATTTTGAAAATTTACTTAAATTTTCACAGAATGTCTCTGACAATCATATTTAAGAAAACTGTGTTTTAAAATACAGACTGACACTATCGGACTTCTGCAGTGAGAATCTCTGGGTTTGAAACAGAAATCTTTGTCACTTTTGATTTGTTCTGTAAAGCTCAGTTACAATTAGTATTAAGGTTAGTGGTGGGATTCCTTTGTGACAGACGCATGGGGTACAGCGAATTCTTTGCGGAACCTTTATAATGAACCTGACTGTTGTAACAGACACATTCAGGCAGGGAACAGCATGCAGGCATGCACGTGTCTTCTTGATTGACGTGCAACAGGAAATAAATGTCCGGATGGCTTCCTTAGATAACAGGAACGAGGGTCTTACGTTAAAGGGGACGTCCAGTTGAATGTTTGAGCCCATATAGATATCGAAACTCTATTGTTAATTAACCATGTACTCCAGAGATACACCCTTTAAGATCTTTGCACAGGGAGTATACCCAGATCAGATGCTATTCTAATCAGGTTCTGTTCTGTTCTTTATGAAATAATACAGATCTGAGTGTACCTGGATGTATGTATTTAGCGAGTAAAGGGTTTGCCCTGGTCTCCTTACATTTGGTACAATATAATTATTCACTATTTCAGATTCGATTAGCTTATGAGAAAGCGAGTGTGAAACAGTTTGGTTCGTACTGAGATCTCAAGTGAGTCTCGGTCTCATTTGGGTCCAAGCTGTTATCAAATGCAAATACCGGACTAATAGTTAGGCTTACATTGTATTTTTTTGTTTTGTTTCTGTATAACCCACGCATTTGATATCATTAACCCATAACCTCATAGGCTATTTTAGATCCAATCTCTTTGAATAAAATCTACCGAAAAGGAGCATTAACTAGAAAAAAGGAAAATTTTAGAATTTTGTAGTTTGAAACCATTGTGATAAATAGAGCATTTGCTCCTATAGGAGCAAATGCTCTATTTATCACAATGGTTTCACAAAGTGACTTTTACAGAGTCGTCAAAAGTCGTCAATATGAGGGAAAGGGTTAAATGTACATGGCTGAAATATGCCATAATTACATTGTGATTGGTTGTATGACCACGATCCTAGATGTGTAACCCTTTGACCGTGTGAAACGAGTATTCTGACATTTGTAAATCGTGCAGACCGAGATCAGAACATCAGAAGTCTCCTTGAGGAACAATCTGATCAGGGTTTGAACAGTTTGTCATTCAAAATGTGTGTTCTGTAAACACCCCTGACCAATTTACATACAGTAAAACCTCGTTAATCAAAACGTTTAGTAAAGAACAATTGAGAACCTTTAACCCATACCCTCGGAGGATATGTTTAGACCCAATCTCTTTGAATAAATCTACTGAAAAGTAACATTTATTATAGAAAAGGAAAATTTTAGAATTTGCATTTGCTCAATTTATCACAACGGTTTCAAAAAGTGACATTTACAGAGGCGTCAAAAGGCGTCACTAAGAGGGAATGGATTAAGCTGGAGCTGCTTAATGCAGGTTGAATGTCATGCAGAAAGCACCCAGAGCAGCTTTCTGTCTAAATGTCACATTTCATTAAGCTGCTACCTTTCTTAAAGAGCGATGATGAAACGTATCTGTGTATTCGGATAAGCCATGTTTAACTGTAGTAATTCAATCTTTATCAAGCTGTAGGCGAATTTGTAATAGCCTCTTGGAAACAGGATCCAGATCAGGTGCTGGGTACCTCGGTGTCGCATCAGGGTGGACCGATCGGTTCCCAGATTTTCTGTTTGTACAAGACAATATAGCATAATTAGGATTACAGCTACGTTTTAACCGTTTAGACCTTGAATATTCAATTTAAGAAACAAATGGCATCATGATTATTAATTAACTGATTTTTTATAATGGCAAAGAAAATTAAGGTCATGACAGAAAACTGTAGAATCAGATCCGTTTTATTTCTTAGGCAAGCAGATCCTGATCAGACGGTTCCTTCATTCTAACCGTGTATTTTTTACTGATGTCGAGTTTTAAACAATTAAAACATTGACGTTTTAAACAATGCCTCACCATGGCCTTGTAGTCCATGTATTTTGACCACATTTCTTAAATATACGTGTTCTTATGTCTTGCTGAAGGTCGTTTCTTTACAACAGTAGCCATTGTCTGAATGTGTGTCAACACACGCTTTAAAATTCCTTACTCTTTACCTGATTAATATCTATGAAAGAAAAATTGACACCATGAATATATTCATTAGCTGATTTGTTATAATGCCATATGAACACATTGCATTAAGCATGCAGCCACCTGCAACAAAGTATCTAAATTCTGGTTTAGAGAGGTTTTACTGTACATGCATATCAAAACGAATTTGAAAGAAGACTTAGCTCCAGAATAATAGAGTTTTTTTCCAGAATTCCAAACAATTGTCGACATGACAGATAGTGGATGTAATAGTGTCACCTGAAACATAAATACAGATTGACACCTGCAGTAAATCAGAAAGCTGTGTGAAATAAACAAATCACTGCAAAAACGTACGCGTTACATCTTCCTCCCCTGTAGAGTCTTTCGTGATATATTGGCGTATTAATGTAACTGTCCTGTTGCAGATGATGTCAAAACAACTGTAAATACAAACCCATGTGTATCAAAACAAAGCCCGGCCTTGAAAGTTGGAAAAAAGTCGTAAAGTCATTTTTTTTGTCAACCATCATTCTTATGTAACAGATAGAGCAACAGATAAATGTGCTTAATCGGATACTGAAATCGTCATTTCTCCACCAAACCCTATGTTGTGACCACTCTTTAGAATCGTCTCACGGACGTAGCTAGCGACTCGCATTTACGCACGACACGTGCGTAACATCAATCTGAAAGGTGAAACATTACTATGGTACAAAGGAACAGAAATCGAAGGCTAAGTGGGGTAGATTTTAATAAAATTAATGTTCTGTCGTGTCATGAAATTTTAAGCCCATTCCCTCATAATGACGTCTCAGTAAAAACACCTTTTGAAACCATTGTGATAAATAGAGCATTTGCTGCAATAGGAGCAAATGCTCTATTATCACAATGGTTTCAAAACTACACAATTCTAACTTTTCCCGGGGAGCATGTCCCCGGACCCCGAGGGAGCATACCCACGGTACATACATTACATATGGATTTAGATACGCTCCTTGTGGCCGCTATGGTTTACCGATGCTACAAGTCACACTTACAAATAAAAAGGTTGTCCGCCATAAAACGATTTTATACTGGTCGTATTTTAGCAATATCACGTGACATCTGACCTTTAAACTGCAATGTCCATCGCATGTAGCGGTAGCATACACACCGCCGAAGCTATTGATGAATTACAAACAGTACAAACTCTGATCCGACGCGGCCTTTGACTTTGCAAATACATGTATGACAGTGTCGTGGCGCCAGTACAATGAAGAATACCGAGCACGTACGCACACGCGCGCGCACATACCTAGTACATGTAATATGACCCCCTGGCCAATAGCCATAAATAAACTGACCTCGAGTATTAATTCTACCTAGAATGACGTCCCCTATTGAGAATAATGTCCTCCACCGACCCAATCTATTAATTTGAATTCTACTTAGAATGACGCCCCCTACTGAACCGGTGTATTAATTGGTTATCTTCATAGAATGACGTCCCCTGTGTAGAAATGACACCCTCTACTGAACCGGTGTATTGATTCTACATAGACATAGAATGACGCCCCTACAGACCCGGTGCATTAATTCTACATAGAATAACGTCCCCTTCTGACCCGGTGTATTAATTCTACGTAGAATAATCTGCCCTTCTGATCCGGTGTATTAATTCTATGTAGAATGGCCTGCCCTTCTTGTCCGGTGTATTAATTATAATGACGTTCTCTACTGATTCGGTGCATTAATGCTACGTAGAACGATATGCCCTTCTGGTGTATTAATTCTATGTAAAATGACGTCTGCTACTGACCCGGATGTTTTCATTCTACAAAGAATAACGTTCCCTACTGATCCGGGTGTTTTAATTCTACGTAGAATGACGCCCGCTACTGGCCATGTGTATTAATTCTACGTATATTGATGTGTTCTACTGGCCCGGATGTATTCTACGTTGATTGACGTTCCCTACTGACCGGGTGTATTAATTCTACGTAGAATGATGTGCCTTTCTTACCCGAATGTATTAATTCTACGTAGAGTGATGTGCCCTTCTGATCCGGTGTATTAATTCTACATAGAATAACATGCCCTTCTGACCCAGTGTATTAATTCTACGTAGAATGGTGTGCCCTTCTGGCCCGGTGTATTAATTCTACGTAGAATTGCGTGCCCTTCTGACCCGGTGTATTAATTCTACGTAGAATGGTGTGCCCTTCTGACCCGGTGTATTAATTCTACGTAGAATTGCGTGCCCTTCTGACCCAGTGTATTAATTCTACGTAGAATGGTGTGCCCTTCTGGCCCGGTGTATTAATCATACGTAGAATTGCGTGCCCTTCTGACCCGGTGTATTAATTATACGTAGAATGACGTCCCCTACGTAGAATTTATTCTCTGGGTCAGTTTCGATGTAGAATTTCAACCCGTTGTCATATGTTCTGTCTAACACGTTTCGTCTTTAGCAGTCTGTGCTAATAACGTCGATATAAAGCATCAATTCTAAAAGTAGACAGTTTCTTTTATAATGGTCATAATGATCAGTGAGTAGCCTGCTAAATGTTAACCCTTTACCACGTGAATAGTCCTGTAAAAACATAATGGCATCATCAATATAAATTAGCTGAATTATGAACAATGGAAAAACAAATTGCCAAAGCAGAAACTGTAGAATCATATCTATTTTATTCCATAAACAGTCGGAGCAGACCGTGATCATACCCTCTCTTAATCGGGTCTACTTTGTTTGCAAAGGCGTTAAAAGGCGTGTACTCTATGGAGTAAAGAGTTACATAGTATTGCACTGATGTTGTCCTTGAGTGTTTCTTTAGCTTAGTGAACTAACAAAGAACTGCACTGAAACAGCTGGAAGTGGCTTACAGGTTTCTAACATGCTGATGGAAACGTTACCCCCTACAAATGAATAGCATAATGTGGCTTATAACAAATACCAGTATAAGTATGTTGATCTCTCCACAGCTTGTTTGTCCGAATGCCGTATCGTTAAAGACATGTTTCCACTTTAACCCTGTACATGATATAAATGCCTTTCCCCCGCCGTTGCAAACAAAGTAGACCCAGATCAGACGGCTCCTATATGTGATTCTACAGGGTGCGCTATATCGCCAAACAAATGACGTTTTCGTCTACCGTTATAAAACATTCAACTAAAAGATATTCATCATGTCAGCACTTCTTAAAGTAAATGGTAAAACAGTAATAGGTGTAATCGATGTATCACATCTATCTAAATTAAACTGCCTGAAAGACTCAAACAGATAGCAAACAGTAGTCATGCACTTGTTAGTTTAATCAAACTAAGTGATTTGGGAATGCAATGCTTTCCATATACAATGCATATTTCACCCTTAATGTGAGGTAACTGAATATATATGACCTTTGCAAACAGTGCGGGGAGCCCTTTGATCAGAGTCTGCGCTGTTTGTCAGACAAATAAGTGTGTTCGGTGATAAGATTTGATATTATTGTGTGTTTAATTATTATTCAGAAAAGGAGGAGTCGGTCTTAATTATTCAACTGTTTAAGTGTTCAGATGGTGAAAAGAATGTATCTTTGCTTAAACAGCAATCTGTTGTAATTTATGTTCCCAATTCGTTCAAGCTTTTGAGAAACTACAGACCGAGTATCAAACAGCTTGAATCTAACTTGTCCTAAGTTGTTTGAAGATGTCATTCAGCCTGGTGATAAGGCTTAATCGAAAACACTGTCATCGCAACTAGCGTGAAGAATTATACGCAAATGTCTGAAAATGTCTATTTTAGAAGATACACAAGCTAATATACACTAGGATATTGGGTCCTTCAAATAACTAGCGAAATGGTCTTTGACTACATGTAGACATTGCTTAACCCATTTGCTCCCAGTGGATTCTTCCATGCTTATATATTGAATTAGTCTAACTTTTATCTAAGGGATGTCTGGTCTATATTTTGTTTCGTTTTATATTGAATATCCTATCAGCAAACAGTGTATACTCTGATCAGACGCCGCATTATGCGGCGTCTGATCAGTCTACACTGTTTGCCTACGTCCCATATATGGGATCGTGGGAGCAAATGGGTTAAAATGATAAGCTCTACTTTAAATTTATTTTACAAATGCCTAAATATTATATAAGCATGTGTTTATATGCTGAAAAGAACTGTATTGCAAGAAACGCCGAAGAAGACAAAACTTTCCTGTGTTTGATATCGAAGACCCGATGTTATTCGGCAATGTTTTAGTATATATTCGGGTTGAGGTTTAGTTTACTTAACTGTTCGACATAGGCCGATACTATTTTGTTGTTGGACAAAAATTAAAAGTATCGATGGAAACAGCTTATTTTGTTTCACGTTGGCGTTCAAATTGACAATAATGATTGAACATAACAAATACCAAGTTTTATTATGTTATTGAATACATGTATATGCGTTTATTGTAGGAACTACCACTTTAAGAAACTAGTGTATGTTTCTTTTAACCCTTTACCCGGTGAATATTCATGTAACAAGCAATGGCTGTATAAATACAGTCAAACCTCTCTATAACGGCCACTAAATTGTGTTAATTAGTTGGTATCTAGGGCAGGTGGCTGCTTAAAGCAAGGTGAAAGTAAAACAGAACGCTCCTGTAAGAGCGTTCTGTTTTACTTTCACCTTGCTTTAAGCAGCCACCTGCCCTTTACACAAAATACTTGATGTAATTCAGTGGCCGTTATAGAGAGGTTTTACTGTATAAATTAGCAGGTTTCTTATACTGGCATTATAAACAAGGGAATTTATGACCATGGCAGAAACTGTAGAATCAGATTTCATATTATTCCATAAGCAAACAAAACATAACCTGATCAGACAATTCTGATATGCACCTGTGCCATTATCAAAATTGGTCTAATTGGTTTTGGTGATGCCATTATTTCAAATTGGTCTAATTGGTATTGGTGATGCCATTAGTTCTTACATGGGTATTCATGAGGTATGGTTGTAAGCTGTATAAGCTTTACTACGCCGTTACAAGCATTAACACGGATGACAAATACAACACAGCCCCCGTAGAAAAATGACATGTTTTCTTGGTACATGTACATGTATTTTTAGTCACTTTTTAGTGACACCACGATTATTCAGTCTATGTCAAGTTGCGCCTTCTCTTTGGGTTGATGATTTCAGTAGTTTGGTTGGTGAGATGTCTGTTGTTTTCTTTGGTAGCGTGTTTATTATTGTTGGTATCTGATATCGAAGTAATGAAATAAGCTACTGTGCATGTCACTGTTCAGTACACTTATACGCCATAACGTGGGATACACAATGGGAGAAGCAACCCCCTACAAGTCGTATTAACCCTTTACTCTATGAATATTCATGAAATAAATGATTACGTCATGAATATATATTACAAAAATGTACATGTATATTTAATTTTTACAACGGCATATTAGCATGTAAATGTTTTTCCAAAGTACAAACTAGAGAATCACATCGATATTATTTCATAAAGCAAATAGATCAGACCCTGATCAGACGGCTCCTATAGGAACCGTCTGATCTGGGTATACACATACAGAATAAAAACGTACATGCAATGTCTAAAAGGAAGGCGAATAACATCGGCGACATCGATACTGTAATACATGTATTTTAAATGATTATACTTTATTTCCACACTACTACTTTTAACTGCATTTAACTGGGGAAGAACATATTTGACAAGACCTCTAGTGTACACAATTTCTCAAAGTAGGCAGTTTACATATTGTGTCTACGTTTTTACACAATTTGCCAAACTAGGGCGGTTTTTTTTTTACATATTGTGACTGGGTTACTTACATTATTTGCTGAACTAGGGGCTGTTTACATATTGTGTCTGTATAGTTTACATAAGTTGACAAACTAAGGCTATTTACATCATGTGTCTGGGTTTTTTACATAATTTGCAAACCCCACCCCCCTCTCAAAAACCACCCTAGGTTGTTTATATATTGTGTCAATATTGGCTACATTAGTTGTCAAACTAGGCTATCTACATATTGTGCCTGGCTGTTTACATATTGTGTCTGGTTTGTTTCTATAATTAATCAAACTATGTTATTTACATGGTATGTCTATGTTATTTACATGATTTGTCAATCTTTGTTATCTTTTTCTTCGCGAGTTAAAGGCGTACATGTATCAAGTTAAAGTAATTTACACAACAGTAATAATTATAAATCCTTTACCTGGTGGAGATACCTTGTGACGCATTCGCGAACAGAGTAGACCCAGATCATATTGCTGTTGCAGGAGCCTGCCCGGTGTGTTTATGCAGTTACAGTTTAGTTTCTGTACAGACCAAACATTCCTCCATTAATAAACACCGATAATAAAACACCGTCTAATTAATATTCAAGATGCATTAATGTTCAGGAAGTATAAATTATGGTTAAATAAGCACATTTTATATATCACATTCCAGCCACATGTGGTCATATACCGGTATGACAGTATATAAGTTTTATACCTTTCCCATGCAGAAAACGTAATATCTGCCATAACCCTGCTCTTGTACTTATATTTGCAAACAGTGTAGACCCAGGTCTGAGGGCTCCTAGAGGAGCCCTCTGATCAGGGTATGCACTGCTCTCTAACGTTTGTATGACGTTTCCACTGAATTAACTCTATCGTTTATAAACGATGATGGGCCCTTCAGTTTGTTTTAAATAAAATAGCATTCAAAATGTTAGACTTTATTCCCATTCTCGCGACCAGGCTCGTTTTTGTAAACATCTAATTCTTTGAACCAGACATGACGCCAAGCAACTCGGCGTCCAAGCTGTTTGACACTCGGTCAATGTTATCTCAACGAAAGTACATGTAAGTATAAATTGCAAACGATCAGCGTTTTTAGCTGACACTGTATTTTACAGCGATATTAGGGTTTATTCAATACACTGCTGTCCCATCAATTATTAACCAGTATCCCGCTATTTGCCACTTAACTCGCATTTGCAAACAGCTTGTATCCAGGTGAAACGCCGAGTAGTTCAGCGTCTCATCAAGATCCAAGCTGTTTGATGCTTAGTCAATAGTTTCTCAAAAACTTAATTGGATCGTGAGTAGGCAACAAGTGCACCATGAGAATTTTAGCATACAATATTATTTCACAATGGGGTAAGGGTTAAATATATTGACAACATGCATGTGTTACATAACAATAACCTCAAGTTAAACAACGCATTTATATACAAATTATAACCGCCTCAATCGTTCGCTTTAGTAGCGGGAGGTCTCGGGATCAATCCCTAGCTGAGTCATACAGACGACCATGACAATGGTATCAGAAGCTCTCACTCGTTGAGCTTTCAGTGTGCAGTGCTAGGGCTGATTTGCCCGTTGACAGGATACGTTGACTGGGTTTGAGTTAAGCTCCGACCGTATTTGATGATTCACACTATGTATATTAAAAAGCTCAGGGAACCCAAACAGGTTCTGTCAGGCCTAGACGGCAAAACATGAATGGTAACAAGCCGAACTAGTTTAACTCTTTTCTCCATAAATACGCCTTTCTACGTCTCTGTAAAAGTCACTTTTTGAAACCATTGTGATAAATAGAGCATTTGCTCCTATGGAGCAAATGCTCTGTTTATCACAATGGTTTCAATACTACACAATCCTAAACTTTTCCTTTTCTCTAGTAAATACTCCTTTTTGGTAGACTTATTCAAAGAGGTTGGGTCTACTCCTTTTTGGTAGACTTATTCAAAGAGATTGTGTCTAAAAATACCCATGGAGGAAAGGGTTAACATACACGAAAGTTACTTTGGGTACACTCTTACAACCATCTACGGGAAGCAAGATAAGCAGAACCTGTCCTGAGTAGCCATTCATTTATTGAACATATGAGTCTTAAAAACAGAAGGTTGCTTAATGCAGGGCAAATGTAATACAGAAAGCTCCTATATGAGCGTTATGTATTACTTTTGACCTGCATTAAGCTACCACCTGCCTTACAGACCCATAATTAGATCTCTTTTGAATGGCCGCGTAAGACATGTTCTACCGTAGAACACAACCTGTCTCTAGAAGTAGAACAAGCTTATTTATAACATGGTTGAACAGAGCAAGATATGAACACAAACATGCAATTTGTTGAAATAAGACAACAATATTACACAATATCAGGAGCGTAGTTGAATCAAAATGTAGTGTACGCACCGTGGCTATAGGGATCCGGGGCATGCTCCCCAGGGAAAATTTAGAATTGTGTAGTTTTTTAAACCATTGTGATAAATAGAGCATTTACTCCTATACGAGGTTATAAAAGATGAATTTTACAGAGGAGTTAAAAAGCCGTCAATATGAGGGAATGGGTTAAGTGTTACAGAATCTTTATCAAAGTCTGCCCCCTTAGCCTTCGATTTGTGTTCCATACTGGGCATAATAATGTTTTCTCTCTACTCTGTTTGCAATGAAAGGCAATGAAAGGAGTATCAATTAATGGAGTAAAGGGTTGACACCATCAATGCTACTGTGTGAGCACTATCTCACATACCATGGACAAACTCATGCGTATAAAATGTATTTAAAACTTACACAGCTGTTAATAGTTATAATATCTACTCAAATTTGGATCTGGTGCAGACTACTTCCGATTCTATTATTTGGCGTCTCATCTGGGTCTACG
Source organism: Azorinus chamasolen (assembly GCA_963576725.1). Classification (NCBI taxonomy): domain Eukaryota; kingdom Metazoa; phylum Mollusca; class Bivalvia; order Cardiida; family Solecurtidae; genus Azorinus; species Azorinus chamasolen. The sequence goes on along the minus strand of OY755243.1, from coordinate 44,323,021 downwards.
ATGTTTGCAAATAAGAGTTAGGTCGCGATTTGCAGAAGACTGGTTAATACAACTTGCCATACTTATAGACATTGCTCGTGATGGTCTTATTATAAGAATGTTTCTTTAACATTGAACACCAATTTACCATGTTTCAGGAAACTTATTTACTTTTTATGGCCTTGTAAACGCCAAAACCACTGTAAAAATAAACAGAATAAAACTGGTGGAAAGAAACTTGAACTCTCATGATTGAATTACCCTTTCTCTCATACAAACGCTTGTTCGCGCCGTCTTATCAGGGTCTGCTCTGTTTACTTATAAAATTATAATACATGTAGATCGGACTATACATTTTATGCCAGCACCAAAGCACCATGTGTACATTTGCCATTATGAAAAATCAGCTTATACATAGTCATGGTGTCATTATTTTTTACACGAATATTCATTTGGAGAAAGGGTTTAGCAAATTTTGATGTTCTCCATAAACTGTTTTATTATCAGTTGAATATTCAATGAAAGTTGTCAAATATTGATCGATTGGGCAACGTAACAATACTGTCTCGGACAGCAAAACGCGCTTCCTTCTGTTTAAGTAGATCGCTGTTTCTCATATATTTGTGATACACCCCTGAAGCGATTAATAAAGTGAAACCATGTGTCAACCAAACTCAGTTAACCATCCACAAAATATACATCAATAACAGCCATCGGCAAAACTTTGAACATGTTGTGAGCAGTTTCTTCCAATAAGACATTTTGAGACAACCCCTATAACCGAGTCAACCGTGATAGCGATATCAGTTTTCGTGGTTTGACCTTAACCTCAGGTGTTTGAAAATTATATCGCTATCCAGAACGGAAATATTAGGTGAGGTGAAAGGGTGTTTTATATGGATAAAAACTGACAATACTGGTTTAAGTTTTGGATATATAAAATATCTTTGGTGGTTATAGTGTTTCTAGTTTCGGTAAGATCAACGCTGTGTGTAATACGAAAGTAAATATATTAAGCATTAAAGTGTGGGAACTGAGTAGGCCTATACAAGATACTTGCAAACAGTGAAGACACAGATCAAGGGGTCCCTGGTCAGGGCCTGTACTGTTTGCCATAAAACTCGTTATTATTGATACATTTAGTTTTGTTTAATCAATATTCAGAAAGGGGAAGCATGTTGAGTTAATTATTCAGAAGGCTCGTGGTTAATTTAAACCATGTACCTTATATGTACAGGTAGCTTATATTTAGCGTTAGCTGGATGTACAGTCATTGCAGTTTCACTGTAGGAGTGTCGTGACATTGTGATTCATGCATTGTTGTTGATTGACATCATTTATGTAACGTTGTATAAATATGTAACTATGGCGATATTTCTGGAATAACGATACGTGATTACCATATTAACCTACTGAAGGCAGATTCATAATTACCTTTATAAGAACAGTTTAGATCCAGCGATGGGACGCCGAGTAACTCTTTTGTTTGACACACTCATTTCATTTTTATAAGTAAAAATGAACATGTAGCTATCTTGTACTTTGGAATTAATTAGAAAATCTTTGTGTAAAAGACGGCTCAACAATTTAAAGTTAATGCTGTTTGTAAACTTCATCCAAGTTCGGTATTTAACAAAGTAGAATGAAGATATTGAAAGATGGTGGTCCACATCAAGTACAGAACGAATATAAAAAACTGCATATCCAAGTTTCAACGAACAAACTAGATTATGATTATCTTACAGTTTTCAGACAGTCAGATATGCGGTCTAGCCTTACATGAGTAAAACTGTAGTGAATTCTACTCTAGTTTGTTCTTTAAAAAGGCTCATCAGTAGGGTCTTAATATCAAAGTAAGAGGTGTACGCTTAAAAGTTTAACCGAGTTCCTTTTATGGTACATGTATTTCCAAAATGACCCTCTTGTAGCTCCGTATTTAAAGGAATTGTGTAAAGTTATTATTACTCGGAGTCTGGTGAGGATCCAACACATTCGCAATTTCTAACAGACTGTGCCCATAATAATTTGGCACGAGACACTCGGCGAACACTATATTTATAGTTTGGCATAATCTCTGGTCGTTGTCTTATTAATCCGTTCCTTCATATAAACGCATTTGCAAACAGAGTAGATCCAGATCAGACGGCTTCTGGAAGAGTCTTCTGATCAGGATATGCTCTGTTTACTGATGGATTTTGATATATCTGTTTCTTTAGTTCCACCTTATTGTATCATAACTAGTTTATGTATGCATATTCAGTAGGTTTTGAAATTTGGAATAAACATAGAACAGGGAAATGATTAAGTGCATGATATACAACCCCTCTGGAAGCTGAATGGCAAACAGTGCTGACTCTAATCAGAGCTCTCCACTAAGAGCCCTCTGTTGGCATATGCCAGCACGCTCGCTTCCCACATTCAAAGAGTTAACGACGAAATACTGATACAATCAGAGCCGATAATATCTTTACGCGGTCTAAAATCTGATCTTTTGTTAACTTGTAAAAGCCATTTTTCATGAAAAAAGCACAGCTAGTACATAAATAGCACTGTGTTTGTGCTTTATGCAAAACAGCATTGTATACAGTAAAACCCCTCTAAACCGGACGTCCAATTGCTCTTGAAGACAGGTGGCAGCTTAATACAGGGTGAAAGTCATGCAGAAAGCTCCTCTAGGAGCTTTCTGCATGACTTTCATCCTGCATTAAGCAACCACCGACATGTCTAAAAGTATCTAAATTCTTCTCAACTAGAATTCCGGTTTAGGGAGGTTTTACTGTAATTGCCACTTTTATGGTGTTCTGTATTCAACAACCCATCCCTATTTTAGTGATAATGGTTCTGTCCAGTAGTAGAAATAATATAGACGAAGCATAGGTATGGGGGTCTTCTATACTGTTGTCTAAAGTAGTTTGTAACGTGCTATCTACTAATCTAAGTATGCTATTTACATACGAAATTCATACACAGGCCATCATGAGGTATTATTATCTCCATTTTTCCAAAGTTTGTTGGGACTATTATTGTTTATACAGTAAAGCTTGTCTTAAGCGACCATGGACTTATTAATAATGACGATGACGACGACGACGATGATGATGATGATGATGAGTCTCTATCTAGAACAGTTCAAATTGTGTTGCCAAAGTTGAAGTTTCAGATAGACAGACAAACAGACAGACAGATTGGCAAACAGAGAGACGTACAGGCATGACAAGAACTATTTCCCAAATGTTTGATTCTCGTGGTGGAAATGAAAATTTATTTTATTCGAAAATTTGTAGAAAATGTGATGAGTTTTTGCGTCTTGGTCAGGTCGTAACTAACCAGCATAACTAGCAACTGATAGATTTGTTGCAAATGTACCTTAACACTTTTCTTCATGAGTATTCATGTAAGATATAATCATGGTAGCATGGATATTAACTTTTATAAGTTTACATGAAGTTTTATAATGGTCTATGAATACATGTTTTCTTTTGGCCATGGGAGAAACTGTAAAATCAGATCTATATTGTTCAATAAGCAAACCGAGCAGATCCTGATCAGACGGCTTTTATAGGAGCCGTCTGATCTGGGTCTACCCTGTTTGCAAATGCGTATACCATGTATATGAGATAAATGTTTTGAACAGCATTTTAAATTTACCGTTGTTGTACCTGATTCAGCCGAACATTTTCCATGTTAGTTTCAGTTTCGATTTGCACAAGTTGACTCAGATGTATTGCATGTGTTCTAAACTGGACATGCTTTATGAATGCACGCTTTGTATATAGATAATAGTATGGACGCAGACAATGACTCGAGAACTGTACACTGGTAACTTTAAATAATCTTTGGACTGCTATATACAAGAACTCTATCAAATAACGCCTTCACCCCGCTATCAGCCATCTGGCTCGAATTGGCTGTTTAGTTCCAGATGAGACTGTAGAATCGAGTTTGTATTATTATCTAAGCAAACAGAGTAGACACTGATCAAAGGGTCCCTCCTACATGCACTCTGTTTGCAAAGGCGTTAAACACATCTGTAACAGGAGGTAAATGCTTAAAATTAATATAAAACGCACATATACAGACAGTTTATTCAGTGGATGCTTCCTTAAAACTGGTGTCATTTAAATCGAACATTTCATATCCGGCTGTTGGTTCAGCTACATGTAACTGGAATTGTTTAAACAATTGCCACTAATAAATCAACCCGTTGATTACTGAATGTTCAAAGTCAAAATGGTCCACCATTGCTATAAGTTGTGAGAGGATTTTGAATCACAAACAGTTCAGATCCTGTCCGGGTAGCTCCTCTCGGAACCCTCTGATCAGAGCAGAGACATATGCATACATATATGTCTCCGAGTATTGTCTTAGACTACACTGTTTAATGCCAGTGTCCTACATTCGAAGTATGAATATTTCATAATGTCTACTCCATATGAAGGCTGACTAAAACGTACGTGTTAAGTTGTTATGTGTATGAATGTGGCTCCAAAATGGCGTGCTTCAATGAATCAAGTATAACAATCCCGATATTCTGGACAGACAAGGACATCTCCGTCCTTTGTGCAAGCTAATATTTTTATTTCATCATCATTCAGGACGTCCATTCCTATTTCGGTTATCCATTTATTGATACAAAAACTGTTAAAGCTTGTCCAGAGAGACAATAACTTCTGATAACATTTATTTGAAGTACAGTAGAAGCGGTCATCAAAAAGACCTAATTATGGGTCTGCATGACATGTGGTAGCCTGATGCAGATCAAAAGTAATGCAGAAACTCCTAGGAGCTTTCTGCATTCTTTTTGCCTTGCATTAAACAACCACATGACTTGTAAGACTCCTATGTTCAATAAATGAATGGTCGCTTAGGACAGGTTCCATGGTATACAATAGTGTTGGAGGGTGGGGTGGGGGCATGTGAACGTTGTTGGCCACTTTTCCGTGATATTCTGTCCCATTGTATCCTGTTGAAGTAAGTTGACTAACTACAGTCGACAATCATTCGTTTGTCCATTTTTTGTTTAAAAAACACACACAGCAGTATACTGCAGTTTGGCAATCGGAAATTCATTACATGTGCATGGACATATTGTATTTCTTGTCTTGTGCAATTTTGATTACGAGGATGTACAAAAGAAAATAACCTTTTAAAGGAGCTGTGATCCAAGTACATAAAATAGTCAAGGATATAACTGATGGTCGTATTCAACAGACCATATCAAACTGTAATTTTGACTAAGGATTAAACTTAGCCTGTCATTCCAAAAACGCCTCTGCTTAGACTGCATTACATGTCAAGCGCATGCACTGGGTATGTCAGTACTTCTTAATACATTACCAGTTCTTGTGCATTACAAACACGACAATATAAAAGTGGCAAATACAATCGTCTCGGAGATTTAGTGACTGATCTAGAGCGTGCAAAAGCCTTATTACCGGTACAGAGCTAAAGATATAATAAAGTTTTAAGAGCGTTAAATGAAGCGTCTATAAACATATTTCCTGTGTGTTGTCAATTGAAGAAAGCTACATATCTAATCCCGCTAAACCTTTGAATGCGGGAAACGGGTGTGCTCGCACTTGTAATCAGTGTAGACCCAGGTCAGAGGGCTCTTGGATGAGCCATCTGATCAGGGTCTGCACTGTTTGTCATTCAAAATCTTCTAGCAAATTGAAGTATTTCATATTGAATGGACTCTATCGTCCAGCTCTGACTGGACCTTCCACTTTGAATATTCAACATTGAAAGTGTTTAAATTATGGAGCTTTTATGATGGGTAGAACTACTTGAGTAATTGAAAGCCAAGTGTTCCTTGTGTCCTGTTCCATCCTACATCGTTGAACCATAAGCTCGCTGAATTGGTTACCATATCTGATATAGTTCCTTCATATGTACGCCTTCAAACGTCTTTGCAAACAGGGCAGACTTAGACCAGATGACTGCTGTACATAGGAGCCGTCTGAGCAAGGTGTGCTGTGTTTGTACATGGAATTTTATACAGATCTCACACTAGTTTCTGCCGCGGTCAACACGCTCTGTGTCCATATATGCCATAATATAAAATCATCTAATAAATATTCATGATGTCGCTATTACTTACTAAATATGAATGAGTTAAAAGGTTAACATAAGGCGATGTTCTCTTGTCAGAATTTCAAAGAGTTTGGACCCAGATAAAACCTGTTACTGACAGTTTCATTGGGATTCAAACGGTTTAAACCCTTTACTCCATATATATACATATGTACGACTTTTAATAACGCCGTATCATACAAAGTAGACCCAGACAATACGGCTCCTGTAAGAGTCGTTTGATCAGGATGTGCTCTCTGTTTGCTTGTGAAGTTATAATAGATCCGATTCTACAGTTTCCGTCCATGGTCAAAATTTTATCCATGACAAATTAGTTTGTATATTGCATGGAGTAAATGGAACCCTGACACCATGAAAATTCATTGGCTGCATTTTCATAATGTAAACTTTTCATAGGATTTTGTTTTTGCTTTGACAAAAACTGTAGAATCAGGTCCACATCATATCAAAAGCAAACAGAGCAGACCCAGATCAGATGGCTCCAACAGGAGCCGTCTGATCTGGGTCTTCTCTGTTTGCAAATGCGCGAAAAGGCGTTTATGTGAAGGAAAGTGTTAAATGTCGTTATCCATTCGCCGGCAGCGTTCTAACAATTTGTATTTGTATACACACTGTATTCATAATTATAGCCCCTTACACTTGTACGAGGTCAAGGCTATAATTATGACGCACGATTAGAGAGTGATGATTTTTGTCACCAGTGTGAATTGCGGGTTTGGTCCTTACCTTTATCTGTTCAATATTCATGTAAAAAATAATGAATATTTATTCTTTTTAGTATTTTATTTTATTATATTATATTTATTATTTTTTTCTGATAAAGTTTTCAAATGAATATCTTATACTTTGACAAGAACTGCACATTAAGAGCTAAATCATGTCAAAAGCAAACAGAGCAGACCTTGATCTGGGACTATTCTGTTTTCAAATGTGTGAAAAGGCGTTTTTTATGAGTGAATGTGTTAATCGTTCTTGTCAGTGACACCCTGTTGCATTGCCAGCATCAATATAGAATACACGGATGGTCTGATAGAATAAAGTGAAGGTCTAATCCTTTACTCTATACATGCGCATTTCTACGCCTTTGCAAACAGAATAGACCCAGACCAGAAGACTCATACATGTGATTTTACAGTTTCTGTTATCGCCAAAACTTCACGTGTTCATGTTTCATTTTAATAAATAATCCAAGAAATATTCATAATGTCATTATTTCTTACATTAATATTTTGGAGTTATTCTGGTAGAAAATGGTCGATGTGGTTGACTGAGATTCGATTGTGAGAGGTCAATGACTTGTTTACAGTAGATTATCTTAGATACATCACTGTTTTACTAACCCTTTAATTACTCCATAAATGTATTATGTATAAGCATAAAACAGAATAGACCCAGGTCAGACGACCCCTATATAGGAGCCGTCTGATCAGGGTCTGCTCTGTTTGCTTATGGTATAATATAGATATGATTTTTATAGATTCTGTCATGGCCAAAAACTCATGTGTCCGTGTACTATTATTAAAAAAGGTAATCTAATTAGTATACATGCTGTCATTATTTCTTACATGAATATTCATTGAGTAAAGGGTTAAAATAACGTTCTGATAATCTGATATAAGGAGAAGTATTTTTACAACACTGAAATGGGACAGGAAAAAACAGATTTATTGAATATTCAGTTTACATATAGTTATGCCCCTGAACTCTCTAGTTTTTCAGACGGTTTGTTGTCAATTATTAATACATGCTGATCGTGCAACGTTTACACCTTTAGTGACTGTACGATGATCTGATACACGTGATTTATTAGTAGCCATGTGGTGACAGTCTTAACCCATAGGTGTCGACAACTTTGAGATTTACCTGTACAATTAGCGTTCAATCGTTCCGGAATTTGTTTACCTGTGACAAGCGCACCTTGGTCTATTTTTAGCAATAGCTTTGAGAACGCTGGGAAATTTGGATGATGTCACACGGTATCACATCGAGACACGGAAATTCCTGTGCATAGGAAAGTTCTCGGAATTAAGCAGTTCTGGTTAATATATTTTGGTAAGCATTATATCACACGATGAAGTTTTCATAACGGTGTCTCACACGGAGTGTCGATCGCCTTAACAGGAGAATGGAAAGATTAAGTACATCGGAATTCGTGACCTACATTTGATTTGAAAAGAGTGGCGGCAGCCATTTTCCCACGAATTACCGGTGGATACAAACTCTGATTGCGTTATGTATATGTTAAAGATGTATGTGGAACTCAAGAGAGTTTTCGTAATAATTCAATTGTGTTTAATAAGTTGTGAAACTTCGATTTCACCTTTTTTTCGAAAACGGTGATCACTTAAAAAGTTCCCAGGAAATTTGACCGCGCACCTGTAAACTATTAGAACCAATTAGCGGTTGCAACTTTGTTAAAAAATACATTTATAGGATTGACAATTTGAATACTTTTATTCATAATAGCTCCAGAGATTCAGACGTATTTAGACCGTTCAAACGGCAGCTGTTTTGAGAAGAATGAAAGACATTTATCCAGTATTCTCCTCATGCCAGTGTAGTGGTTCCTTAGAGGTGTAGGGCATACAGAGCCTGCTGTTCCTACTTTTCATTTGATAAAGGATTTAGACAAACTAAATTGGATTGAAGGAATGCCCAATCAAATCTAAAGAGTGTCTTTGTGGACTGACAAAGCAGTTTTCACCATACAGAATAACAGCAACGGGTAACCAGCAGATTCAAGTGCATACTTTGGCAAACAGTATAGACATCTTATGTATGTCTTTTACTTTGTCAGACAATGCATATGCTGATCATGATCATCACAATGGCTGTGTGTCCTTTATCTTAACCATTACTTTCATATAAATACATTGTCACGCATATGTAAACAGTAGACCCAGATCAGACGGCTCCTATAGGAGCTGTCTGATCAGGGTCTGCCCTGTTTGCTAATGAAATTTGATAGTTCTGTTTCTTTACTTTCCAAAATGGATACAATGGTCATTGGTCCACCATCCATATTTCATTATAACTTTTGTCCATGAATATTCAGTAGGTATTGAAATTTGGAATAAATATAGAACAGTGAAAGGGTTAAGATGCACATAGATCTATGTGTGTTGAGTAAGTATACTGTCTTAACCCTTTACCTGATAGAGACACCTTTGCAAACAGAGTAGACCCAGATCTGACAACCCCCTTAAAGGAGCCATCTGATCATTCAGGGTCTGCTCTCTTTGCTTATTACAGAACTACAGATAAAGGTGCATACCCAAAATTGAAATACTAAAATTGTCATTGTCTCTCTACCAAATCCTTAACTGTGATCACTTTTTAGAATTGTGTCTTCAAGACGATTCTAAAGAGTGGTCACAGTATAGGGTTTGGTCACAAACTTTGGTGTAGCAATAAAGAAGCTACTATTCTTCGACTGTTTAACCCTTTCCTTCATATAAATGCGTTTTCAACTTTTCACACATTTTCAAACAGAGTAGACCCAGATCAGATGGCTCCTATCATCTGATCAGGGTCTGCTCTGTTTGCTAATGCAATTTGAAAGATCTGTTTCTTTACTTTCTAAAATGGCTACAAGTTTCTAATTTCCATTTTTCACTATTTTGTCCATGGATGAATATTCAGTAAGTTACTGTATTGAAATTTTAAATAAACATAGAAAAGGGAAAGGGTTAAATTTATGCATCTTATCTGGACCTCTGTATTATAAATTAATGATCTAATTCTGCTGTAGTAAAATATTCTTTGTGATACCATTAAAAGAACCGTGACAGTAATATGCATGATGTCATTATTTCTTGCATGAATGTTTATTAGGTAAAGGGTTAAAGATCTTAAATTATAGGGTGGCTATTTGAAATTGAGGGAAAGTTTGTAAATTAGTCAGTGGTTGGAATCAGAGGTCTTTAAATATGATGTTTGACAGTTTCATGTTCAGAGCAATAGATGAAGATGCATATTCACTCCACCAAATCTGATGTTGTGACCAGGCGCGGATTAAGAGTGAAGCGGTGCCGGCGTACGCCCCCCTGCCCCCCTTAAATTGCCCAAACAAATTTGTTTAGTAATATTTTAGATCTAGATCTACTAAAAATCAATTAAACAATAATTTAATCTTTTTTATTTCCCTCACCCAATTACGCTCTTTTTCAACATGTATTACAAACACACTATTTAGTTATGTCATCAAACATAAAAATCTACAATTCAGGTAAAAGTGTCTTATATATCTGCCAAATCCTGTATTCCTGCTAAGAATTGCCTAAGCAGTATCAATGTTTCAAGACTAGATTTGGCTGAGATAAAAGAACTTTTCATATATCAGTACACGACGTCTTATCAACAGCTCTGAATCATTATCATGGCATTGTTTCAATTCCCAACTGTAAGAGCATTGGTCATGTTCTTTAAAGGATGAATAGAAAAAATTAACAATAAATTTTAACCTGGATAACATTATCATATAGCTGTATTTTTCTAATTTCAGAGGTCTAGTGTCGTAACAGCAGATAGTGGTCGGGCAAGCAGCCAGTCCACGCTAAAGTCTCCAGAAAAAGACGGAGTGAAAAAGAGACCATCCAAAAAAATGGTGACGTGCCGAGTTGCCTTATTGGATGGCATAACTTTTGAGCCAAAAGGCATTGATGTAAGTCATAGTTATACCATAGCCTTATTAACCCTTTCCCTGTTGAATATTCATGTAAGAAATAATCACATCATTTGTTGGCTGAATATTTATAATGGAAGGAGCTATCTGATCTGGGTCTACTCTGTTTGCAAAGGCATTAAAAGGAAAGGCTTTACTATATATTTGAATGCTGCAAGTTGAATTGTCGACCATTCCAAACTCCTGCCTATTTATGCGTTTGCATGCCACCAAATACTCAATCAGAGCAGAGCATTATCAGTTACCTACCCGGGGTACTAGACTGACCAGAAAAAAAATAATTATCAAAACCAATGTAAGAAAATACCGTGTGAACTAATTTTTTATAATGGTAAATGAACACAGTTATTTGGGTTATGGCAGAAACTAGAAAAGTGTCTATAGTTCCATTTATAAGTAAACAGAGCAGACTCTTTGAACAGTTGTGAAATAGCGTGTTTATGAAAGTAAGGGTTTTGTAACTGTTCATATATGTCAATGATCCGCTAATTACTTTATATACATGTATTCATATATCGTAGATAAACTAAGGTCAGTAGTGTAGATCCAGATCAAAGTTTTGTCTGATCCTGAAAGAGCAATTTGATCACTATCTACAGTAAAACCTGTGTTAACCCATTCCCGCATATAGACGCCTTTTTACGCTTCTGTAAAAGTCACTTTGTGAAACCATTGTGATAAATAGAGCATTTGCTCCATAGGAGCAAATGCTCTATTTATCACAATGGTTTCAACACTACACAATTATAAAATTTTCCTTTTCAGTAGTTAATGCTCATTTTCAGTAGATTTGTTCAAAAAGGTTGGATCTAAAAATAGCCTATGCGGGAATGGGTTAAGCGGCCAGTCAAGGAAAGCGGCCAAATTGACCGCTTAAGCGAGGTGACCACTTAATCGAGGGGTGGATATTTTGGGAGATTTTTCTGTTTGGTCAGACAAACGCAAAATATATCTACATGTACTTTAATGCCTTATCCAAAAGATTATGTATTTTATCCTTGTAAATACAGGTAAAATACAACATGTACTGTAAATTGCATGCACAAAACAAAAAATAAACATCAGGCAGAATCATTCGACACATTCGGAAATACAAACGTACATGTCTACACTTCAATCGATTCTCTAACGTGAGGAACTTACGTTTGGAAAAGGCGTGAATATTTTTTGTTTTGATGTTATCTCTTTTGATTCGGTAACGTTCAGACAAACTTCTCAACACCCCCATATTTGCATATTTATAACAGGTAAAGGAGTTGAAAGGATTATCAGGCCATTGATTATGATCTTGCCCTAAGGCCAAGGTCAACGCTTGGTTTTTTCTTTCACTTCCGACATAACGAAAAACACCGAAGCGGCCAATCTATGCACTTTCCCGACACAACGGAAGTTTCCGAAGCGGTCACGATATTTCGATCGGCGATTTCCGTAATGTCGGAAAGTTACGATGCGTAATCTCCATTTTGACATATGTCAACTGGCTGTGTATTGGGTTTTTACACATTTCAAACTGGCCGACAGGCTGTCTGCTGGCCGTCTAATGGGGTCGAAATATAGGGTTTGGGGTGAAATATGGTGGCCGCGGAAGGAAGGTGACCGTCTAAAACAGGTGCATTATAGACTGATTTTCGTCGGGAGGATTTCAAACTGACCGTTTAGACGAGGTGACCGTTCATTTAAGGTGACCGTTAGGTCAAGTTTTACTGTACACTCTTTCCTACTTTATTATTTTCACTTAACACTTACCTTCATACAAACACATTTTCATGCATTTTCAAATGTAGTAGACCCAGATCAGAGGGCTCCTATTGGAGCCATCTGATCAGGGTCTGCTCAGTTTGCTTATGGTATAATATAGATCTAATTCTACAGTTTCTGCCTGTGCCAAAATGTCCAATGTATGTACGCCATCTACAAATTCAGCTATTAATAAGTATTTATATTGTCATTATTTCTTACTGTATGAATATTAAACAGGGAAAGGGTTACGGAAATTTGTTAATCCAGTGGAGAGTTGATTTATTCAGCTTTACAAACTAGTTGAGAGAAGAATTTTTAACCCTTTACTCCATGAATATTCATGTAAGAAATAATGACCTCATGAACATTAATAGCTCATGGACAACTGAAGGTTTTACAATGGCAGACTTTTTAGAATCTTATCTGTATTATATCATAAGCAAACGGAGCAGACCCTGATCAGATGGCTCCTTTGGGAGCTGTCTGATATGGTCCTACTCTGTTTGCAAAGGCGTAGAAAGGCGTATTTATGGAGTACAGGGTTAAACAGCAGACCATGATCAGACAGAGCTGTCTGATCTAAATCTAATGTTTACAAAGGTGTAAAGGGCTCAACAGAATTCAAAGCAAATAGTTATTTTTAAGCCAGCTAATGTGTTAAGACAGATTCCATGTCAACAGACCTGGATGATGGTAAATTATTTATGACTGAAGGTCTTGGAAGTACCAGACCGACCCACAGAATAGCAGAACTGATGTATTGATTGCAGGTATAAACTTAGTAAACAATTCACTAGAAAGATAAACTATTTGCATGATAAATAATTGTTGTCTGGCTGAAATTCTGAAAGTGAATATTTCCTGCATGATTTTACTTTAAAAATGCTGTCATACTATTAAACAGTTTGGATCTTGATGAGACTATGTGTAATTCTATGTCTCATTTGGATACAAACTGTTTACATGGTAACTTGTTGTAAATTCATGGCTTCTCTACAAAAACTTAATAAAAAGGAAAACGATAAGATGTCAATTAGATGGCAGTATGAAATTGTGATAAATTTATAGGAATTATTGATTGTAAATACACAACAGGAAATTTGCAATGACCTTAGCTAAGAGTTTTGGTCCAAATTAGATTCTTCATTTTAACTGCAAGCTAGCTGTGAAACCATGATAGATGCAAACTGCAGTTTGGATCCAGATGAGAAGCATAATGTGGCATCTCATCAGGATCCAAACTATTTGACACTCTGACCACATATTTGCAAAGAAATGAGAGAAATATTATTTTAAGAATTGAAGCAGACAAATTGTTGCAGACAAAAAATTACTTAGCATACAAAGAGTTATTCCCTTTACTCCATTTATATAGACTTTCGTGGGCCAATCTCATTTAAATATTCAGCATCACAGGATTAACCCTTTTCTTCATATAGATGACTTTTGACTTCTGCAGACAGAGTAGAAGTAGACCATACTGCTCCTGTTGGAGCTGTCTGATGAGGTCTGCTCTGTTTGCTTATGGAATACAGGACTACAGATCTAATTCTGAAGTGAAGTGTGTGTCATAGTCAAACCTTTCCAAGTTAATGTGTTATTTGAAGCAATCAGGTCACGAATAGTCGTGTAGTAATAAATTCATAAATGAGTATTCATTGGGGAAAAGGATTAACCCTTTACTCCATAAATAAGCCTTTCTATGCCTTTGATAGGAGCCATCTGATCAGGGTCTACTCTGTTTACTTATGGAATAATAAATATAGATGTGATTTAACAGTTTCTGCTTTAGCAAAATGTTCATCTGTTAATATGCTATTTATAAAATTAATCAAATTAATCCTCATAATGCCTTCATTTTTTCATGAATATTAATGGAATAAATGGATTAAGGAAATCACGCAAATAGGTGGTCCACAGGTGGCAACTGTTAACTTTTTTGCATGCTAGCAGTGAACACGTGATTGTCTTTGCAAACTGTTTGGATCCAGATGAGACACCAAGTGACACTGTATTCTTGAAGAGAAATAAATGATTTTTGTTTTGCAAATTGTAACTGACAACCAGTGTTTACAGACAGGAATTATAAATTTAGTTTAGCTTGTAAAGAGTTTATTGAAAAGATGTAGAATCATACAGTAAAACCTTGATTTTTTGAACACTAAAATACATATCATTAATTATACCCCCCACAACGAAGTTTTGGGGGGGGGGGGGTATACTGGAATCAGGTTGTCCGTCTGTCCGTCCGTCCGCACTCACCAAAGGGTAGTTGTGTGACTTTTTCTAACTAGTCCCACAAGTAAAATCATTAACCTGGCCATCTCTTGTGACATTAACCTGGCCATTTCTTGTGACATTAACCTGGCCAGTTGTGGGACATAGGGTTAGGGTTAGCTTCCAGATCATTCTTTTCCAAAGTTAGAGCCAAAAATAGTTTTTCTTGTGGGACTAGTCACACAAGAAAAGATCAAAGGAAAAAGTCACACAACTACCCATTTGTTAGCATGTCCGTCTGTCCGTCCGTGGACACAATTTTGTCCGGCCTTCTTCTTCTACAGTTTTGCTTCAATTTTGTTGAAAGTTCATATATAGCCATATGACCATATAAACCTGTGCACCGCATATTTCCATTATGATCAGACCACTATTTCAGGAGTTATCTCCCCTTTTTAGTTCCCTGCCAATGTTTTCCGGTTTTCTGGACTTTTTATGGAAGTGACTCGAGATGTCAACTCTATATTTAGTACAAAGCTAAATCTAGATAAGTTACAGCTTATGTTACAATCTCAGCCAGGTTGAATAATTATTTCCAGAGTTATTGCCCTTGAACTTTAATTTTTTTCTTCAAATTTGGGATTTTCCAGACTTTTTTTGGAAGTGGTTGCAGATTTTAACTTTATATTTGGCATAAAGCTAACTCTAGATGAATTACAGTTTATTTCCCAATCTGATCAGTCTGGTTGAATAATTTTTGACAGAGTTATGGCCCTTGAACTTTAATTTTTTGTCAAATTCTCAATTTTCCGATCTTTCTTTGGAAGTGGTTAGAGATATCAACTTCATATTTGACATAGAGCTAAATCTAGATGAGGTACAGCTTAAGTTCAAATATGGGTCTGGTTGAATAATTTTTGTCAGAGTTATTGTCCTTGAACTTAATGTTTTTCTGAAAAGGTACCTAGCTTCAGAACATTGGATTTGACAAAAACCTCATGAAAGGGTCTTGTTTCTCTGAATTATTCTTCATTTTTATTACATAAATTAGGTTGGGGCATGTATTGTTTTTAAATCTCTTCATGTTTCTGTATGTACATATGTTCAGATTGATGATAGGTGTTCTGACAAGCAGACAGGTGGTGGGTATTTGTTAGCCTTTGGCTTACGGTTCTAGTTTTGTTTCATTATAGATCTTTAAGACAGGTAGCAGCTTAATGCAGGGTGAAAGGCATGCAGAAAGCTGCTCTATGAGCATTCTGCATGACTTTCACCCATTTATAATATTAAGCATCCACCAGGTGACCTGCCCAAAAGGGTCTAAATTATTCTATCCTAAAATTTCGAATAATCAAGATTTTTGACTGTATTTATAATTACTTATGTCATGTTACATGGCATTTTCATGCATGAGTCACATGGCATTTTCATGTCTGAGTTACATAGCATTTTCATGCCTGAGTCAACAACTATTTCTATAGGTAAATTCTTTTGTTATTTTTCAGAAAAATGCCACTGGACAGATTTTATTTAATAAAGTCACAAAAGAGTTGGATATTGTTGAGACAGACTACTTTGGACTCACATACAGAGACAAAACTGGCAAAAAGGTAAGTTTTAAGCCTTTCTTTTTTATGCAGTACTCACCCATTATAAATATTCTTTGTTCTTATTTTTGATAAAGACACAAAGCAAATAGAGCAGACCCAGTTGAGACAGCTCCCATAGGATCTGTCATATCTGGGTTTACCGTGTTTGCAGTCTTAAATTGGTCAGTGCTGAAGTAAATGATTAACAATATAATGATATCTAATAATATGAGCTTACGTTCACCAACACCACGTTCTCAAACTTAGGTCAAGAATAGTCTAAAACATGTTTGCATTGTACTCAGCTTCTGCTAGAGTGATGGAAGCTGGGAACCAAGTCACCAAGTTGACTTTCAAGGATATTCTTGAGTGTCGAGTCTCTGAG
This sequence comes from Azorinus chamasolen, assembly GCA_963576725.1. NCBI lineage: Eukaryota > Metazoa > Mollusca > Bivalvia > Cardiida > Solecurtidae > Azorinus > Azorinus chamasolen. The sequence continues at coordinate 44,306,334 of OY755243.1, read as the reverse complement.
ACTCGCACTACGATAGCATGTTCAAGCAAGGGTCTGGATAAAAATTGCTACATACCTAGCTGGTAGCCCTTTGAAGACTGGAACAACAATGTATTGATATTTGCACACAGTGTAGATCCAGACCAGAGAGCTAGAGGAGCCCTCTGCTCAGGGTCTGCACTGTTTGTCATTCAAAATCCTCTAGCAAATTCAATCCCTTCAAACTGAATGGACTCTACAGTTAAACACTGATGGGCCACTTCACTTTGAATATTCAACATTTAACCCTTTCCTCCATAGGCTATTTTTAGACCCAAACTCTTTGAATGAATCTACCCAAAAGGAACATTTACTAGAGAAATGTGAAATTTTAGAATTTTGTAATTTGAAACCATTGTGATAAATAGAGCATATGCTCCTATAGGAGCAAATGCTCTATTTATCACAATCAGGTTTCATTAAGTGACTTTTACAGAGGCGCAGAAAGGCATATTTATGGAGGAAAGGGTTAAAGGCTTAAATCAAAGACATAAGCAATTCACATAAGAAATTCACAATCAAAGCAATGAAAGCATCAATTACTGTGGTAACGGTAGTGATTTCATCAACATAAGTTTTTTGTGTAGATAAAAGGCTTTGTGTATTTTATCAACACCCCTCTTCTCATGTTTTACTCCTTGCCTGGTGTTAATTTGAAAGAATCTTTCGCCACATGCCAAAGTTATCAACTGCTGACGAGCTTGTGTTGATAAATTTGTCTGAAGTTGAAATAGATTTATTTCCAGCACTAAAGTTATAGTGAAGTATGTTTTAACAGTTTGCATACTTCTTGGAATTGTGAAATTTGGATTCATATTAGGCACTAAGTTACTTCATTCCTTATGAAGGTCTTCTTTGACTCTCTTAGTAATTTATGCTTTTCTGAACAAATGCAAAAACTACAAGAATGCAACCATTTTCCTGACAGAGATACCTTTGCAAACAGAGTAGACCCAGATCTCATGGCTCATGCAGGAGTTTGTCTGATTAGGATCTCCTCTATTTGCTTAATATGAAAAATGTAGATCTGATTCTGCAGCTTCTATGGACAAAACTTCAAATTTTCATATATATACATGTATATGCCATCCTAAAAGTTAATCTAATATTCATGTTGTAGACCCTGATAAGATTGTGCCTGACATGGCCTGTATGAGCTGAATATTTATCAAGTAAACAGAGGCCCATATTTATATAAGATGCATAAATTGAAGTATTTTCAAGAATAGCTCTTTTATTTGTCCACTGAACTGGTGACCCCCTCCCCAGTAGCTTAATTTTTCATCTGAGCTCTACTCACTGTCATGATGTAATGAAGTTCTAGTATTCTGGACTTGCACCAAATGATTTCAATGTGTATTTTCATTTTCAGTTTTGGCTCGATCACACAAAGAAGATCTCAAAACAAGTAAATGGTATGTAGCCTATTTATTATTCATTATTTATGGCAACTTGTTCTGTCAACACTGACAAGCAGTGAACCCATTCTAAAGCTGAACCCCAGATGAATTATTATCCCTTTACCTCATAGATAAGCCTTTTAATGCCTTTGCAACACTGTAGACCCACATAGGAGCCATCAGCCCTGTTTGCTTACAAAATGATACAGTTGAGTGCACAGTTGATACCATGGTGGAACATTTCCCTGTATTTGATTGTACAGTTGCTGCCATGGTGGAACATTTCCCTGTATTTGATTGTACAGCTGCTGCCATGGTGGAACATTTCCCTGTATTTGATTATACAGTTGCTGCCATGGTGGAACATTTCCCTGTATTTGATTGTACAGCTGCTGTCATGGTGGAACATTTCCCTGTATTTGATTGTACAGTTGCTGCCATTGTGGAACATTTCCTTGTATTTGATACCATTATTCAGCTAGTTGATATTCACGTACTCACTTTTTGTGTCACTTGCCGAGAGGCAGTGTGTCACATAGGGATCACTTTTCCATTGTCTGTCCGTCTGTTTGTCTGTCCATCATACTTTTTATGCCCCCAAAGCTAGGCTTTGGCGGCATATAGTGATCGCACCGTGCGTGTGTGGGTGGGTGTGTGGGTGGGTGGGTGGGTGTGTGGGTGGGTGGGTGGGTGTGTGTACCTTTTGTCCGGAGTATATTTCCTTTGTCACATCAGCTACGGATACCAAATTTGGTGTGTGAGTTCATCTAGGGATGGGGGAGTGTCGCGCACCATTTTCATGTCACTGTGACCTTGACCTTGACCTTTGACCTTGATTTTACAAAAAGCTTGTCCGGAGCATATCTCCTTTACCTTACCAGCTACAGATTCCAAATTTGGTGTATGAGTTCATCTTGGGATGGCGGAGTGTCGCGTACCATTTCCAGGTCACTGTGACCTTGACCTTGACCTTTGACCTCGATTTAAAAAAAAGCTTGTGCCTTACCAGCTACAAAAAGCTTGTCCGGAGTATATCTCCTATACCTTACCAGATACGGATTCCAAATTTGGTGTGTGAGTTCATCTTGGGATGGCGGAGTGTCATGTACCATTTCCAGGTCACTATGACCTTAACCTTGACCTTGACCGATTTTACAAAAAGCTTGTCCAGAGCATATCTCCTATACCTTACCAGATACGGATTCCAAATTTGGTGTGTGAGATCACCTTGAGATGGCGGAGTGTCGCGTACCATTTTCAGGTCACTGTGACCTTGACCTTGACCTTCGACCTCGATTTTACAAAAAAAGTTGTCCAGAGAATATCTCCTATACCTTACCAGCAACGGATTCCAAATTTAATATGTGAGTTTATCTTGGGATGGCGGTGTGTCGCGTACCATTTTCAGGTCACTGTGACCTTGACCTTTGACCTAGATTTTACACAAAGCTTGTCCGGAGCATTTCTCCTATACCTTACCAGCTACAGATTCCAAATTTGGTTTGTGAGTTCATCTTGGGATGGCGGAGAGTTGTGTACCATTTTCAGATTACTGACCTTGACCTTGACCTCAATTTTACAGTCCTTTTTAACGTTGAGAATGACTTAGGGTCCTTTTTAACTAAGTTTTGACGCTTGGCTCTTTTCTTAGCTATCATAATCGTCAAAGGTTCTGTTTCTAATGTTAAGAACTGACTCCTGTGTCATTTTTAACAACATCAAAATTTCATGTTACACCTGCATTACATTGTATTGTTTTTCCGCCAAAATGCATTTCGGTGTCAAACACTTTGGGGGCATTTGTCACCCTTGACGACTCTCTTGTTTTTTTTATTATAACACTTCTCCCAGCAGATGACACGTGTTCCTTTGAATACTCTTGCTTTTAAAGAATAATCATCAGCTTAAAATGGATAATTGTCAGTCTGTAAGAAAGGAGTCTTATGGTAGCCTTATGATTTGGTATTGCGTAGACTCAAGATTCTTGTGTATTGAATTAAGTTGTCACTTAGTTTTACTGTACGAAAATGGTATTACATGTACATATTAACCATAAATGTTGGAAACAATGATTGTATTGGCATTTGCAAACAGTGTAGACCCAGATCAGTGAACTCCTGGAGGAATCCTCTGATCAGGGTCTGCACTGTCTGTCATTCAGATCCTCTCACAGATTAAAAATGGACTCTACCGTTAGGCAGTAATGGACAGTCCCACTTCAAAAATTCAGCATTGAAGTTAAAGACAAATATTGGCTGAAGCATGCATGATCAATAGTGTCTGTGTGATCAGTCTTGACATTCTTTGTGTTTCTAAAGTAGTCTGGTATAATTTCGAATCATTGGTTATACAAACAAGGTACAATAAAACCCCTATAAACTGGACTTTAAAATCAGTATCTAAATTAGTCTTATAGACAGGTGGCAGCTTAATGCATAATGAAAGTCGTGCAGAAAGCTCCTTACAAAAGGGAGCTTTCTGCATGACTTTCACAGGGCTCCAGATAAGATGCGTAAATGAAAATATTTTCGAGTATAACTTCTTTATTTCTCCAACAAACCCTATGTTGTGACCACTCTTTAGAATCGTCTCTTTGAGACGATTCTAAAAAGTGGTCACAACATAGGGTTAAGTTGAGAAATGAGGATTTTAGTATTTGAGTATGCACTGTTATCTGTAGCTCTGTTTTCAACCTGCATTAAGCAGCCATCTGCCTGAAACACCTACATACACCTGTTCTTTAATAAAATTCCAGTTTAGAAGGGTTCTACTGTATATATATGTATGTTTCCTTGAAATTTTCCTTTCTGTCCGGACATAATTATGAGACTTAATTTTGATTTTGTACAAACTGAAATTCTTAGAAATTTATACATTTGCATGGATCCATAAGTTATGTGAGTTTGGAATGAATGATATGAGTAATTGTTAGTTACTACTGATTTAATTAACGCATCTTATCTGAGCCACTGTCATATGTATGAGTCAATCTTATCATACAAGGTATTTGTTCATTGATAATTTTTAAGACATTATCACTGATTAAACCCTTTCCCTCAAATAAACGTGTTTTCACGCGTTTGCAAACAGAGTAGACCCAGATCAGACGGCTCCTATAGGAGCCATCTGATCAGGGTCTGCTCTGTTTTCTAATGTCATTTGATAGTTCTGTTAGTTTACTTTTTCAAATGGCTACAATGTGCCACCTTCCATATTTCATTATAACTATTTTGTCCATGAATATTTAGTAGGTATTGAATTTTGAAATAAACATAGAACAGGGTTTTAGGGTTAACATTTTACTTGGCTATAAACTATTAAACTACATATCTGATTCATATCTATGGATGTCCTTGTGTTATGTAGTTAACCCTTTCCCTCATATAAACGTGTTTTCACGCATTTGCAAACAGAGTAGACCCAGATCAGGGTCTGCTCTATTTGCTAATAGAATTTGATAGATCTGTTTCTTTGCTTTCAAATATGTCTACAATGTTCCACCTTCCATATTTCTTTATAACTATTTTGTCTATACCTATTTTGTCCATGAATATTCAGTAGGTATTGAAATTTGAAATAAACATGGAACAGGGAAAGGGTTAATAGCCAGGTAAAATTCTAAAATGAAAGTTCCACAGAGTTTTATCAACAAGAGAAGCATTTTCCTTTACCCTGGCTTTATCGGATGAATATTCATTGATAATTCCACCATTATAAATATTTATCCTTTCCCTCATATAAACACCTTTTCACACCTTTGAAAACAGAGTAGACCAAGGTCACCCGGCCTACAGGAGCTGTCTGATTGGGGTTACTAAGCTCTGTTTGCTCACGGAATTAAATAAATCTGATTTAATAGTTTCCAGAGCTACAGATCAGCTAAGTAAATTAAGACATTTTCAATAGCAACTCCTTTATTTCTCCACAAAACCCTATTCTGTGACCACGAAGAGACGATTCTAAAGAGTTGTGACAGTATAGTGTTTCGTGGAGAAATAACAATTCTAGTATTTGAGTACGCACCAGCTAATACATATCGATGATGTCGTTATTTCTTAAATGAATATTGAAGGGGTAGGGTTTATATTCTTACATTGTTTTATATTATATAATACATGTACAATCATATACATTTTTTGACAAATAATATACAGTTAGATCTTAGATATTATATAAGCAAACAGAGCAAACCCTGATTTGAGTCTACTCTGTTTGCAAATGGGTGAAAGAAATCTGAGTAAAATGTTTATGTTGTTATATATGTCTTATTGGTACATGTACTCATTTATAGCATTATACCTCTCCAAGAAGGGTTTAACCCTTCCCTTGCTGAATTTTAAAATACATTTCTCCTTTACCCATGTCCTGTTGTATAAATACATATATCTTCACTGTGTACAAGTATTTCGCTGTGCAATCACTGCTGTGGAGTGCACTGGTTGCACAATCAATTTGTAAATAGTGCAGACCCTGATGAGACAGCTCCTGCAGGAGCTGTCTCATCTGGGTCTTCACTATTTACAGGTAGGTATAATAGCAAGCGAAGGGTTTAATAAGTACCAACAAGATTGGGTTTGGCTGAGAAAAAAGAGATTTAGCTCAGTTCTCAGTATCTTTGGATGTGTGGTCAGTAGAAGAGCATACCGATACACTTGCAGCTGATAAGATGTTTACAAAATGCATTGTCACATTCCCACATGCAGGGAAATTACCTGAGCCTCATTATCAATGTAAAAAATAGTTTTCTTCAGTTACCTCTTTACCTTGTAGATACACCTTCCAACTCCTTTACAAGTAGACCCAGATCAGATGGTGCCTTTATGAGCTGTCTGAGCAGGGTCTGCTTTGTTTGCATTTGAAAACATATAGGTCTGATTCTACAAAAAAATCATTTGTACATATTCCTTGTCACTTTGAATCTTTACATGAGGAAAAGATTCAAGTTGAGGTGAAGTGTTATAACATCACAAATCTGACTTACCTTCCTCCTCAGAGATAATTGAGGACTGTAATAAAATAACATTTGAAAATGAAACTACGGGTTAGCAGGGAGTTTCTTTAACACATTCCCTCATAGGCTATTTTTAGACCCAAACTCTTTGAATAAATCTGCCAAAAAAGAGCATTTACAAGGGAAAGGGAAAATGTTAGAATTGTGTAATTTTGAAACCATTGTGATAAATAGAGCATTTGCTCCATAGGAGCAAATGCTCTACTTATCACAATGGTTTCAAAAACAAAATTTTACAGAGGCGTAGAAAGGTGTTTTTATAGAGGAAAGGGTTAAAGAAATTGTATAGTCATTACTCATGCAAGTCAAGTGCTAGATTTTCTGACAGTATTTTGACAGACTTGAAGTAAATACTGGCAGTAAATAGTTTAACCCAGTCAACACTCAGTAACCTTAGTTACGTAAATTGTTTGGTACAATTTAAACCTTTCCTGTTGAATATTCATATAAGAATAATGACATCATGAATATTTAATTAGTTGATCTTTTTATAATGGGATATGTATAGAGGATGTTTTGATATTGTTAGAAAACGTTGAGTCAGATCTATTATATTTTCATAAGCAAACAGGGCAGACCCTGATTAAAAGGCTCTTATAGGCAGAGCTTAGTAACAGATAACAAGGCGTACACGAATACTAAAATCGTCATAATCCTATACTGTGACCACCCTTTAGAAATTGGTCTTGAAGAGATGATTCTGAAGAGTGGTCACAGTCTTAGGGTTTGATGGAGAAATAAATTTAAAGGAGCTGTTGTTGAAAATGTTTAAATTTAAGCATCTTATCTGGAGTTCTGTTCATAGGAGCCATCTTGATCACAGTCAACAATGGTGAAATTATCAATAGATAATATTTTGTTTCCAAATTTCAATTTAGAGAGTACAATAGTGAGTAGGTGTTAATTTATGGGATAAAAACTAGTCCATTATATATCCATCATACCTTTTTAGATGTGCGTAAAGCAAAAACCTGTGGTGATAAAGTGATGGTGAAAAACATTATTTAATGCTTATCAGTCTTGAGCATGTGTGTGCATCATGGAAAGTCATTACTCTTGAAGTCTGATAAGCAGTGAACGTAGAACCTCGCATGTAGATCTGCCTATATGAAATCATATATCTCAGAATAGTTTGTAAACAAGGCAAACATTAATATTTTGAATGTTGAAGTTGAAAGACCAGTGTTTCAATATGGAGTCCATATAATTTCCTAGAGGATTTTGAATGACAGTTGGTGCAGACCCTGATGACAGAAGTCTCCTCTTTGAGCTCTCTGATCTGGGTCTACACTGTTTGCAAATGCCAGCACACTTGACAGCTTTCTGCCTTCACGGGATTAAAAACTAGAAAGTTTTATATGTAGTTTGATTCTTTGTAGGCTAAAGGTAAATTGATGATATCATTTGTAAACAGGTTAGATCCAGATTAGATAATGTTAAACTTGTTATGATATCCAGAGCAAGATAAACATGCATACACAAGTACTAAAATTGTCCGTTCTCCACCAAACCCATTGTTGTGACCACGCTTTAGAATCATTTCTAAGAGACGATTCTAAAGCGTGGTCAAAACATAGAGTTTGGTAGAGAAATTAAAAGTTATTCTTAATTGTTTAAATTTATGCATCTGATCAGGACCTCTGATATCTCACCAGGATCTAAGCTGTTTGACATTCTGATTATGATTTTAAGAATATATAATAGAAGAAAATCTACAGTTGGGATATAGATGGCATAATGTTATTGCCCCTTTTCTTCAAGAATTGTCATGGTTAGCTGCTGTCTGATGAGAGTCTATTAATTTATGTTTACAAATAATTATATAAAAAAGGTGTCTTTATCAGGTAAGAGTGGGTAAACCATGCTAAGATGGAAAGAATGGTACTTGATCCCTTTACTCAATGAAATTTAATGTAAGAAATAATGGCATCATAAATATTAATTAATTTACAATAATTTTTACAATCACACCAGAACAGGGGAATGTTTGGCCATGGCAGAAATCGTAGAATCATATGTATTATATATTATTTCATAAGCAAACAGAACAGACCCTGATCAGATGGCTCCTACACCAGGAACCATCTGATCTGGGTCTGCTCTGTTTGCAAAGGTGTAGAAAAGCATGTTTATGGAGTAAAGGGCTAAATGCTGAATTGTCAAAGTTGATTGGTTCATCATTTTTTAGCGATGAGAGTCCACTGACATTCAGTTATATCTGAGAGGATTTTGAATGACCATCAGTGCAGACCTGGATCAGATTGCTTCTGTAGGAGTCCTCTGATCTGAGTCTTAAACTGTTCACAAATGTCGGTACACATTTTTTGTGCATTCAAAGGGTTAAACAATACATTTTATGTTGTGTTCATGTTCTAGGGTAGTACACAATTCTAACCCAATACATGTACATGTCTATGGCATTGTCCCTACAATACTAAATCTTGGGGCCATTAAAAATTGTATTTTGTGTTAAGTGGTACTGCATTGTTGGTTTCCACCCATTAGTTTAGCCCTTTCCCTGTTAATATTAATGTAAGGAATAATTGCATCATTAATATTTATTAGCTCTTATATGATGACATATATATATACCATACTTTTATGATGGCATGTATATATATATAGGGTGTTTTGGTTCAGCCAGAAACTGCATTAGATCTGTATTACACCATAAGCAAACAGAGCAGACCGTGATCAGATGGCTCCTGCAAATGTATAAAAAGGCTTTATATAAAGGAAAGGGTTAAGTGTTTAAACTCTTACCTGATAGAGATGCCTTTTCAGATCTTTGCAAACAAAGTAGACCCAGATTGGACAGCTCCTATAGTAGCTGTCTGATCATGCAGGGTCTGTTCTGGTTGCTTATGAAGAATTTTACAGTTTCTGCTATGACTAAACATTCCTGTGTTCTTATGTCATTATACAAGATCAGCTAATTAATGTATTCAGGATGTCATTATCTCTTACAGGGAATTACTTATCAGAGAATGGGTTGAGTGCTTAACCTTTACAGTGGAGGACACAAGTCAATAATGTCCTTTGCGCAAACAGTGTGGACCCAGATGATAGGGCTCCTAGAGGAGTCCTCTCATCAGGGTCTGCACTGTTTGTCATGTTACAATCTTCTTTAGAAAAATCCTTAAATATTCACCATAAGCTTGACCTGTTTTAATTTTGGAATAGTCCATTCAGTGTTGTAAGGGTTAAGATTAGATGTCCAGTGTGCAGTGAAGGACATTCTAAGTGCTTAGTTCCGGCTGAGACCGTCATTACCCTAAACTTAGGCAAATAGTTTAGATCCAGATCAAACTACTGCTGAAGGAACAGTTTGATGACAGAGTCTACATCATTTGCTACTCAGTACCTTTCATTTAAACTTATTAAAATGGTGTCACATGGTTTTATTCAGTTCTTCAAACTGGTTGAGAAGGAAGATTTGGTGTCCGGATATTTGGGATACACGGAGTATTGTACTTGTACAAGAGCAACTCTTAACTATTCTGAGATAGTGATTTAATTATGTTTTATAGGCATCATCTGTGCAGTACTACATTACTGAGAAAATAGATTTTATTGCCTTTATTGATTTCCTATAGACCTTCAAGGTTGTAAACAGGCTGTAATGATGACTCTTTATTAGCTCATTAACCCTTTCCCTGTTCAATATTCATGTAAGAAATAATGACATCATGAATATTTATCAGCTGAAGTTTTATAATGTAATTTTTTTCAAGGAAACCTTTTGCATTGACAAAAACTAGAGTCAGATCTAGTTCTAGATGTCAAAGGCAAACAGTGCAGACCTGATCAGATGGCTCCTATAGGAGCAGTCTGATCTGTGTCTTCCAATTGTTTGCAAATGTGTGAAATGGCATTTACATGTATATAAGGGAAAGAGTTGAAGGTTTTGCTTGACTATAGATAGGTAGCAATGACTGTCTGCTTAGCTAATGATTGGAAGCTTAGCACCTTTAATGCCAAATAGTCAAAATGGAATAGCCCTGATTTTACTGTTTAGTGGTAAAAATCCATTCAGTATGAAAGGGATTGAATTTGCTTGAGACTTTTGAATGACAAACAGTACAGTGGGTCTACACCGTTTGCAAATGCCAGTACTCTTGTTTCCCAAATTCAAAGGGTAAACCCTAAATTCCTTCATATGAACACTTTTTCACACATTTTCAAACAGAGTAGCCATCTGGCATGGTCAGGTTCTGCTCTGTTTGCTTATGAAACAGATCAGACTACAGTTTTTACCGATGCTAACAAATCCTGTATACGTTATGATTCCAAAATAAAATTCAGCTAATAAATATTCATGATGTTATTATTTTTTATATGAATATTCAACAGGAAAAGGGTTAATGTACTTGCAGCATGAATTCATTTTGATCCAGATCAGGTCCAAAGTAGATGTTATAATATATATCTGATCAGGATCACAGTTGTTTGCCACTCAGCTAAATGAAGAAACAAGCAAAGCAGAAAATGATTAACACTGAAGCAAATTAACCAATATTTATAGGCAGTGTGTAATTCAAATGTCCTGGAACCGTGCCAGGATAATGTTACCACATGTGGTTGTGATAGTCCTTTACTCCATGAATATTCATACCAAAAAAAATTACATCATGAAGTTTAATTAGATTAATTGTTATAATAGCACTTAGACAGGATTTCTGGCCATGGCAGACGCTGTACAATCATATTTATATCATATCATTAGCAGACCCTGATTAGAGGGTTCCTCCTGGAGCCATCTGATCTGGGTCTGCTCTGCTTGCAAAGGCGTAGAAAGGCATGTTTATGGAGTATTTATACCAGTTCTTTACATTATATATTACATTAAACGGTTTAAATTCTGTTAAAACAATCATTAAAAATAATTCTCGTTCTATGGGGTTGACGGTACCTTAACTCTTCACTATTTATGTAAGAAATAATGACATCATAAATATTTATAAGCTGAATTTTTATTATGTAAACTTGTCAAGCGAATTGATGTTTGAAGGAAGCTGTAGAATCAGATCTACGGTATATCATGTCTATTGTCATAAGCAAACAGAGCAGACCCTGAGCAGGAGTTGTCTCATCTGAAGCTACTCTGTTTACAAATGCATTGAAAGGTGTATATGAGGGAAAGGGTTATTATGCCTTTTCAAAACAGTTACTAAGGCCCAGATCAGACAGCTCCTGTAAGAGCCATCTGATTAGTATCTGCTCTATTTGGTTATGATTTAAATTATACATTCTGCCTTGACCAAAAAATTATTTTTTCTTATGTTATTGTAAAATTTCAGAGGGGTGTTGTAGAGGAGGCTTAACTGCAGAACAAATGTAATACAGAAAACTCAAAGCTTTCTGCATAACATTTCTCCTGCATTTAATTACTGTCATTTGCCAGTTAACCCTTTCCTGAGTTCTATGTTTATTCAGAATTTCAATACCTACTGAATATTCATGGACAAAATAGTTACAATTAAATATAGAAGGTGGAATATTGTGGCCATTTTAGAAAGTAAAGAAACAAATCTATCAAATTCCATTAGCAAACAGAGCAGACCCTGATCAGACGGCTCCTATAGGAACCGTCTGATCTGGGTCTAATCTGCAGTTTGCAGAAAACGTGTTTATATGTGGGAAAGGGTTAAACGTTGTCTGAGGGCGGTTTTACTGCATTTGCATTTTTTCTAGCTAATGCAAAAATAGTCCCAACATATCTCCATCATCACCTTTTACTGCTCTGATTTGATGATTCATATCAACTCGATAAGGGCCTAGACCTAGAAGAAAAGAATGTTCAGTTACACCATATTGCCTCTGAGGTTGAGTGTAGCTGTTCACCTTCAATTGAAAGGTGTGTATGTTGAAAGGCAGGTGAGATAATTACCATGCACATGGACCCTTCAGGTCAGCTGGCCTGGGTCTGTTGCCTCTTGATGAGATAGAAAAGGTGACACTGATCATTTAGCAGTCATTAGTGGAGCTTTTGAATGCGGAGACGAGCATGTACTGTATTGGCATTTGCAAATTTTAACCCTCTCTTGCTGAATTTTAAAATACATTTTCTCCTTCTTTACCCATGCCCTGTTGTATAATTACATATATCTTCACTGTCTAGAAGTATTTCGCTGTGCAATCACTGCTAATTGGACTGCACTGGTTGCACAATCAACTTGTAAATAGTGCAGACCCTGATGAGACAGCTCCTGCAGGAGCTGTCTCATCTGGGTCTTCACTATTTACAGGTAGGTATATTGACGTGAATAGCAAGCGAAGGGTTAATAGTGTAGACCCAGATCCTAGAGGAGCCCTCTGATCAGCTGGGTTTGTACTGTTTGTCATTAAAATTCTTAAGACAGAATGAATCCATTCATAGACTCAATAGAAAAGACTCAACCATTTAAAACACTGATGAGATGTTCCACTTTGAATATTCAGCAGTCAGCAGGTTAATTCTGTACCTTGACTATACTCAAGAAAAGAGAACTATGTCATATATTTAGGCAATCTAAGTAAAATATTTTCTAAACCGTGATTATGTCTCCCCAGTTATGTCTCTCCCAGTATACTGGGGAGACATTTTTTGGGGGGTGACATCCGTCCGTTCGTCTGTCTGTCTGATTTTAATTTGTACGTGCAGGTTCAAAAACAATTCTAATTACCCTTTGTACTTCACCTGTAAAGTAAACTGGATAAATAAAGTTGGCACTATTTCAATAACTTTAAATTAGACTGACATAATAGCAAATAGTCTACAATGTTGATTGGTTGTGTTGATTAACATTGTTTTCTGCCAACTATGATGGGCTAATTGGATGTCCCAGAGAGAGGGGAGCCGATTCAGAGAAACCCGGGCGTGATTCCCTACTCTTATTATCATTAATAGAGTTTCTATGGTTCTTTTAGATGCCCAGTGTAAAGCAGATACATAAACATTGAAGTCTCATCCGAAGGATTTGATAATAAGTAACAGTGTAGACCTAGAACCTTATCAAACTGCTTCACCAGGAACAGTTTGATCTAGGTCTACACTGTTTGCTTAGGCTTGTCTGTCATAATACTAAGGTTAATTAGGGTTAAGTCCTTCTTAAATGGCCCGATCTGGGTCTGCACTTTTTGAATACCAGTATTCACAGCGTAGAGACTTAAGCAGGAAGTGACTTATAACAGTAAAGTCAGATCTGATGCAATTTAAAAATTACCACATCCGAGTCAAACAAGCTTTGAGAAACTATTGAATGAATGTCAAACAGCTTGGATCCTGATAAAATGCCGAGTTTTTCTGGGTCTCATCTGGATCCAAGTTGTTTGCAAATGCAAGTCAGGATTATTTACTCTCTACTCATGGCCCCTTTGAATGAGTATGCACCACAGTGTAACAAGTTAAAGCATACATCTAGATCTGATGGACCGTAATATTTGATTTAAGATGCTTTGCAAGCTTAACCCATTCCTTCATAAACACCTTTTCATGCATTTGCAAACAGAGTAGCAAACAGAGTAGACCCAGATAAACACCTTTTCATGCATTTGCAAACAGAGTAGACCCAGATAAACACCTTTTCATGCATTTGCAAACAGGGTAGACCCAGATAAACACCTTTTCATGCATTTGCAAACAGAGTAGACCCAGAATAAGCCTTATCATTGTCGGCTCTGTTTGCTTTTGAAATAATTTAGATATGATTCACTAGTTTCTGTCTTGGTCAAAACATCCTGTTTACATATCATCATAAAAGTTCAGCCAATAAATATTCATGATGTCATTATTCCTTACATAAATAGCAAACAGGGAAAGGGTTAAGTGGTTGATTCTCCTGCCATTTATTACCTATACAAAGAGTTTGATAATCGAGATCCCACCTCACAAGACGTTGGGCTTGATCTGAGAATCCAAACTGTCACTCAGGCTTAACTTCTGCAAATAAAAAATCAGAAAGAATAGTAACTGTTTCGAAAATGTTGCAGAGCTCGAGGACAATTCAACAGATGTGAATTGAGCAGACAATAAAATTACTTGGCATGCAAAGAGTTTTAAAATGCACAACATAAAAGTACATTCTATGATTCAGTTAATATGAATTAGCAGAATTTTATAAAGGCTAGAACCTTTGACCATGGCAGAAACTGCAGAATCAGACCTATACAATATCTCAGGAGTGATCTGATCTTGATCTACTTTGTTTGCAAATGTATTAAAGGGCATATCTATTACAGTAGAACCTGTCTTAAGTGGCCATAAAATGATCTAATTATGGGTCTGTAAGGCAGATTGTAGCTTAATGCACGATAGGAGTACATTTGTAATGCAGAAAGCTCCTATAGGAGCTTTCTGCATTACTTTTGCCCTGCATTATGCTAACCCATAAATGAATGGCTACTTCGTTAAGACAGGTTCTACTGTACACACTAATGGGTCATTCCACTTAGAATATTCAGCATTCAAAGAGTTTGCCTTTAAGTAAAACTTATTTATTGAACCCCTTCGATCTGAAGGTCGTAAGGACAATTGACTGTTTAGATACAAAAACAAAAGCATACTGATAACACATTGTCGTGCAAGAGACATGTCTGTTTATAGTACCAACACACTTGTCATTAGTGAATATGGATTAGCTTTATTTTTAGATGTGTGTAATTAGATACGTATGTGCACTATGCAAATGTCATACATGACTCAGTTCTTCAAATAATAGGCTCTTGTCCTGTAGGAAGTCATTGTATCAGTTCTGTTTAAATGTCATATTTGGCACTTCAGGGTAACACCATAAATTCATCAGCAAATAGCCACCCAAAATTGATTCAATATGGTTTCGGTCATTTTATTTCAATCAAATATGATGGGGAAAACCATGATTTGCATGAATTAACTGAAAGCAATGTCTCGTGCAATTAAAAATAAGCTGTGATTTCTAAGAAACACATTTTCCTGTTCACTGCCCTTTCACTTTTTCTTGTGTTCATGATTTTCCTTCATATAAATCTTTCCAAACAGATAAGACCCAGATCAGATGGCTCCTGTAGGAACTGTCTGATCAGTCTGTTGACTCTGCTCTGTTTGCTTAGGAAACAACATTTACATATAGTCATATACATTACATTTCGTCTAAAGTTTTAACCAATACCAAAAAATTCTATGTACATGTACATCTGCCAGCTAAAAAATGTCATGATGTCATTATTTCTTACATTAATATACAACAGGGAAAGGGTTAAAATCATAACCCTTTATAATTACTCCATAAATACACTTTTCTACACCTTTGCAAACAGAGTAGACCCAAACCAGATGGCTCCTGTAGGGGTCGTTTGATCAGGGTCTGCTCTGTTTGCTTATGAGATAATATTAGATATAATTCTACAGTTTCAACCATAGCCAAAAGTGTCTGTGCCCAAGTGCTATTATAACAATCTAATTAATATTCATGATGTCATTATTTAGTAAAGGGTTAAGAATAGAGGTGTGTTGATCTGTCTTAGAGTGTTGATCCTTATGAGTACCGAGATAGGGTTTGAAAGAGAAATATAGACAGTCACGCTAGTGCATCTCCTAAATAGTGTCTATCTAGACAGGGCTCCAGATAAGATGTGTGAATTAAACTATTTTCAAGTAAACTTCTTTATTTCTCCACCAAACCCTATGTTGTGACCACTCTTTATAGTCACTCTATTGTTCATTGATGATTGAACCAGGTTTTCTAGGCCAAATTTCACCAGAGTTCAACAGTAGGTATAGTATCTACTGGTACAATGGATCAG
Organism: Azorinus chamasolen; assembly: GCA_963576725.1. Lineage (NCBI taxonomy): Eukaryota > Metazoa > Mollusca > Bivalvia > Cardiida > Solecurtidae > Azorinus > Azorinus chamasolen. The sequence continues at coordinate 44,290,143 of OY755243.1, read as the reverse complement.
CTGTTGGGCAAATTCTTTATAAGGGCATTGACCTCTTGGGACTAGATTTTCAATGTGCATTTAGCAAGAGACTGAAAGAAATGATGTCCCATTTATTTATAAATATTTGTGCTGGTTGTTACTTTTCAAGTTGATCTACCCAAATCTTCTACTTTTTACTTTAAGAGGAATATTGATTTAGTAAAGAAAATGTTTGATGATGATGGTAACAGTTGTGTTGGAAATAATATTAACCCTTTACTCCATGAATATTCAGATAAGAAATGATGACCTAAAAATATAAATTAGAATTAATATTATAATAACACATGGACTAAGGATGTTTTTGGCCATGGCAGAAACTGTAGAATCATCTATGGTATGTCATAAGCAAACAGCAGACCATGATCAGACAGCTCCTATAGGAGCTGTCTGATCTGGGTCTACTCTGTTTGGAAGGGCATAGAAACTAAGAAAGGTGTATTTATGGAGGAAAGGGTTAGAGGATATGGTGCAGTCTCAGTCCAGCTAGATGATGGCCAGTGGGTCAACTGTTTTGGATTCTAGGCATAAAAGTGGTAGCATAATGATATAGAAATCTTCCAAACTGTTCCACCTGATTTCATATTTGGTATGTCATGATTACAGCAGTATATTTACATAAAATAGTAGCCTTATTGTAAACTATTATATCTCGTGTCAATTGAATAACCTTTCAATCTGGTTATAAACAGCTTCGCGTGCTGAAATTATTCAAATGTAAATCCACCCACTATGGATATCAATTGGCTTGTTCATTCTAAAGTTGGTTCAATTAATTGTAGCCTATTAATTATGATGGCAAATAGTGCAGATCCATAGGAGACACTGACCTGGAACTGTCTCATATAGGTCTACACTATTTGCAAATGCAGACATGGAAGCAAATTGCATGGGAAAGGTTAATATGTAAGCACAGTTAACAAAGATCTATGGCTGATTGTGTCATCTGACCTTGGTCTGAATAATAGGGATCTATGGCTGATTGTGCTATCTGACCTTGCTCTATAATAGACTATATAATTTAAGTCATTAACATACTGTAGGTATTATAGTAAAGTCTGTTTTAACCCTTTCCCTCATATAAATGTTTTTTCACGTACATTGTATTTGCACAGTAGATCCAGGTCAGACGGTAAAGGAGCTGTCTGATCAGGGTCTGCTCTGTTTGCTTATAATGATTCTACAGTTTTGTCAAAGTCTAAACTCCCCTTTAAAAGATGTTCATGTTGTCATTATTTCTTACATGAATTCTGAACAGGGAAAGGGTTAACCCTCTACTCATTGACTTTTCATGCAAGATAAATGTATGTATGATTTTTAAAATGGCATTATGAACAAGAGAAAGTTTTGGCCATTATAAAAGCTGTTGAATCAAATCTATGTAATTTCATAAGCAAATGGCCAGAGCCTGATCAGACAGCTCCTACAGGAGCCATCTGATCTGGGATGAGACTATTTTGCAAAGGCAAGGACATGTGTATCTATGGAGTAAAGGGTTAAATGACCACAAGTTGAAGAAGAACCACAGAGTGGCAGGATGACAGGAATTCACTGGCACAATTTGTTTTATTTAATTATTACTTTCTAACCCCAAATAATTGTTATGAGTGCAATGATAAATAAAACTTAAATCATTAACATAGAGCATAAAACAGACTTGAGGGCATACCTTGAAATTGCGTTTTTTAAGGGATGTGCTCACTTTTTTTGTTACTGTGTACTCTAGGGACCAGTTTAGTACATGTTGAGCATGAGGTCATCCCTTTCATTGCTCATGTAACTGTCAAACTGATGTGGAACATGGTTGACAAGGGAGTTGATGTAGGAGCAAGTACAAGTTAACCCTTTATATATTTTCAAAAGGGCTTGATCTATCAGTGTTTAATGATTATGAGAGTCCATTCAGTATAATAATTGGATGTTAGAGGATTTGGAATGACAAATACTGCCCACCCTGTCAGATCAGAAGCTTTGAGAGATCCTCTAAGAGTTCTCTGGTTTAAGTCTGAACACTGTTTGCAATTGACAGTTAACTTGTTTTCTGCATTTGAATGGTTGAATTAAAAAAAAAACATCATCTTTTTGCTGCAGAGAAAGTACCAGGGCCAAATTGTTTCCTAGCTGTCATCTGAGTTAGCTGTTTACTCCGTAAGTTAATTCATGCTAGACTCCACCAATTATGTATATGAATGAATTTAATCCTTGTAGTAAATTTTATCACGGTGATAGCAAAGAATCTGATTTGTAGCCTAAGCGATCAGAGCAGACCTAGATGAGACAGCTCCTGATCTTGGTCTTCTCTGTTTGACCCAGAGTGTACATATGCCATCATAAAACTTCTGCTAATAAATACTCAGTGTCTCATCAGGATCCAAACCATTCGCACAGCTAGTAAAGAGTTAATAAATGTTTCAGTGTTGTTGTCTATGCTATCTGATAGTTGGTGTGAACTGGAGGAGAAATACGCTGATTCAGATATGTTTACTTGTGTTATCTCGATGTTCGTTTTTATGGACGATATATTCAGGTGTTTGGCATGTAGCTAGCAGTTCACTTGCATATCTGTGAACACTGTTAGTTTTACACAGGAGTTTGTGTAAACTCTAGAGCACTTCATTCATCATTGATCATTTCAGTCATTGATCATGCAACTTTGTACAATGCACAGGTATAACTTCATTGAACACAATGTTATCTTTGGTAATGAATAACCCTTTCAATGCTAAATTATCAAAGTGGAATAGCAGCTAGCCCATCACATTTTATACGCCAGTCTTCAGACGGGACGTATTATGTCGTGGCGCTGTCCGTTCGTCCGTGTGTCGGCACTCTATTTCAAACAAATGCAATCCTATTCAAATTTTCCCAAATGACAGTACACTTGTTTACCCCACATTCACAAGGTTAACCCATTCCCGCATAATGACACCTTTTGACGCTTCTGTAAAAGTCACTTTGTGAAACCATTGTGATAAATAGAGCATTTGCTCCTATGGAGCAAATGCTCTGTTTATCACAATGGTTTCAAAACTACACAATTCTGAAAATTTCCTTTTCTCTAGTTAATGCTCCTTTTTGGTAGATTTAATTAAAGAGGTTAGGTCTAAAAATAGCCCAAGTGGGAATGGGTTAAATGAAAAGATGTGTTGTTGAGTGTCAGTCAATAGAATGTGTGTTAAAATCACTTAGTTCACTTAGCTTTTAACCCTTTCCCTCATAAATATTCATGTAAGAATTAATGACATCATGAATATTTATTATTTGCATACATGTGATAACCTGCTGAGGCATGTCAGGTAGATTTAGGAAATTTGTCAGGTAGATCTGACTTTTGTCAGGTAGATTTTACTGACGTGACAAAGGAGGGAAAAAAATTTGCTTGATACATGTACTTATGTTTGTTATACTTTTTCACATTATCATTCATACTTTACCATAAATGCAGGCTGAAAGTGGCATACCATTATAAATCTTACATTACACACATAACATTTACACACTTAACCCTTTCCCTCATATAAACACTTTTTTTCACGCATAAATTTGCAAAGAGAATAGACCCAGATCAGATGGCTCCTACAGGAGCTGTCTGGTCAGGGTCTGCTCTGTTTGCTTATGATATAGGAATGATTATACACTTTCTGGTTTGGCCAAAAAATCCAATGTGGTGTTAAAATCCCCATTAACCCTTTCCTTCATATAAACAAGTTTTCATGCATTTGCAAACAGAGTAGACCCAGATCAGTCAGCTCCTATATAGGAGCAATCTGATCAGGGTCTGCCCTGTTTGCTTTTGGAATTTTAAAAATGTTTCTGTACTTTCTAAAATGGCAATAAAGTTACAATCTCCATATTTCTTTATATAACTACTTTGTTTATGAATATTCAGTAGGGACTGGAATTTGGAATGAAAATGGAACAGGGAAAGGGTTAAAAACAAATACTAATAAGTGGCATGCAGTAATAATTCTAGATTTTTTTCATGGGTCAAAAGTAACTTTAAAATCAATAGGCCTCAAGCCCAAAACACTGGGTTCCTTATTAAATAATGTCATGAAAAAAATCAATATTTATTACTGTTTTATCATATAATGAAAAAGAAATTCTATTTTATTTTATAATAACATTTTTATTTTATTTTTTTGCTTATTGTGTAGCCCTTATTTAGCTATACTCCCAATGACAACCTTTACTCAGTTCAAGTCAGTTAAACCTTTACTCAGTTCAAATTATTTACTGCAAACATTGAGCAGTCACAGAAATGTTGAAATCCCAACAGGGTCCTGAGTCCGTGTTTTAGCCCGTATCTACAATCGTCGCGAAAACTGATGACATTTCAACTTTATATAGTTATTATTTTTTGAAGAGTTTGCAATGGTAGATAATATTTCAGGGTGTTTTAAATTACTTCTTTAGTGTCCTTACCACTAATTATATTAATGAAAAAGTAATTTTGTGTACAAATCAAATGCATGATTATCAGTCCAAACAGTCTTATTTTCGAAGTGTTTCGACCCATTGCAACAACGAGGCCAAGCACAACTGTCTTTGACAAGGAAACAGGGAAGCATTTCTATGTCTTATAACTTAATTATGAGAATATAATTCCTATTATAGGGTCATGACACTCCTATGTCGCCTCGCTTGAGTAATAAACCTGTTGCATGTGATATTTATGATAGACGTTTGCATTTTGAGACGACTGGTTCCCGAACAATTTATTTGGTAAAGTCCAGTAGAGTGAAAACCGGAACCACCTCGTGATTATGTAATTCGGGTGTTTCTCCATGGTCTCCACAGGGGATTCTCTTGATTGGTCCCCACCAAAACAGACCAAGCGTGGATCACAGCATGATAGCAAGCTAAAGGTGGTCTCTGTGTGTACAGAACTAACAGATAAACTCCACCAGGGAGGAAAATGTATGTCTCTAAAAAAAATTGCCTCGCAAACTTTCAAAAACGTTAGATTTGCATACCGTTCCGGCAGAACGGTAAACCACCACTGAAAACGGTAGAATTCACCTACCGTCGGTAGTTATCACATGTATGTAAAAAATATTTGCTTTTTTACAATCATTGTGAATATATTGCAAGATATTTTGGCAAGGCAGAAAATGATGAATTAGATCTATAAAATGTCATTAGGAAACAAATGACCCTTATGGACAGCTACTGTAGGAACTGGCACTGATCTGTATTTAAGCCAGCTGCCTGATTTAAATTATCAACATTGTGCCAAATTGAATCATTGATCATGAGCTCAGCTGTTAACCATTTCCTTCACATAAATGCCTTTTCGTGCCTAAAATTGTTAAAGGAGTAGACCCAGATCCGTCTCTACTCCAGATCTGACGGCTCCTACAGACAGGAACCATATGATCAGGGTGTACACCTGCCATGATAAAACTTCAGCTAATAAATATAGGATAATCCATGATGTCATTATTTCTTACATGAATATGTAACAAGAAAGTGTTACCAAAATGGTGCCTTAAATTGACTTATTCATCTGTTGAAACTCCAGTATGTCGGAGATTTGGTGTCCTGATACAAGTACAATTTAGGGTAATTTTAATTAGGGTATTCAGTTTTAGCAACAGTTTGCAGTCCAAGATTAATTTCATGCTTTACCATAATCTGTTACACAGAGTGTCAAAGGTCAATCTAACCTCTCTGTCTGGCCTGGGGCATGAGGGTATTTATCATGGGTACAAACTTGTGGAATGTAAATGACTAAATCCTTAACTCAAACAGTGCTTTACTTTTCCTACAAAAGGCATTACTGGTATGTACTTAAGTTTCAAGGAATCTAGTGGTTTTGGCAGTTGTAGTAATTGTTGTAACAGTCATTATGAAAAGTGTTTCGATACTGTGCATTGTGCAGATTATGATACCGTTTATTCCGACAACCAATCTGATCTTTCCATTAGTCAATTTACTGATTAATTGGGCACTAAATTTACGTTATATAAATAAAGTTGTCCAAGAAATTGGTGAAGGTTCCTAACATTATTATAAGTATCATCCAAGAAGGATGCATTATGAGTAAGGCCTTCCGAAACTGGCTTAAAAAGTTGACCCTTATCCTGCATGAATATTCGTGTAAAAAATAATGGCATCATAAATACTAATTAATAAATAAATAAATTTGTTATAATGGCATCTTGGTCTACTCTATTTGCACTGGGGTAGAAAGGCATAATTATGGAGTAAAGAATTAAAACATGTATATCTGTCCAGTAGAAACGGAGGGTAGGGCAAAAACATTGGCAACATTGGTCTGGTATCCATTTACTGATCAATATGGAGTAGTTGGAACAATCCCTCATTTGTCAGTGGCCTGGCTGTCTCTGGTTTAGTTTGACCTGCAACACAATCCCTAGCAAGCCTTTTGAATGTGTGAGATGAGTTTATCAGCATTTGCAAACAGTCTAGATCCAGATCAGAGCACTCCTAAAGGAGCCCTCTGGTCAGGATCTGCACTGTTTGTCTGTCTTAACTGTCTTGCAAATTTACGCCTTTCATTCTGAATGGAAGTTGTATAATTAAACAGTAATGGGCCATAGTCCGCATTCACAAGGTTAACCCTTTCCTTGAATGCCAAGGCCTTATGGTTTGTGTTATGGGCTTGTATGATCTCTGTCAGGGCTTTGTTACTGATCTCCTTTCCCTCATATATATACACTTTGCAAACTGTGTAGATCATCTGTACAACAGAGTTACTTACCGGTAAGTCCCCTGTAGGAGCAGTTTGATCAGGGTCTGTTCTGTTTGCTTATGAAATTACAATAGATATGACTCCACGCAGTTTCTAGCAATATCAAACATTCCTGTGTACATTTGCCAATACTCAGCTAATAAATATTCACACAATGTCATGATTTCTTACAAGAATATTCAACAGGGAAAGGGTTATCCGTGACATATTGTGACCTTTCTTAGGAGTGTATTTCCAGAGCTGACATTTCTAAATGTGTCATGTGATCACCGGCTTATAAGCTGCTGATCAACAAGTTTAGTTGGAATGAAGGCAGAAGTTTTGGTCCTGATTTACTATCTCCCTATACTTTCTGTACAAACTTCTCTCTCAGCTCAAAACAGGACAAGTCAGCAAAGTTAGGGAGACTTTTTCTCCCTGAATTGCCCTCTTGCTTGAGCCCTGGTGATGCATGTACATATTTTAGCCAATCTTAATACATGTACTTTACTTCATGAATGTTCATGTAAAATATAATGGCATCATGAATATAATTACATGAATATTTTTAACAGCATTATGAACACAGGAGAAATTTACCATCACAGAGCTTACATGCAATTTATCAGGTCTTTATTATTTTATAAGCAAACAGAACAGACTGTGATCGAACGGCTCCTCTAGCTGATATAATTAAGTTCAGTCTGATCTGAGTCTATTCTGTTTGCTAAGGCATAGAAAGGCTATCTAAGTCTATACATTGTTATTGTATAATTGGACTTATTTGAGGATGATGGCATCCATTTGACATTGTATTTGACAGTTTAACCATGAGCACTAAGTTCATCAATGGAATATTTCTCTTAAACTGGATTATAATAATTTACTCATCCATCTATGAAAATTTATGATGTAAACCAACCAAGCAATTTTTCCTTGCAGAGTATCGTTATTAAGTATATACATGTAGTAAACAATGCATACGCAGTCCAGAGGCTGATACATTTTGTTTGCCACATGTAAAGGATTAAGGATGCTGGATGCTAAGTCATTCAACATCTTATCAACTCAAGTCAAATTGCTTAAGTACAGACTTCAAAAATATCATATGAATGTCAGTTCCATTTCGACCATTTTATGTTTTAGAAGGTGAGGCTACCTCAACACTCAGTCTCATCTATACAGGTACTTTACTCCATAAATATGCCTTTCTACACCTTTGCAAACAGAGACCCAGATTAGACGGCTCCCATAAGAGGGGTCTGCTTAGATGTTCGCATATGAAATTATAGATTCTACAGTTTTTGCCATGGCCAAAAGTTCCTGTTTCCAGACCCATGTGCTATATATTATAATTAATAATATAATTCATATACATGATGTCATTATTTCATGGAGTGAAGGTTAATAAGTCAATTTAGCACCATTATGATAACTTGAATTGATACCAGCGGAGCAGCAAATAGTGTAGATAGAGCCCAATCAGACACTGCTTCTTCAGGAACAGTTTGATCTGAGTCTACATTATTGGCCAGCATTTGTAGGGCCGAATATTATTTAGGATGATTACGGTAGTGTTTTCGCTGGAAGGCTAAAGGTCACAGATGACTATCTCACTTCAAAGGATATGTGATCTGGGTGGACTGTCATTGTATTGGGATAAATGTCAGGCAGCCGGACAGGCTAGTGATGTTTTAATTAGGAAGCTCGGTATCAGTCCTGACCTTGTCCATCCTGCTCAAAATTTCAAACACATTTTGTGCAAGAAGTGCATTTGTGACTACGTATGCAAATGGTTTGGATCCAGATTAGACAGAGTAACTCAGCTTTTCATTAACATCCCATCTCTTTGACAATTTCCAACTGTATTATTGACGGACAAGGGGGAAAAAAAACTTTGACAGCAGGTGACAATTTTGTAGAAAGTAAATCCACAGCTTGTATGAAGTTAATTTTATAACTCACATACATAATATATATATACAGTAGAAAAAAGTGTCAGGCACATAGTTACATGGTACCTGATCTAGATCCAAGCTATTTTCAAGTGCCATTGACATGTTATTTGCAGGGTAAGGTTTTAATTAACCCTCCCAACAGTTGACCTGGTATAATGCTTTGTATAGAAATTAGTAATTACAGATATACGGTAGAGCCTGTTTAAAGAGGCCACATAATTACTACATGTATATGAAGCGATCTATAAAAGCAGAACCTTTTCCTTGTTAAATATTCATGATTATTTATTAACCGAATTTTTATAATGGCATAAAATTTTGTACACAAGATATTTTGTTATTGGTAGAAACTGTAGAGTCAGATCTATTATAATTTCATTTGCAAACAGTAGGAGTCATCTGGGTCTATCCATTTTGCAAAGGCGTAGAACAGTAGAAATGCATATTTATGGAGTAAAGGGTTAAATAAATCAAGGAGCTGAAGATATCCAGAAGTTGTAAAATAAGAAAAGTAAAAGAAAATGACCGCAGCAGGAACCCATTTATACATGAATGACTTGCCTCATCGCTTGAAGTACTGGAAACAAGTTAAAGTTCTGGCATTTGCAAACAGTGCAGACCCAGATCATAGACTCCTCCAGGAGTCCTCAGAATAGGGTCTTCTTTGTTTTCCATTCCAAAAGGGTTTTCCTGTTATACTGAATGGACTTATCTGTTGAATAATGATAGAACATTCCACTATGAAGATTCGGTATTCAAAGGGTATGACTCAACCAGGTTGTTGCAGTCAGCTGTTTTCATTCAGCTGTTTGTCATGTCCAGACTTCTTTGCTTTATCCTTTGGCTGTATTAACCTATTCCCTCATAAAAAAGTTTTTTCATGCATTTGCAAAAAGAGAAGGCCGAGATCAGACAGTTCCTAAAGGAGCAGTCAGAGTCTGATCAGGATCTGGTCTGTTTGCTAATGGGAATGCATATATAGGAGCTTTCTGCATTACTTTTGACCTGCATTAAACTACCACCTGCCTTACAGACCCATAATTAAATCTTTTTGATGGTCGCTTATGGCAGGTTCTGCTGTATTTACTGCATAATGCATTGAGATCACATTCAGTAAACTCAAATTGTATCCTCTTAATCCTGCTCTGTCAGTTTAGGTTCATAAAACCTCAGTCATGTTTGCTATCATGCAGATGAATCATAAAGCAAACAAATTTGTGGTGAAGTGGTTAGATTTAAGTTCATTTATCACTAAAACTCAGTGAAACTCAGCTCAAACAACGGACAACAATTTGCCCAAGCCAGGTATCTCAAGTTAATATCAGTAGAGCTTACGGAGCACATGTTAACCCTTTATCTGTTGAATATTCATCTAAGAAATAATGTCATGAATATTTATTAGCTCAGATTTAAAAAAGGCATACTTTTTTGTTAGTTAAGTAGAAACTTCCATTAGCAAACAGAGCAGAACCAGATCAGGAGTATGCATCTAACCTGGGTCTGCTCTGTTTGCAAAGGTATGATAAAAGCATTTGTATGAGGGAAAGGGTTAACTCAAATTTGATTGAAAAATGAATTGTTAGTGCTCATATCTTGTATGTATGTCAGCTAAATATCTTATTTAATTAAAGGAGTGGTATGTACATGTATATGAAAGTTTCTAAGTCATTTGACCTTGACCTTGGGCTTGCGGGCAGCATGGGCTGGGTGTGCAATGAAAGTATGGATGGTGGTTTATGTGTATATGCAATTCCATGCCAATAGCTATAGTGGTTAGTGAGATATAAGACAATGAAAAAACTGCGACAACCAACTGCACATACCAATTACTGCACGTAAAAGCGTGACGCACGGATGGACAGACAGACAGACTGACATGTGCAAAACATAATGCCCCCTGACTATCGTCATCGGGGGCATAAAAATCTGACATCTTTGGATCTGTACATGTTTCAGACCATATGCTCCAATTTACATGTTTTATGATTATCTACCATTTCTTTTCTTAAACACATCTTTTGACCAGTTCATATTCTGAGCTGCCGCTACTCACCCTTTTAATACGTGTTAACCCTTTACTCCATAGTCTGTAAGATACGCCTTCTAATGCTTTAACCATTTACTCCATGAATATTCATTTTGGAAATAATGATGTCATGAATATTAATTCAGTACAGTGAATTTTAGCTAAGACAGAAATTAGTCATATCTATATTATATCATAAGCAAACAGAGCAGACCCTGAGCACACTGCTCCTTTCTCTACAGTTTCTGTCTCAACATTTGACAAGCTTACCCTATAATACAGTTACAAAAATGCAGCTAAGGAATATTCATGAAGACATGAATTTCTTGTATAAATATACATGAGGGAAAGTGTTAATGTTGCTTGTAAAAATCATTGCCTATGTCATTTCTGTAAATAGATTTTGTTTTTCATTTCTTAGAAAAAACACATTGTGTAGACCTTGGGCCATATTCATTAAGCTGAACTATTCAGAAGTTATACTTGCATCTACCTTCTGTTTCTTCATTCCACATATCCAGCAAACATTTGGGTTTGAACTGTAATCCTTTTTTTCCTTCAGAGAGAAAACTTTTGGCACCTTTGAAGAGTTGACACAGATCAGATGGCTCTTGTAGAAGCCGTCTGATCTGAGGGTCTGCTCTAAAGACTATTTGCTTAAGAAAAATACAGATCTGATTCTACAGTTTCTACCTTAGCCAGAAATTCCTGTCATTATTGGCCATTTTAAAAATCTGTTAATGATTATTCATGAAGTATGTCATGATTTTTTGCATCAATATTCATGGGGTAAAGGGTTAACCAGTCTATTTCACCTATCTACCATCTCTTATTATTTAGACAAAGTTGTGCTGTAGGAGTGTTGGAAAATAATTGTAAGTTGATAGATTAATTGTTTGAATGCTGAAGTTAAAAAAAAAAATGAAAGTGGAATAGACGTCATTATTTAATGATTAAGAGTCCATTTAGTGTGATAGGGTATAATTTGCGACAGGATTTTGATTAACAAACGGTGCAGACCCTGATCAGAGGGCTTCTCTAGAAGTCTTGTGATCTGGGTCTACACTGTTTGCAATTGCCAATACACTCAATTCCCAACATTCAGAGGGTTAAATTGGGCCACCTGTATTTGAATGAGGTCCTGTATTTGAATGAGGTCGCATTCTTGAGCAGCTCTCTGTAATATGATATTATTAATGACAGGTTTTTATTGCTGATTAACGTTTTGATAAAGCAACTCTCTTTATGCATGTTACTCATGGAAGATCTGTATCTCAGAGCAGCACTGTTGTGAGCAGTAAGTAATGTCGGCATGCTACCTGAAAACCCATGATTGATGTTCATTGTAATAATTTTTGATCCAAATGAGATAGCGTGAGTAACCGCCTAACTGGACATCTTCAGGGTCCGAAACCATTTGACATGCAGATCATGCATATTGACTGGCAGCTATATACATGTATGACTGGGCTAAAGGATGATTTAGGAGAGAAGGTTTCCCATATCCAGTTCATTTCTTCCTATATTAAGTTGCAGGAGATATTAAATGTATGTAACATGAAGGTATACCCAACACAATAGGAAAACTTTACTCCATGATTGCTCATGTAACAGATATTAACATCATGAATATTAATTAGCTGAGTTTTGATAATGGTATATGAACACTGAATAAACACTATTATCTCATATTCAAACAGTCTCAGCAGACCCTGATCAGACGGCTCCTACAGGGGCCATCTGATCTGGGTCAGCTCCGTTTGCAACGGCGTATGTATGAAGTTGAGGCTTTATCCCACTTTATTTCCCCTTGTCTGAGAGTAATAGCATGAGCCTTGGACATGGCTGGCATTGTGTCAGCTTTATCGTTTTATAGTAGATAGTGAATGAGTAATAAAACAAATTAAAACTCATTAGAATTGTCTTGAAGAGACAATTCCAAACTCCAAAGAGTCACAACATAGAGTCATAGAGAAGTATGATTTTAGTATGTGAGTACACACATTTATCTATTGCTCCGGTAAAGAGTTAAATAAATGCAGGTTGAGCAGCAAAGCTTATCTTTTCATCATTAGTATACAGCCATCTGTTTTACCTAGATGGAGCAAACTCCTTTCAAGGTTATTGCATATCGTTAAATCTTTCAACACGAAATAACTGGATCAAAGATACCATCTTCAGCCGGTGAAGTTTTTCTTCTTTTTAAAAACACCAAATGTCTTAACAGGTTGGTTCCTGATGAGTTATATTGTAGCTCATTTGGATTGGTAGTGTTTGCATTCTTAGGATGTGCTAAAGGCAGAGGTTCAGATAAGTTGCGTAAATTAAAACATTTTCAAGAATAACTTCTTTATCACCACCAAACCCTATGTTGTGACCACTCTTTAGAATTGTCTTGAAGAACTGATTCTAAAGAGTGGTCACAACATCGGGTTTGGTGGAGAAATGACAGTTTTAGTATTTGAGCACACACCCTTATCTTTTGCTCTGCTAAGCCTAAAAGGTCTACCTCCTGACAAATTGCTGAGTAAATTATACAGCAATTTACCAGGAGTCTGTTTAACTTTTTGAATGCTGAATGTACAAAGTGGAATTGCCCATCAGTATTTAGTGATATTAGAGTCTAATTCAGCATGAAAGGCTTAACCCTTTCCCTCATATAAACATATAATTTCATGCATTTGCAAACACAGTAGACCCAGATCAGACGGCTCTTATAGGAGCCGTCTGATCAGGATCTGCTCTGTTTGCTAATGGAATTTGACAGATCTGTTTATTTATTTTCTACAATGGCTACAATTAGTCAAGCTGCCATGTCATTATAACTTTTTCTGTCCATGAATATTCAGTAGGTATTGAAATTTGGAATAAACATAGAACAGGGAAAGGGTTAAATGTGCTAAAGGGGTAAGGTTTAACATTCCTGCATATGAATGAGTGTAATGTGGACCAAAACTCACTAACTCTATCAACTGTATCTCTTTACTCTACAATGTAGTTGCGTATGGAATAACTAGATCTGATTCTACACTTTCTGCCATGGTCAGAACTTCCTGTGTTCATAAAAAGTCATGTAATTAATATTCAGGATTATAAATATCATTGTTACTTACATGAATATTCATGAAGTAAATTAATTATGGGATAAGTAATACACTTCTAATCTCAGGGTCAGATGAAGTCGGACCCATGAAGTCAGCCAGTTTATGTGTGATCACAAACATTTAAAACCCGTTACTTCATGTATATTCATGTAAGAAATAATGAGATCATGACTTCATAGTGGCATATGATATTATGCCATGGCCACAAAAATCCTGTCTGTATACCATTATTAATTTTTAACCAAGTAATATTCCAGGACTCAAGCTAGAGGGCAATTTGGGAAAAAAAATCTCCCTAACCCTGCTGACTTCTCTCTATTTTGAGAAGAGGGAAAAGTTTAGATATATACAGAACATATAAGGAGATACAAAAAGATATACAGAACATAAGGATTAAGGAGATACACAATCAGGTCCAAAACTTCTCCCTGAATCCAACTAAACTTCTCGGTGATTGAGGGCTCCAGCTGGAGCCCTAATATTCATGATGTCATTATTTCTTACATGAATATTCATCAGGTAAACTTACATGATTATTCATAATTAGGTAATGGGTTAACTCTTTACCCCATGAATATTAATGTAAGAAATAATGACATCATGAATATTTAATAGCTGAACTTTTATGATGAAATAAATTATATACACAGGATCTAATCTGTACCATAAGCAAACAGCTGTCTAATCAGACAGCTCATATAGGAACTGTCTAATCTGGGTCTACTCTGTGCAAAGGCATTATAGAAAGGCGTATTTATGGACTAAAGGGTTACAGTCATATTTGTTACACAGGACTTCTTAGTATAATCTAAATATTTTCAGGTCATTTGATCATACTATAGATGAATCTGTATATATTTCACACTACCTGGCTTTGGAATGTTAAAGTTGGTATAGTAAAAACCCCAGTTTAAACTGGAATTCTATAAAAGGCAGGTGGTTGCTTATTGCAGGGTGAAGGTCATACTGCATTAACTCTTTCCTTTATGAATATTCATGAAATGACAGAAATGATGACATCATGAAATGTAATTAGATTAATTTTTAAAATTACATACAATGTGTTAACATAATAATTACATGTATGAGCTTTTCCCCAAAGCAGAAACTGTTCAATCATATCTAAATTATTCCTTGAGCAAACGGTCTTAGAGCAGACCTGATCAGACGACTCCTATAAGAGCTATCAGATCTGGGTCTACTCGGTTTGCAAAGGTGTAGAAAGGCATATATATGGAGCAATTCTTAGGGTTAAGCTGCCACCTGTCTTGCAGACCTTCATTGTCAATTTGATAATATCATACAAATTTGAGCATACACTTAAACCCCCATCTACACTGTAATACAGAGTACTGATGGGGTTTTACTGTATTAGGATGCTGAGTATTGAGAACCAGAGACAAAGTTAATTGTGTGTGAAATTGGAATTGTTTCAACCTATTACACATGCTAACCCTTTACCCAATAGCCTATTTCTAGTTTTGAAGACAGGTGACCACTTAAAGCAGGTTGAAAGTAAAGCAGAATGCGCTTTAATGCGCATTCTGCTTTACTTTCAGCCTGCTTTAAGCTACCACCTCCTAGAGTATAGAAACTATTTATGATGCTATATGTTCATTATTGTAAAAATTGGAACTATTTTCTTCAGCGGAGGAATATATTAAACTCGCTTAAAGCCGCTTCTATCAGGTAAAGGGTTAACAAACCTGGTTTTAACCACTTGAACACTTATAGACTGTCATCTGCAGTTTTGCCCACTTTTTCCTGTTGAATATTTTATATGTAAAAAAATTATGACGCCATGGATACTTCATTTTTTAATGGCTTTATAAATATACACACAATGTGTTAGTATTGAAAGATTTGTAGAGTCAGATCAATAATAAATTCATCAGCAAACAGAGCAGACCCAGATCAGACGACTCCTACAGGAGCCATCTGATCTGGGTCTACTCTGTTTGCAAAGGCATGAAAAAACGTTAGTATGAGGGAAAGGGTTAAAAGCAAACATCAGTGTTTGATTTTGCAGAAGAATTTGTCTCATGCAAAATTTCAAGTATAGCTCCTTTATTTCTCCACCAAACCCTATCCATGTACTGTGACCACTCTTTAGAATCATTTCTTCGAGATGATTCTAAAGAGTGGTCGCAGTATACAGGGATTGTTGGAGAAATGATGATTTTAATATGTATCCATGGTATGTATTATAAGTTCTTTATCTATAGCTCTGATTGCCTATCTATTTGCAGGAGGCTCATGGGTGTTTGAGTTCCAGGTGAAGTTTTATACGCCAGATCCCATGTCCCTGAAGGAGGACATCACACGATACCAGCTGTGCCTCCAGCTCCGAGTAGACATCTTCAATGGAAAGTATGTCAACTTAACCTGTTTCCTTTAATTATAAACGCCTTTTCATGCATTTGCAAACAGAGTAGACCCAGATCAGACATCTCCTATAGGAGATGTCTGACTGTTCTTGTTTCTGCCTGAACAAAAATATAATGTATTTATATATCATTATACAAATTAATCTCATTAACCCATTACTTCATAGGCTATTCTTAGATTCTACCTCTTTGAATAAATCTACTGAAAAGGAGCATTTACTAGAGAAAAGGAAAATGTAAGAATTGTTTAGTTTTGAAACCATTGTGATAGATAGAGCATTTGCTCTTATGGAGCAAATGCTCTGTTTATCACAATGGTTTCAAGAAGTGACTTTTACAGAAGCATAGAAAGGTGTATTTATGGAGGAAAGTGTTGATATTAATAGTGTCATTATTTAATCACTTTGCTCCATAATAATGTTGGCAAACAAGAGTAGACCTAGATCAGATGGCCTATAGGAGCAGTCTGATCAGGGTCTGCTTTGTTTGTTTATAAATGCGTTACAGATCTGATTCTCTATTGCCATGGCTCAAAATTTCTTTATTTCCCAATTTCAATACAATAATTTAATAAATACAGTTCATGTATGATGCAGAGCCGTGCATGTATATTCATTAAGTAAAGGTTTTAACAATACATTGTATATGGCAACAGTGTCAGACTCAAATGTATCAGAGCTATAAATGAGAGATATCGTTCAGTCTAATGTCTGTATTTACCAGACCTTGTCTTGTTGGATTTCATTAGAACCTAGTGAGTACCACCAAAGTAGGCTTTGGCAGACATTTATGGAAAATTCCATTGTCACAGATTTCATAATTATGCCTCATTTCTGGAGTTTTTGACAAGAGATAGTATTTCATATTATATCTTGGGTCCATGAATGAGTGAATAATTAAAAGCAAGATTGCTTTGTGTTTTGATGGGTTTTGTCTTTCATATTATATCTTGGATCCATAAATGAGTGAATAATAAAAAGCAAGATTGCTTTGTTTTGATGGGTTTTGACTTACTTGCTTACTGGTTGCTGGTTTTTTGCAGACTGCCTTGCTCATTTGCGACATATGCGTTGCTGGGTTCCTACACAGTACAAGGGGAGCTTGGTGACTGGGACCCAGTTGAGTTTGGCCCTGGCATAGAATATCTGCATGACTTCGACTTTTCTCCCGCACAAAATAATGAACTACTGGAGAAAGTAGCCGAGCTTCACAAACATCACAAGTAAGTCAAAAAATATATGCCCCACAATATAAAATATTTACTTTCTATGAGCTCCTTTTTTTCAGATGACAGAAAAAGAGTGATGGAGATTTGCTCATCTGAAATCATAGTCTACTTCCAGCAAGAGCGAATGTATAACTTTTAATGGTCATCATTGAGGGGTTCAGATTGATTGCCATTGAGGCTGAGTTCATCATGTCTCCATGTGTTGACTAGAGTTACCTGAGTTAGCCAACCAGTGTTGAAGATTTTATCCCTTTACTCCATAAATATGCCTTTGTATGCCTTTGCAAATAGAGTAGGCCCAGATCAGATGTCTCATGTAGGAGCAGTCTGATCAGTGTCTGCTCTGTTTGCTTTTGATTTAATAAACAGACAAATCCTGTTTATTTGAAGTGCTGAGGAACAGCATTCCATTTTGAATAATGCATGTGTTTGAATAAGTCAAATAATCTTGAAAGCATACGAAGACTTCATGCCATGGGTACAGATGGACCCAATAGCCCCACTCACCTATGCTTTTAAGAAAGATTTCAGTTATTTAAGCACAAGTGAGGAGTATTTTTGTCAGAAAATGTGTTAAAAAGATTCATTAACTTTAATTAATCATCATTATTGAATTGATAATAGGTTAACAAGTCAATATGATGCATTGCATAGCTTATAATGTACATGAATAATATAGGCACAAATAAAGCCGAGTGAATTTCACTATGGTCAGAAATCATCATTGGCTGCCACTCTTACTAGTAATACATGTACCATACTTATAGTAAGTATTGGGATGGATAAACATTTGCAAAATATTTTGACCAAGATCTAAAGACCATTTGATCAGAGGCTAAACTTTTTATCATATGAAAATATTACCAAAGGCCAAATGTGCATATCGTATAGTTTCAGACATTTACTTTACAGTAGAACCTGTCTTAAGTGACCATCAAAAAGAGGTATAATTATGTGCCTATTAGGCAGGTGGTAGCTTAATGCAGGTTAAAGTAATGCAGGAGCTTTCTGCATTAATTTTGCCCTGTATTAAGCAACCACCTGCTTCTTAAAATTCCTATGTTCAATAAATGAATTGTCACTTATGGGCACTTATTGGTCACTTATGTTCACTTAATGGTCACTTAAGACAGGTTCTACTGTATATAACTTAATATGATATGTATATACTTAATATGAACTGTTTGTTTTTTTTCTTCAGGGGTCTCACGCCTACAATGGCAGAAGCTCACTTCCTAGAAAATGCCAAGAAGTTAGCCATGTTTGGTGTTGATCTACATGATGCAATGGTACAGGGTTAAGACAGCATAATTATTTAGACGTTTGTTACTGTATTAAAACCATGATTTCAACCCTTGCCTTTTGTTGCCTTTGCAAACAGTGTAGACCCAGATCAGACGTCTCCTAGATCTATTTCTACAGTATCTGCAAAAGTGAAAATCCCGATATTGCCATTAGAAAAAATTCAGCTAAATAATATTCTTAAGTCATTATTTCTCACATGAATATTTATGGAGTAACGGGTTTTGTGTGGGTCTTCACAGTTACCCAGTTCTATTCAAAAGCACATATATCTGAATATTAGTGGTGTAAAGGGTTAACCCTTTCCTTAATACAAATGATTTTTCACACCTTTGTAAACAGAAGACCCAGATCAGACGGCTACTGTCAGGGTCTGGTCTGTTTGCTTATGAAATCCTAGTGGATCTGAGAAACTATAGAATCAGACGATCTGACTCCACAGTTTCTAGCAATATCAAAAATTCATGTGTACATAATTATGCTGTTATAAAAATTCTCAATTTTTCATGATGCCATTATTTCTTACATGAATATTAAACAGGGAAGGGGTTAAGATACATGTGGTTGGTAGCTTAATGCAGGATGAAAGTATACAGAAAGCTGCCATAAATAAAGGCTTAACGTTCATCCTACATTAACCCTGAACTGATAAATATTCATGTGAGAAATGAAGACATCATGAATATTAGATTCATTTTTAATGGCGTATGAACACAAGATTTAACCCTTTCCTCCATAAATACGTCTTTCTATGCCTCTGTAAAAATCACCAGTTGAAACCATTGTGATAAATAGAACATTTGCTCCTATAGGAGCAAATGTTCTATTTATCACAATAATTTCAAACTAAAAAATTCTTAAAAATTAAAATAGCCTATGAGGGAATGGATTAAGGCCATGACAGACCATGTTTAATAACTATTATTTCATGAGCAAACAGAGCAGAGCCTCATCGGATGGGAACCATCTGATCTGGGTTTACTCTGTTTGTAAAGGCTTTAACCCAGATCAGATGTCTCTATCAGGGCCGTCTGATCAGGGTCAGCTCTGTTTGCTAATGGAATTTGATAGATCTGTGTCTCTCATTTCTAAAATGGCTACAATGTTCCACCTTGCATATTTCATTATAACTATTTTGTCCATGAATATCAGTAGGCATTGAAATTTTGAATAGATATAGAACAGGGAAGGGGTTAAAAGACATGTCTTTGAGGTTAACCAACCACCAGCCTCTGAATATACCAATGTTTATTCATTTAGTAGCCCCTCCAGAGAGGTCCTACTGTACATGTATATAAGGGGATGGGGAAGTTCAGCAATAGGCCGGAAAATTATTTATGTTTGTAAAACTTTTAAGTAAAGGTCATTGGGATAAGGAGGCGTGGGAAAATAGGGGGAATATGTCGTGGCTGTGGTATACAGACATATAATTGAACTGTAAACTTATTTTTGGATGTTCATAATAGCTGTAGAGGCTGTAGATCAATTGAGAAGCTGTATCAACTTTTATGATTTTGCTTAACCCTTTCCCTGTTAAATATTCATGTTAGAAGTAATTATGTCATGAATGTTTATTAGCTGAGTTTTTCAAATGAAATGTGTACACATGGACTTTTGGTATTAGTAGAAACTGTAGAGTCAGATCTATTACAATTTTACAAGCAAACAGAGCAGACCCTGATCAGGATGGAATTTGATGAAACTTCATAGGAATGGTCCTCTGATGGTCCTCCATCAAAGTGAAATACAGTTGCCCGAACAATTTGATAATTACATAATACATCACTTGATCTAGTTACCAGATGAGCGATACAGGGCCATTCTTTAGTAAACTGACAGGTGCAAGGTCATTAATCTCATTTCAAGAGGATCCAAATTGTTGGACTCCCTGGCACTGTTTTTGAAACAGAAATGAAAAAAAGGAGGAAAGGGAAGCAAGCAAGTACATACAGTACAGCCTGTCTAAGTGACTATTTACTGGTTGAATAAAGAAATCTTAAAAATAATATGGTTACTTAATGCAGGTCTAAGTTTTCCAGAAGCATTGCTTTTGACCTGCAATTAGTTACCACCTGTTTTAATGATTCAGAAATAGACCTCTTTTTGATGATCGCTTAACCCTTTCCTCCATAAATACGCTTTCTACGCCTTTGTAAAAGTCATGTTTTGAAACCATTGTGATAAATAGAGCATTTGCGCCATAGGAGCAAATGCTCTATTTATCACAATGGTTTCAGTACTACAAAATTCTTAACTTTTCCTTTTCTCTAGTAAATGTTCCTTTTCGGTAGATGTATTCAAAGAGGTTGGGTCTAAAAATAGCCTATGAGGGAATAGGTTAAAACAGGTTTTACTTTATTACCCTAGTCTGAAGATGTGCCATACCCTACATACTGTAATTATTCGGACACCAAATCTCCCCTCTCCGCTGGTTTGTACAGCGGAATAATTCAGTTTGGCACTATTTTGACAACGGAATTATTAAAACTGGCTCTTCCCTTAATATTAATAAAACATAATATTATCAAAATTTATCATTGAAGAAAACTATTTTTATTACAAGCATTACAGATCCTGACCATAAGGGCTCCCATAGAAGCCCTCTGATCTAGGTCTATGCTGTTTGCAAAGGTCGTGTATACTTGGTTTCCGCACTTTAAGGGTTAAATTAGATTGATATAGTATCAAATAATGTAATATAGTAACAAATAATGTAGACTCTGATCCAATGGCTCCTTCAGGAGCAGTTTGGTTAAGAGTCAGCACTTTTTGCCTAAGTTTGTCCAAATACTTAGGGTAACTAGGGTCTTCAGACTGGAATGGCCTATCAGTGTTTAAACCATTCCGTCTTATTGATGCCTTTTGACACCTCTGTACAAGTCAATTTTTTGAAACCATTTTGATGAATAGAGCATTTGCTCTGTAGAAGCAAATGCTCTATTTATCACAGTGGTTTCAAAACTACTCAATTCTAAAAGTCCCCCTTTTTCTGGCAAATGCTCATCTTCAGTAGATTTGTTCAAAGAGGTTGGCTCTAAAACTAGCCTATGAAGGAATGGTTGAAGTCAGTTAAGATTCTTTACAGAAATGTCTATTGCTTAGCAGCCTCTATACTGTATTTCTTTTTTTGTCTTTTCAGGATTCAGATAAAAAAGACATCCAACTTGGAGTTTGTGCTAATGGAATTCTGGTCTACAAGGACAGACTTAGAATCAATAGATTTGTGTGGCCAAAAATTCTTAAACTGTCATATAAAAGAGATAATTTTTATGTCCGAGTCCGCCCAGGAGAGGTAAGTTTAAGATTCCGATAGTTTCTTCTAAAATATATCTTTTCAATTTAAAAAAGAAATTATTTGCATTAGCAAACAATGTAGACTAGAGTGCTTCTATAAGTCAAAGGTCAAAGTCCAGAAAAAAAATGTGGATTAACCCTTTTCTTTGCGAATATTCATGAAAGAAATAATGTCGTGAATATTTATTAGCTGAATTTTTATAATGGCAGATGTACACATGAATTTATTACTTTGGCAGAGACTGTAGAATCAGATGTATTAATTATAATTCCATAAGCAAAAAGGGCAGATCCTGATCAGACAGCTCCAAGGGAACTTATGATCTTGGTCTACTCAGCTTGCAAAGATGTGAAAAGGTGTCTCTATCAGGTAGTAAAGGGTTGAAAAAAATGTTCTCATTGTTCTGTTTGAAGTGAGGAAACTGTTAAATATTCTTAATCATGTTACAAACATTTGGAATTATATGATTTATGTTTTCGTTTATTTAACTATTTTCCTCATGTAAATGCCTTTTCATGCCTTTGCAAATAGAGCAGACCCAGATTGGATGGCTCCTGTAAAGTAAATCTACTGAAAAGGAGCATTTACTAGAGAAATGGATTTCTTTTAGTGTCGATTTGAAACCATTGTGATAAATAGAGCATTTGCTCCATAGGAGCAAATGCTCTATTTATCACAATGGTTTCAAAAAGTGACTTTTACAGAGGCGTCAATATGAGGGAATTGGTTCACTTGTTGATAGTTTGTATTATTGTTTGGTAAGTGTCTCTGTATGACTTTTTCAGTTTGAGCCACATGAACGCACTATAATGTTCCAACTAGGCAACCACAAATTAGCAAAGCGGCTGTGGAAAACCTGTGTAGAACATCACGCCTTCTTCAGGTCAGTGTAGCATCTCTCTACAAGAAGAATTCACTGGTCAGCTTCAAGTGGGGTGGGGGTATACTTTGATATTTTGAGGACTTAGCATTTTACCTGAGAGAAACATACATATATTTGGGATGGCAACGGTTATTCGAATATCTGAATATTCAGATACCAAACGAATTTCTGAATGTCATAATTATATTCGAATAATAAAAAAAAAAGCAAAAAAATGTATTTTTTTCCAGTCCTTAAAAATTGCTTCTTGATAAACCAGCTAGGTTAATCATGTTAATTGCATCAGGTCTATATATGTTCCATAAACAGAGAAGGAGACCCTGATCAGAATGATCGCTCCTACAGGAGTCATCTGATTTGAGTCTACTCTGTTATATATAGGTGTGAAAAGGCGTCGCTATCTGATAGATAATCAGAACTTTTGTTAATTGATTAACCCTTTCCTCCTTGAATACACCTTTCTCTGCCTCTGTAAAAATAACCTGTTGAAACCATTGTGATAAATAGAGCATTTGCTCCTATAGGAGCAAATGCTCTATTTATCACAATAGTTTCAAACTACAAAATTCTAAAAAATTTCCTTTTCTCTAGTTAATGCTCTTTTTTGGTAGATTTATTCAAAGTGGTTGGATCCTAAAAATACACCTTTCTCTGCCTCTGTAAAAATAACCTGTTGAAACCATTGTGATAGATAGAGCATTTGCTTCTATAGGAGCAAATGTTCTATTTATCACAATACAGTCTAATCACGATACTACGAATCACGTTCGAACGAAATACCGGTTTGCTACGAATAACACCCCAGGTCCCGGCCGATTTTGTTCTTGTTTCAATTGCAAAAAGATGCAAAAGTACGAAAATGCGAAACTACGAAAAACACGTTATTGCGAGAGGTTTTCGTAGTCCCATAAACACAAAAACAGTGGCAAAAAGATGCATTTTTACGAATCTCACCTGTGCGATGTTTTCACACTTCTGAGAGACATTCGTCGCTCCAGTCAGCATAATTATCCATTGTTGACACATCTGGCCTACCCGATACGCTTAAATGATCAGCACCCGTGTTTGTTTGTGACAGGATTAGACTAACTACATATCAAATGTCGCAAATGATTAAAGCTTGTATCGTGCAATTATGCACAATTACGTTTTCACACACATCGTGTTATAAATGATTACCATACAGGCATACTGACGTGTTTGTTTGTAGTAAATGTCTCAAAGCATATAAAACTTATATGCCAAACTTATAAAACCAGTAACACTGGTCATCAAACCTGTGTCTACACTGCTTCTATACGCATATAAACGATATCACAGTTTTCTATGCATTTTGTTTTTATTCCTGAATAAAAATATGAATGTATTGATTCGTTTCTTGTTTTATACATAACCCTTATGGATTGCTAGAAAGTTCGGTTCATGTCTCTAGTTAAAGGGAGCATTTAAATACTAAAATCCTTATGCTGTCACCAAATTCTAGGTTGTCACTTCACGTTCGAAAGAATAGTCACAGAATACGGTTTGATGAATAAGAACGAACAGAATCTTTGGAAATGACTCGTTTACTCCCTCCTATCTAGAGTTTGATGAGCTGGCATTGCGCGGTTCGTGTTTTTTACATAACCCGTTATGCACTGGAATATGACATTACACATTATGATTTGACCAACTCTTGCATGAGGCGTGTGAGTCAAAATCATTAATGTACACTGTAGTAACCGGGAATGTGAGTACATTGTCAAACAAGGCATAAACTATATTAAATATAACACAAACATGTACAGGAATATATTTATTATGCAACAGTAAATTGCGACAATATTATTATATATAATGACCAATACAATAGCGATGTATGGTATGTGTATGCATTCACTACGAAACCGAGAAAAAGTTTGTGAAAATTAGTTCGTATCCTAAAGATGCATTAATACGAAAATGCGAAACTACGAAGAATCGGCCCGACCCGGTCCCGATTCGTAGTATCGCGATTAGACTGTAGTTTCAAAGTACAAAATTCTAAAATTTTCCTTTTCTCTAGTTAATGTTCTTTTTCGGTAGATTTATTCAAAGTGGTTGGATCTAAAAATAGCCTATGAGGGAATGGGTTAACAAAAGTTCTGATCATGCAGAGTCTGTATTGAGTCTGTTTATGGCAGTATTGGAAATTACAGAAGATTCTTTATATAATCTTATTTTTTTATTTTCTTATATATTACAGCATAGTGTTATATATGCTTATTGATGCTGTCAGTGCTTTTCTTTTTCAACTCTTTACTCCATATATACATGTACATCTTTGCAAATAGAGTTGTCCCAGATGAGACGGATCCTTGTAGGAATCATCTGATCAGCATCTGCTCTGTTTGCTTATGGAATAATATAGACCTGATTCTGCATGTTCTTTCGTAGACAAAACCTTTCTTGTTGACATGCCAGTATAAAAGTTCAGCTAATTCATGATGTCATTATTTCTAAAATGAATATTCAAAGAGTAAGGGTTTAGGTATTTTGAGAAAGTTGTTGACTTTACCTTGTGATTTCTGCTTTTCAGATTAAAAGAAACAGACCCCCATCAAACGGACACTTTGTTTCCAAGATTCAACACAAAGTTCCGTTACTCAGGAAGAACTGCCCATCAGGCGAGGAAAGCTGCTGAACAGGTGCAGAGGAATGAACCCCATATTGCCAGAACTGCTGAACGACGATCTCTTGGACACTCCGATAAACCCAAATCTCTTGATGATGGTAAGAACAGAGAGGTTGTCATTGTAACATTTACAATGTGTTGTAATCCTTTACTCCATGAATAATCATGTGAGAAATAACATCATGAATATCAGTCAATGTTATATTTATACAAGCACATGGACACAGGAAATTTTATCCACAACAAACTAAAACTAGAAAATTGTGTGTAAGACAGCGATGCCCCGTGGTGGTGCTTGCCTAACTGCACGTAAGTTCCTAAGTCATTTGACCTTTACCTTGGGCTTGCGGGCAGCATGGGCTGGGTGCGCAATGAAAATATGGATGGTTGTTAATGTGTATATACAATTCCATGCCAGTAGCTATAGTGGTTAGTGAGATATAAAACAATGAAAAAACTGTGACAACACACTGCACATACCAACTGCACATAAAAGCGGGACACACGGACAGACAGACAGACGGATGGACAGGTGCAAAACATAATGCCCCCTGACTATCATCAACGGGGGCATAAAAAATGATCCATGCTATGCCATAAGCAAACAGAGCAGACCCAGATAAGACATTCCACTGAATTTTCAGAGTGTAATAGACTATCCACAACTGTAGAGTCCACTAAATATGAAAGGCTTAAATGTGAAGATTTTAATGACAAACAGTGCAGACCATTATCATAGGGCTCCTCTAGAGCCCTCTGGTCTGGGCCTATTAGCGTCGAACACTTTAGGTTGTAATGAAATACCAGGTTACTCTATACAGTGCTCCCTCCCTACAACGGCCCTCTCAATAAGGATCCCCTCCTTACAACAACGCATGCCACTGTTTCCGAAAAACAACAAGGCTCCAGAAACAACCTTTTTCCATCGTAGTTCTTTATGCCTCCATCAAACCCTATGTTTTGACCACTCTTTAGAATCGTCACTTTGTGACGATTCTAAAGAGTGGTCACAACATAGGGTTTGATTGAGGCATAACGGTTTTAGTTCTCGAAATCCAAATTATCTGGGGATCTGAAAACAAGCTAATTATGTTTGATTTTCCCTCCCTATAACAACTCCCTCTGAACAAGAACTACAATCTTCGTATCCCAAAGGGTGTCGTTGTAGAGAGGGAGCACTGTATTATAAAGTGTTTGAGTAGGTTATCACAAAAGTGTTCATTAGCAAATGTTTTTAACCCTTATCTCATATATATGCCTTCTAACACCTTTGCAAACAGATTAGATCCAGATCATATGGAACATAATAGGAGCCACCTTGTTAGTGTCTGCCCAGTTTGCCTATAGAATATACTATTCACTTGTTTTATAACAATGTAAGAAAATTAGCTAATAGACATTCATAATGTGTAGAGTATGCCATGAATATTCATAATGTGTAGAGTATGACATGAATATTCATAATGTGTAGAGTATGCCATGAATATTCATAATGTGTAGAGTATGCCATGAATATTCATCAGGTAAATGGTTAACTCTTTTTTCCTGTTCTATGTTTATTCCAAATTGCAGTACCTATTGAATAGTCATGGATAAAATAGTTATCATGAAATATGGCACTGTGTATGTGTAGCACTGTAGCCATTTTAGAAACTAAAGAAACAGATCTATCAAATTCCATCAGCAAACAGAGCAGACCCTGATCAGAGGGATCCTACAGGAGCTGTCTGATCTGGGTCTACTCTGTCTGCAAATGCATGAAAACATGTTTATATGAAAGAAGTCACAGTTTTAATAGTATAAATTGAGATCCTTGTTGTTTTAGGAACTCTTCAAAAGCGACCAAACGACGAGAGTGATATGTATGACAAGAAGAAAGATCCAAATGCCACAGCGGAGATGGGTGCAAATGCTAATGCAACCCTGCAAGATGGACAGTACAAAGCTGCCCCAGCTGATGTAAGTGTACGGCTTGTATCAAGGGCTCAACACAAAACTGTTCTACAGTAAAGTCACTCAAAGAAGTGTAATTCTTTAAATTTTAAAACAATTGGTAGCTTAATGCATGACAAAGGTTATACAGGAAGCTCTTATAGGAGCTGCATTAATTTTGTCCTGCAGTAAGCAACCAGCTGCTTTTACAGACTCCTGTGTATATCAATTGTGCAGTCGCATTAGTGGAACTTTACTGTATGTACATTCATTTAACATTTATAAGCATTTGCAAAATTTTCCTCTTCTAATGTTCTAAAAGCAACATTTTTGTTCATTTTTTTTCCTTTTAAATCACAATCAAACAGTGTTTGGATCCAAACTGTTATCACGAATTTGTCCCATAAATTGTTACAGCAATATTGCCTTTAGCCAACAGTGTCAGAAGAATTCGGATTAAACCTTTACTACATAAATATGCCTTTTAACACATTTAACAGAGTAGGCCCAGGAGCCATATGATCAGGGTCTGCTCTGTTTGCTTAAATTGATATTCATAATTATTCATGATGTCATTATTTCTAACACGAATATTCATGGCATAAAGGATTAATCATGTTGGTCTATTGTGTGTGTAGGTGAAGGCTAACTACATGCAGCTGCTGAGTGAGACTCCCACCATCAACAGTGAGACAAGGTGGTCAGAGGCCCAACAGGACATCCAGAAAGACCCACGCTACCATGCAGTGCCCTCTGATGGTCAGCGGATGGACTGGTTCGATGAATATATCCGGAATTTGGTATGCAGTTTGTTTTAGTGTATGCTCTTCCATTAGACTGATTTCATAGTTCAGTCAGTAATAAAATAAATGGTTGATACTCTGCAACCTGCTAGAGGTTATTAACCCTTTACGCCATATATATATATATGCCTTTCTACTCCTTTGCAAACAGAGTAGACACAGATCGGATGGCTCCTATAGGGTCTACTCTGTTTGCTTGTGGTATAATATAGATATGATTCTACATTTTCTGTCAAGGCCAAACATTCATGTGTCCATGTCCTATTATAAAAATCTAATTAATATTCATGATGACATTATTTCTTACATAAATATTCATCATCGAGTAAAAGGTTAAAGAAATGAGTTGTTTTGTCACCTGCTTTAACAGGGTGAAACTTAGCAATGTAAAAATGGCTTCATGGAAAGTTTAAACAGTTATCAAACCACCCCTTACTGTATACAGCTTTAAGTTGACACTGTTAAAATCCGTTGGTTTTGAAAATTAAACACCTACTTGGTAGTAGTTTATTTTCTTCATTCATTTACTCAAAGCAGTTTTGCCTTTGATTGGCGATAAAAGGTTTTGATTAGAAATCAAAGACATATCAGTGTTGAAAAAAAGAAAGCAGGGCACTATTTTGCACTTGTGTATAGATATTTAGGAATTTGTTACTATATTTAAAATAGTCCTGGATAATACAGTAAAACTTTGCCAATGCGACTACTCAAAAGAAGTCTTAATTTTGGGTTTTGTGATGGGTGGTAGCTTAACCCTTTCTCTCATGTAATAGACTGTTGACACCTTTGCAAACAGAGTAGACCCAGATCAGACAGCTCCTTAATAGCTGCCTGATCAGCATCTGCCATGTTTTCTGATTGAATAAGATACATCTGATTCTGAAGTTTCTGTCACAGCCAAAACGTTCATTGTTAATATATAATTATAAACATTCAGTCTATGAAATCTATGAAAGTTCATACAGAAATAAAGTCTTAACCCTTCTCTTGCTGAAGTTTAAATTACATTTCTCCTTCTTTACCCATGTCCTGTTGTATAATTACATATATCTTCACTGTGTACAAGTATGTCGCTGTGCAATCACTGCTGTGGAGTGCACTGGGTGCTGTGGAGTGCACTGGTTGCACAATCAACTTGTAAATAGTGCAGACCCTTATGAGACAGCTCCTGCAGGAGCTGTCTCATCTGGATCTTCACTATTTACAGGTAGGTATATTGATGTGAATAGCAAGAGAAGGGTTAAATGGTTACTTTAGAGAGGTTGTGCTTTACTTTTTTGAATATTTCAGTTGAAGACCGGCTACATGCAGCTTCTTCACGACACTCCGTCCATCACAAGCCAGACCACATACCCTGAGGCCCAGCAGGCTATCTACATGGACCCACGGTACCAGGCTGTGCCCACAGACGCTCAGAGGGAGCAGTGGTATGATGAGTACATTCAGAATCTGGTAAGTGTTGCCAGGAACCAACAGACTTCTATTGACAAGAGTAGACCCAGATCAGATGGCTTATGATTCATTGAAATATTATAGATCTGATTCTACAGTTTCTGAAATGACCAAACATTTCTGTGTTCATACGGCCGTATAAAAACTATCGTAATTAATGCTCATGGTATCATTATTTCTTACATGAATATTCATGGAGTAAAGGATTAATCTGTGTTTCCTTTGTTCATGTGCTATTATAAAAGATAATGTAATTGATATTCATGATGTCATTATTTCTAACATAAATATTCATTGAGTAAAATGGTTAAGTTGTTTAGATCCTAATGAGGTACCCTGTCACTCAGAGTCTCATCGGAATCCAAAATGGTGACAAATGTTCTTATTATCTCACTGTGGGCCTCTGTGTTCTTTACGCTCATAATATGATTGTTTCAAGACCATTGTTTGACTGTCAGTTAAGACCATTGTTTGACTGTCTGTTACAGAAGAAGAATGAGTTCATGAACCTTCTCCGCGACACCCCGGCCATCACCAGTAATACGAAATGGAGCGAGGCAAAGAAGGAGATCGATTCTGATCCCCGATACCAGGCCGTTCCCACTGACGCTCAAAGAGAAGAGTGGTTTAACGAATATATCCATAGTCTTGTGAGTTGCACATTTCTTCTGCCATTTTCTTCACATCTGCAAAATTAAGTTGCAACTTGTTAGTGGTGCCATGTCAGGGTCAAGGTCAAAGTGCCTGCAGGGATTACATCTTATTTTCTGGATCCAAACTGTTTGAATTGGTTATCATGTATTTGCTAATTAAGTGGTAGTTCTTACTACTTCAAGAATTTCGAAAATTTAATTATCCATCATGTGTATTTTGTATTTAGAAAATGAATTATATATGAGATTGCTGTAGAAGTCTGTTGCAACTGATATCCAATGTTGTGTACAAATGGATTAGCATCAATTATAATAATGATGATAAATATCCTCGGTATATATGTAATACAGGGACCCCCGCCATACAGTCCAGGGGATAGTAAGAAGGATAAGAAAGCAAAGGAAGATGAAAAGAAGAGGAAGAAGGAGGAAGAGAAGAGGAGAAAAGAGGAAGAGAAAGAGAGAAAGCGATTGGAGAAGGAAAAGAAGAAACAAAAGGTACAGAATATTCTTTGGAGATTGAAAATGTATGAAATAGGTTTATCTGAGCCGCCCTATGAAAACAGTGTAGACCTAGATCAGCCACAATGTCTGCCACAATGTCTGAGATACTAGATCTGGTCAGGGTTTACACTCTAAGTCAGGTTAATAGTATAGACCTCTTCTTCATTTTCAATGTAGTGGTTGGTCTTCATTGTTTGCAAAGTCATGAAGCACATATTCTCAGGGACCATTTAATTAGTACTGTATCTGATCTGTCTGATAATCTAGCAATTCCAAACTAAACTATGGATTTACATACTTCTATGTTTGTCAGCCTGTGCTGACTAATTCATAGGCACATGTTACAGTTAGCAGAGCTGCAGATAAAAGTGCGTACCCAAATACTAAAATCGCAATTTCTCCACCAAACTCGATACGATTCTAAAGAGTGGTCACAGTATAGTGTTTGATGGAGAAATAAAGGGAGTTATTCTTCAAAATGTTTTAATTTACACATCTTATCTGGAGCTCTGAGTTAGTTTTATTTTATCACTGCCAAGTCATAAGAAAGCCACTCACAGGACTGGCTGTAGTGGATGAATCTGGGATTACCTTTGCAAACAGTTTGGATCTAGATGAGAGGTGGAGTACTTGGCGTCCTATTCGGATCCAAACTTTTGAAACACCACTTATGTTGTTTTTTTTCTCTATGAAATGCTTAAATACTTTGAAATGTAAACCCTGATTAGACGGCTCCTACTTGGATTTGCAATCAAGGCTGCCATGCGGGGTATTCATCACCTTTAGTGATAGTTCTTGTTTCTTATATAAAACATTTGTATTTATTTATTATGTCTCCCCCATTTATGGGGAGATATATTGTTTTTGCCAGAGTTGTCTGTCTGTCCGTCCGTCCGTCCGTCTGTCCGTCACAAACTTGTGTCGCGCGTATCTCTGAAACCAGTTGGGCTAGAGTCACCAAACTTCACAGGAATGTTCACCAGCATGAGTTGTTGTGCACCTGGTTTTTTTTAATTATCTCCCCCTGATAATTTTGGAGTTATTGCCCCTGATGACTTAAAATTAGAAAAACTTTGTGTCGCGCGTATCTCTGGAACCGCTAGTACTAGAGTCACCAAACTTCACAGGAATGTTCACCAGCATGAGTTGTTGTGCACCTATGGTTTTTGAATTGTCTCCCCCTGATAATTCTTGAGTTATTGCCCCTGATATGAATGCTTAAATTTATACAAACTTTCTGTTGCACGTATCTCTGAAACCAGTAGGGCTAGAGTCACCAAACTTCACAGGATTGTTCACAAGCATGAGTTGTTTTGCTCTTGGTTTTTTTTAATTGTCTCCCCCTGTTAATTTTGGAGTTACTCCCCTGATGACTTAAAATTAGACAAACTTTACTTAGTGTTGTGCATATGTCTGAAACCACTAGGGCTAGAGTCACCAAACTTCAAAGGAATGTCGACCAGCATGAGTTGTTGTACAACTGGGATTTTTGAATTGTCTTCCCTTGATAACTTTGGAGTTATTGCCCCTGATATGATTGCTTAAAATTAGAGAAACCTTGTGTCATGCATATCTTTAAAACCACTAGGGCTAGAGTCACCAAACTTCACAGGAATGTTCACCAGCATGAGTTGTTGTGCACCTGGGTTTTTTGAATTGTCTCCCCCTGATAATTCTTGAGTTACTGCCCCTGATATGTTAACTTAAAATTAGAGAAACTTTGTGCTGCACATATCTCTGAAACCAGTAGGGCTAGAGTCACCAAACTTCACAGGAATGTTCACCAGCATAAGTTGTTGTGCATCTGGGTTTTTTAAATGTCTCCCCCTGATAACTTTGGAGTTACTGCCCCTTATGACTTAAAATAAGAGAAACTTTACTTTGTGTCACATGTATCTCTGAAACCACTAGTACTAGAGTCACCAAACTTCACAAGAATGTTGACTAGCATGTGTTTTTGTGTACCTGAGGCTTTTAAATTGTCTCCCCCTTACACTTGTGTATTGGAAAGAGGATGGGAGGGGGAGACATCTGTTTTAGTGACAAAAACAAACCTCTAGTTATATATGGTTTTACACATAGTTCTGTTATTTATCATTAGTTTCCCACAGAAGTAAGGGTCGTTTGTTAGAATTGGCATTTATAGGGAGAGTATGGTACATTTTAAATCTTAATGCAGAGCAAGAGATAAATGGGTGTACTCAGATACTTAAATCAACGTTTCTCCACCAAACCCTAACCCTATGATGTGACTACTCTTTAGAATCAACCATCTCTTAGAGACAATTCTAAAGAGTGGTTACAACATAAAGATTGGTGGAGAAATAAAGGAGTTATTCTTGAAAATGTTTCAATTTGCACTTCTTATCTGGACCTCTCTTAATGCAAGTAAAACTGTTTCATAGGATACCCCAAACTGCGCAATAAAAGAGTTATGACTAATTGTGTCATTGTTTGCAGGGGAAACCAGCAGAAACCAACCTCGATGGGGACAAGGATGAACTGGTAAGTGGAAGGCTTAACTAAGTTGTGGCTAGCACTAGATTAGAATAGAGAATTGGTTCTTGTTTTCATAACTTTTGCCAGGAACCCTCGACAGACTCTTAAATGTTGGTAATCTGTCTTCATTTATCAGGAGTTTTGGGGACAGGATAGATGTACAGTAGAAATTCTTTAACCCTTTACCTGTTGAATATTCATGTAAGAAATAATGACATTATGAATATTTATTAACTAAATTTTTATAATATAAAATTTCAACTGAAAGTTTTTGCTTTGACAAAAACTGTAGAATCAGATTAATATCATGTCATAAGCAAACAGAGCAGACCCAGATCAGATGGCTCCTACAGGAGTCATCTGATCTGGCTCTACTCTGTTTGCAAAGACTGCACTTATTCCAGCGATTAAAGGGTTAAAGACAAATGTTAATGTCTGATGCAGATTACATTCATTTGTTGAATATTTGAGAGTTTCAGATCTAGGATTGATTTTTTATGCAATTTTCCTCTTTCTTGACAATTTACAAACATCTGATGAATAAGTTAATTCTCTGTAGAAGTGCAAGCAATGGAAGTTTGTTCTTATGTTCCATTTAACCCTATCAAATGCTGAATTGGAATATGGAATATTCCAAAATTCAAACAGGTCATGGTTACCATGAATGTTCAGGGATTTGTTTTAAAGAAAAGTGTAACATGACAAACACTTAACAACCCTGATAAGAGGCCTCGTCTAGGAGTCCTTTCATTTGGGTCTTTACTGTTTGCAAAGGACATTGCTGACTTGTTTCCAGCACTGAAAGGGTTATCCCTTTACTCCATGAATATTTGTGTAAAAAGTAATGACATATTCAATATTAATTAGTTTAACTGTTATAATATAGCTGATGGTCATGAGAATCTTTGGCCATGGCAGAAACTGTACAATCATTTCTATATTATATCTTAAGCAAACAGAGCAGACCCTGATCAAACAGCTCCTACAGGAGCTGTCTGATCTGGGTCTACTCTGTTTGCAAAGGCTTAAAAAGGCGTATTTATGGAGTAAAGGGCACAGAGTGATGTAACAGATGAAGTGTGTAGCGCAGAATATGTTTTCTTAACTCATTGAGGATTATTGCTTGAATTACAGTGTCATCTTCTTTATAGAATCTCATGTTTCAGCACTTAAATGTTTTACACATTAAAGGTTACCATAGTATCTAGGTGGTAAGATAGCAATTATATTATACATGTATATACCAGGATAAGAAGGAAAAACGCCGTAGCAGTGGATTTTTCGGAATGTTTGGGAGGAAGTCCCAAAAAGACAAGGAGAAAGAGGAGGAGAAGGAGGAGGTAACTCCAGCTGCCAAAACTGAGGCAGAGGTGGAGGAGGAATTCATAGAACAGGTTCTGGTCACAAGCCTGCTTGCTTGTTTCTTTAGTATGGCAGCAGTAGCTTTACTGGAATATGAGAGTTTATTACTATACAATCATGTTTACCTCTAATTACACCCAACTTTAGTTGCAGTGCATGAAATATTGTCAAGATGAATCATGAATGCTGTTGCTTAGTAATCTTGTTTCTACTGAATGGAATCACTAACATTTTTCCATCATTCTGCCAGTCTGCCTGTCACATGTTCCTATGTCTTGCTTAACGCTTTCTCTGATGAATATTCATGTAAGATATTATGACATCATTGATATTTATTTGCTGAAATTTTATTATGGCATAATAGAAACAGGACTTTCTGGTTTTGGTATTGCTATAGACTGTAGAGTCAGATCTATTATAATTTCATAAACAAACAGCAGACAAGATACAGTAATTGCAGTTATTTGTGTCTTGAAGGGACATGTGTAAAGGGTTTAACAAATGAAACTTGCAGTATAGCTGTTACAGTTGAGTTAGTATTGGCAGTTTAACCCATTCCCTCGTAGGCTGTTTTTAGATCCTACCTCTTTGAATAAATCTACCGAAAAGGAGCATTTACTAGAGATAAGATTTTTTTTTAGAATTGTGTAGTTTTGAAACCATTGTGATAAATAGAGCATTTGCTCTTATGGAGCAAATGCTCTATTTATCACAAGGGTTTCAGAAAGTGAACTTTTCAGAGGCATCAATATTAAGGAATGGGTTACCAGCAGGGCAGAGTTTAGATCAAATTATGATCTAGATAGGTATTTATATCATGGGTCTTGACAATGTTTCTAGTCAAGTATTGAAAGGGATTTATTGCTTGTATAGTTTGAATCATATGTGCATAAACAAACCCAATATTTACAGTAAAGTCTCTCTAAAGTGACCATAATCTTAACCCTTTACTCCATCAATACACCTTTCTAAGCCTTTGCAAACAGAATAGAACCAGATCAGATGACTGCTGTTGGAGCCGTCTGATCAGAGTCTGCTCTGTTTGCTTATGATATAAAATAGATACAATGTAGAAACTCAAATATTGCTTCTATGGAGCAAATGCTCTATTTATCACAATGGTTTCAAAAAGTGACTTTTACAGAACTGATGTAAAATAGGTTACGCAACCACTTGTTTTTAAACACACCAGTTTCCATTCTTTTATTGGTCACTTTAGAGAGAGTGTACTGTACGTACTTTGTTACTTGAATTGTTGTTATTAGAAGCTTTTAATTTCCCTGGTCAACTCTTCTCCTTTTATTAACTACTGTCTCTTTAATCCTTTACCCCATGAATATTCATGCAAGAAATGATGGCATCATGAATATTAATATAATTTTTTAAATGGCATATTAAGACATGATTTTTTGCTATCAAAGCAGAAACTATAGAATCAAATCTATATTACATCATAAGCAAACAGAGCAGACACAGATCAGAAAGCTCCAACAGGAGTCGTCTGATCAGGGTCTACTCTGAGGCATATTTATGGGGTAAAGGATTAACTCAGGTTTGTTACAAATTTTACTTTCATCCAATACATGCAAGATTTTGAGAACTCATTGATTGAACTATATTCAGCTTGGATCCTGTGTTACACTGAGTTACTAGGCGTGTCATCTATATCGAAACTATTTTATAATGCCAGTCATGTGGTGTTGGATCCTGTGGGACACCGAGTTACTCAGCGTCTCATCTGTATCCAAACTGTTTTATAGTGCCAGTCATGTGATGTTGGATCCTGTGTTACACTGAGTTACTCGGTGTCTCATCTATATCCAAACTGTTTTATAGTGCCAGTCATGTGGTGTTGGATCCTGTGTTACACTGAGTTACTCGGTGTCTCATCTATATCCAAACTGTTTTATAATGCCAGTCATGTGGTGTTAAGCTGGAGAAGTGTTAACTATTTGAAGAATTGCTTGTACTTTTTTTTGTTTCAAAGGTATTGGTTTTGATAATTCTTTTTCTATTACACGTATGCTTCTTTTAATGCCCCAATATGATAATGACAAGGGCATATATTCTTACTTCTATCCACATGTAAGTGAATAGGTATGTACATATATATACAGGTGTATACTAGAAAAGTGTAATTTCATGTCTCAGCCATAACTTGATTTGCGTGGTGGGATTTCAGAACAATTTGGCATAAATGATCACAATAGGGGGATATCAAACAACAGAAGAGTAAATCTGTCTGTATTTTGTGGTATTGCTGTTATGCTTGCATTTGGCTTGCATATTTATTACAATATCATAGTCTAGTAAAACTGTTTATTAGTTTGGCAGGTAAATCATTTCGGTTGCTTGACACTCTTTTTTATCATATCTTATATCGTACACTATGGGGATTTTCAGATTTATTTACTTGAATATTGATGGCGAGGGTACTTGAAGGTGTTCACATATACATTTTATGATTGCCATGTTAGTAACACTTTGAATGCGAGAAACAAGTCATTTACAAATAGTGTAGACCTAGACCAGCGGGCTCCTTAAGGAGCTGTATGGACTGGGTCTGCACTGTCATTGAGAACCTCCCTCTCAGTATATCCCCTTTCATACTGAATGGACTCTTTCGTTTAACACTGATGTACCATTCCACATTAATAAATCAGCACTTAACCCTTTCCTTCATATAAAAATGTTTTCATGCAATTGCAGAGTAAACCCAGATCAGACGGATCCGTCTGATCAGGGTCTTCTGTTTGCTAATGGAATTTGAAAGATCTGGTTCTTTACTTTCTAAAATGGCTACAATGTTCCACCTTCCACATTGCATTTTAACTTTTGTTCATGAATATTCAGTTGGTGTTGAAATTTGAAATAAACACAGAACATGGAAATGGTTAAAGGGTTGAGAGCTTCTAACCAGGAATTCTCTGATGCACATTTCTCAGTATTTTATATACTTCTTTGAAAATTTCCAGCATCAGCCCTCTACATTTATTTGTGTATTGAATGGGCATGTGTCCTATCTCAGACTCAACCATTATGATCCTTGATATACTGGAAGAGAAAAGAATTAAGTGTCCACTTCTTACAAATACATTCCTCGTTTACTCTTTCAGACAGCTGTAACAGACAATTCTTTGAATTTAGCCTGTCTCTTTTATATGTCTTGCATGGTCATGTGCACATGCTACAGTTTGGCTGGACTTTGCTTTTCATTCTCAACTCATGTGTATGTTAGTTGGGTGAAAAATAGTAAAAATATTGTCAGAGTCATGATACTGTTATAATACATATAATTATATTGTTTTTGTTCTATCTGTTGGTTGGTTTGGCCCCAACTTTAACATTGGTCGCCATTGCACATACATACTTCAAACTTGACATGCATGTGCAATTTATGGAGGCAAATATTTTTAAGGGTGACTTATAAAGGTCAAGGTCATACATCAAGGTCAGAGGTCATATCAATGGCATAGTGTTTCACAAACAATTCTTGTTATTTATACAGTTGGATAATTTGATATTGTAGATGCATTATTGATTGTGAATATCTTACAGCTTAGACTCTTGTCAGACCCACCATCCATAGCAGTGACATTTTGAATTTACACAGTAAAACCGGATTGTTTTAATCTGCAGTGCAAATGCTGTCTATGGAGCAAATGACAAGACTTATTTGTTTAAAGCTTAGGTTATTTATTTGTTATAAGCATGTACACATTCAACTAATCCTAGATATTGTTCGGTGTAACAATTATATTAAATTCCCTTCAGAATTTGAGCATGATTTCCCTTTCAAACTACAAATGTATATGAACCACACGTTTCCTTTTTATTGGAAATTATTTGTAGTTATATATCAGAATATGAATTTTCCATTGTTATACTGTAACATACAATTGTTGACTTTATTTACAAGTGTGACCATTAGCTATGTTATGATATGTTGAAAATAGATACATGTACAGTAAAACCTCTCTATAACAGCCACTAAATTACATCAAGTATTTTGTGGTAAAGGCAGGTGGCTGCTTAAAGCAAGGGGAAAGTAAAACAGAACGCTCCTATTGGAGCGTTCTGTTTTACTTTCCCCTTGCTTTAAGCAGCCACCTGCCTTAAATACCAACCAATTAACACAATTTAGTGGCCGATTTAGAGAGGTTTTACTGTAAATTCCTAGCAGAGTAACAGATGAAGATGTGTACTCAAATACTAAATCTGTCATTTCTCCACCCAACCTTATGCTGCCACTCTATAGAATCGTCTCTGTGAAAGAATGGTCACAACATAGGGTTTGGTGGAGAAATAAAAGTTATTCCTGAAAATATTTTAATTTACGCATCTGATCTGGACCTCTGTTCATAGTGTTTTTTACATACATATGGAACTTGTTAGAGAATCTTAATCTGGATCATAGTGTAAATGAGCTTGTTTGGACAGAGAGATGAGATAAAAATGTTTGACAGTGCAGGTTCTGTGTACATGTAGTAAGAATATTTTTAATCACATGTCCTTTCTTTGAGTAGGTTTGTAAGATTTTGTTTGCCCTTTCAGAAGCCCAAGCCAGTCATGACCTGGGCTTTACCGGGTATGAAGGAAATGATGGAGAAAAAAGTCCAGTCTGATCAGGTTGTTTGTTATAATTAGGCATGGAATGGGAATGACCAATCCTTTAAGTTGTTACATGTTTGTTCAGCCAATTGTCTTAGTTGTTACACATTGGCTAAGCCGGTTGTTATAGTTGTAACATATTGACACAGTCTATGGCCTGGATTGTTACACATTGCCTCAGCCATTGTCATAATCATTACATATAGACTCTTCCAGTCATACTGTCTCAGAGTTTCAGATAAGATGCGTAAATTTCAACATTTTCAAGAATATCTCTTCTATTTCTCCAACAAACCCTATAATGTGACCACTCTTTAGAATCGTCTCGAAAGGACGATCCTAAAGAATCGTCTTGAAGAGACGATTCTAAAGAGTGGTCACAGTATAGGGTTTGGTGGAGAAATGTCGATTTTAGTATTTGGGAACGCACTTTTATCTGTTGCTCTGCTGTCTCAGTCACCTGTCTTGATTGTTCTTGTATTATGTATTAACCCTTTACTCCATGAATATTTATGATTTTTAGCTTGTCTGTTTTGAAGAAAATTCGAGCTATTGTGATCACTGAGTTGTAGGCGTTGTCATCGGCGTGCAAAAACTTTAATGTAGCTCATTACTCGAAAAGTATATGAGGTATCAACATGAAACTTCATAGGTTAGTAGATCTCATTGAGGGGAAGGCCCCTACATAAGAACCATAACTCTTTATTTCAAAATTTTGGAGTTATGGGCCTTTATATTTTTCAAAAAGATTTAATGTAGCTGGAGAAACACCAAATCAGACGAGCGTTGGCGACGCGCATTGGCGCCGCACGCGGCTCTTGTTAAATGGCATATGAGCACAGGAAATTTTAGTCATGGCATAGATTGTAGAATCAGATGTATAGTATTCCATAAACAAGTAGAGCAGACTCTGATAAGACAGCTCCTACAGGAGCTAGCTGATCTGGTTCTACTCATTTTACAATGTGAATATTTTTGTAAGAAATTATGACATCATGAATATTAATTGGAATGTTTTTTATAATGGCATATGAACACAGGTCATTTTAGCTCAAACAGAAAATGTAGAATTAGGTCTGTTTTATACCATGAGCAAACAGAGTAGACCCTGATCAGACAGCTCCTATAGGAGCCGTCTGAGATGGGTCTGCTATGTTTACAAAGGGGTAGAAAGGTGTATTTATGGAGTAAAGTGTTAACCATGTATTCAAATATTTTTATGTGTATGCAAAATAACATTGTATGTGTTACTAACTAGTTTTGCAGAAAATACTGTCCAATTTTTGTTATACGCTCGTCTTCAGACGGGACGCCTACTATGTTGTGGGGCTGTCCATCCGTCCATCTGTGAACTTTTGCTTGTCCGCTCTCTAACTCAAACAAATGCAATTCAATCATTTTCAAATTTTGTCAGCATGTATATTACCATAATGTCTCAGTCAAGTTTGATAACCAGCAAGATTGCCCCAGACACTCCAGAATTATCTCCCCTTTATGAATGTCCTTGAATTTTTGCTTGTCCTCTCTCTAACTCAAACAAATGTAATCCAATCCGTTTCAAATTTTGTCAACATGAATATTACCATAATGTCTCAGTCAAGTATGATAGCCAGCAAGATTATCTCTGACACTCAAGAATTATCCCCCCTTTCTTTATGAATTTTGGTAAACTTTTGCTTGTCCGCTCTCTAACTCAAACAATCGTAATCCAATCCTTTTCCAATTTGGTCATCATGTATATTACCATAATGTCTCAGTCAGGTTTGATAAATAGCAAGATTGCCCTTGATACTTCACAATTATCTCCCTTTACTTTATGCTACCTGATATGGAGTAATGGCCTTTCAACTTCCGGAAATTTGACGGGTGTATATATTGTGACATTTTGGCACTCTTGTCTAATACAGACTGATTTTTTTTTTGCTTTATTTTCTTGTTACCAATTATTGGGTTTTATATAAAATGCTGATTAGATGAACACAATTAGCCCATTTATTGAAATGTATTGGTTTTTCCAAATGTTAACTGGTATTTCAAAAGTTGTCGTATTTGTAATTTTTTAACATGGACTTTTGTAAGATCTGAAGAGCTTTTTAACACTACCTCATAAAACTCCCTTTTAATGCATATGCAAACAGAGAAGACCCAGACAGATTCTATAGGATATGCCTGTTCAGGGTCTGCTCTGTTTGCTTATGAAATAATAAACATCTGAGTGTACAGTTTCTGAAATGTCCAAAGAGTTTCTTGTTCATGGGCCATTATAAAAATGCAGCTAATGACTACTGGTATTAAAAAAAATTATGAAGTCATGAATTCTTGTATAAATATTCATAAGGAAAATCATTTTTCGACAGTTTACTGTTGTCATTGTTTTGCATGGCCATTTCCTGGAATCGCCATACCAATTTTAACCTTTTCCCTGATATGGGTTAACTTGTTTCAGTATGACTGAAATCTAAACATTTAAACCCTTACTCCATGAATATTACTCCATGAATATTTATGGAGGAAACAATGACATCATGAATATTAATAAGATCAATTGTTATAATATCACATGGACACAGGAATTTTGGCCATGGGAGAAACTGTAGAATCATATCTATATCATAAGCAAAAGGAGCAGACCGTGGTCATATGACTCCTATAGGAGCTGTCTGATCTAGGTTTACTTTGTTTACAAAGATATAGAAAGACATATTTATGGAATATTCTGATCTAGGTCTTAACTGTTTGCAAATGTCAGTACACTATTTCCCACATTCAAAGAGTTAAAACAGGAATGATAGTTATATGCATTTTAGTTTAGTAACGGTATTGTTGTATTGTTTTTAACTAATAATTACTTGTAGATAGTTTGAAGTTACATTGAGTTATTGCAAAACATGTTAATCATGCAAACAGTTACACAATAATTTATGTCTCCTATTCATTACACTTTATGGCGTTTAAAATACTTTTTATGACCGTCATGAAAAAGATACGGACATAAGTGATCCAATTTTGCCCAAATTGTGGCTCCATGCAAAACAAAAATGTGAAAATCGTGTAGATGGCACTGGCATGTATTCATTTGACTGTCCTATACATTCTGCTATGATAGACACATCATTGCGTATTGTAACACTCACCCAACCATTTACTTCATACATTAACCTTTTAATGTCTTTGCAAACAGAGTAGACTAAGATCAGACAGTTTTTTGTAGGATCCGTCTGATCAGGGTCTTCTCTGTTTGCTTATAGAATCATATAGATCTGTTTCTACAGTTTCTCCCATGACCAAAAGTTCCTGTGTTTTGTGCCATTATAACAATCAATATACATGTAATTAATATTCGTGATGTCAGTATTTCTTACAAGAATATTCATGAAGTAAATGGTTAATCAGTTGTATTTTTAATAAGCTTTTTTTTTTTTTTTTATCTTAGTCAAATCATGGTATAGTTAACATTTTAAAGTAATATTTAGTACCACTATTAGATATTTATCTATAATCAAGGGAGAATACACAGATTGTTAATTAGTTTCTGCTGGTAAAATCTTTAGTTTAGGTATAGACACTTGATAGTTAATTGTCATCTAATTGTTATAGGCCAAAGAGGAAGAGACTGACAAATCATGCACAGTGCCTCGTATTGAAATAGATGAGGCACCTGTCTCTGAAACAGAGAGCCAAGAACCAGAAACTCAGGAATCTGAGGCTGTAAAGCAGCCTGAGCCAGAAGAAGTAGTGGAACCGGAAACCGTAGAGTTAGTAGAGCACTCTATAACACAGGAGAGTGTCGCCACTGAACCAGTGGCAGATAACTCAGAAATAAGCCCAGAAGAAGCTGTGCAAGCTGAGGCAGCTGTAATTGTAAAAGATGTAATTGAAAAAGCAATAGAAGTTGTTGAGGCAGAGTCTGCTCCACTTGAAGCAGCAGTAACAATGGAGGAGGAGAAGAAAGACATAGTGCTAACAGATGATCAGGTTTCATTTTCTAGGCCTGCCATAGAAAGGGAATGCTGCATATGGATGTTGTATTTAGTATTGAATCACCATATTAACTCTAGATATTCGGACACTTTATCTCCACTGTCCACTAGTTTGTGAAGCTGAATAATTTCAATTTGGATCTACAATGTATATTGAAAACTTTTAATTAGACTGACGTAGTAGCAAATAGTGTAGACCCTGATCAAACTGCTCCTTCAGGAACAGTTTGATCTGGGTCTGCACAATTTACCTAAATTTTTCTGTCCAAATATCTGTGGTAATTTGGGTAGTCATTAGTTCAGCTAGTTTCTCTCTCATGCAAGAACAAGAGTACCGGTATGCATTTTTTAAACCTGAGCACTGTACAA
Source organism: Azorinus chamasolen (assembly GCA_963576725.1). Lineage (NCBI taxonomy): Eukaryota > Metazoa > Mollusca > Bivalvia > Cardiida > Solecurtidae > Azorinus > Azorinus chamasolen. The sequence continues at coordinate 44,246,424 of OY755243.1, read as the reverse complement.
AAATAAATGTCTGAAATGTGTCTCTATGTAGAAAAAGGTTAAATTTTCTTGATAAATAAGTACAACCGTACAGTGTATTGCAGTTTTCAATATTGCTAATTTTAAAGTTTGATCATGAGAGGGATGCACTGGTTGTTTGAGCTATTTTATGTTGTCACTGATAATACAGTTCTGTCTTTCAGAAACTTAAGAGCCTTACCTCATAAAACCAAACCATGATATTTATTAGTTTGACTAATCCTACTTTTATTTGAATTGTTGAACTGTATGTTGGCTGTATTCACATGTATGTATGACTGAATGGAAGTGTTTCTAGTGTTAGGTCTGGTAAGATGTACTGGTTCGGTACAGAGCACAGTTCTGCTGCTGATAATTCAAGGGCTTAGTGTAAAGGAAATGTCACTACGCTCCAATGGCAACTCTTTGGTATCAGTGTGCATAGGTCCAGATAAGATTGATAAATAATTCCTTTTTTCAAAAATAACCTCTTTATTTTCCCACCAAACCCTATGTTGTGACCACTCTTTAGAATCATCTCGTCAAAACATAGGATGTGGTGGAGAAGTGACAAATTTAGTATCTGAGTACAGAGCTACAGATAAAGGTGCGTACCCAATCTGAGTACAGAGCTACAGATAAAGGTGCGTACCCAAATACTAAAGTACAGAGCTACAGATAAAGGTGCGTACCCAAATACTAAAGTACAGAGCTACAGATAAAGGTGCGTACCCAAATACTAAAATCGTCATTTCTCCACCAAACCCTATACTACGACCCACTCTTTAGAATCGTCTCTTTGAGACGATTCTTAAAAAGAGTGGTTATAGTATAGGGTTTGGTTGAGAAATAAAGGAGTTATTCGTGAAAATGTTTTAGTTTACGTATCTTATCTGGAGCTCTGTGAGTACCTACATTTATCTGTTGCTCTGGTGTGGCACTCCATTTTCTAAATACAAAGTGATCCAAATTCGTTTTTAATCTGGTGAGAAATATAAAAATCTCAATTTAAACCAATTGACAAAAGTGAGAGACAAGAACAATACAATATACCTTTTAAAATGAAGGGGACTTTACACTGTAAAACCTCTCTACATAAATTTACCACTCAAAAGATGTTTGATTCTTGATCTTTACCGTAGTACTTTACTTAATGCAGGATAAAAGTAAACGAGAATGCTCTGATATTTCTGCATTACTTTAATTCTGCATTTAGCAGTCATCTACTTATAAATTTATTTTCATAAATTCTTTACTCCATAAATATGCCTTTGCAAATAGAGTAGACCCAGATCAGGGTCTGCTTTTGTTTGCTTATGAAAAAAAATGTTACCAATTATCGAGTATTAGTTAAAATGTTGATCAAAAATTCCTGTGTTCCTAATTATGCCATTATAAAAAAATGAATCTAATTGATATTCATGTGTTATTTTCTTACATGAGTATTCATGGAGTAAATGGTTAAGTGACCACATTAGAGAGATTCTTGGTTACAAAAATTGGAACTATTACTTTGCACTTAGCCTTGAGTTATTGTTTGAATGAATGGGCAACCTTGTGTGTGTAACACTCACAGCATGAGAACCAATGTCAAAGTTGAATCTTACCTTGTACATGGAAATCTTGTCATCTCAGGCATTTGATAAGTTAACCCTTTCCCTGTATTTAACTCTTTCCTTGTTCTATATTCATGTAAGAAATAATGACATCGTGAATATAAGCTCAATTTTTATGTTAACTTTTCAAGCAAAAAATTGCTTTGATAAAAACTTTAAAATCAGATCTATATCATGTCAAAAGCAAACAGAGCAGACCCAGATGAGATGTCTCAGACCTACAGGATTAGGAGCCTTCTGATCAGGGTCTGCTCTGTTAAATGCTTATGAAGTTATAATAGATTTGATTTCACAGTTTATACCAATACCAAAACAATCCTGTGTACATCTGCCATCATAAAAATTCAGTTAATGAATATTTATGGTGTCATTATTTCTTATGTAATATTCAACAGGGAAATGGTTAAATCTTTTTCATATTTCTATGGCTAAACTTATCTTGTTGATACTCATTAGAATCAGCTATTTGATGCATTTCTAATGAGTACCAAGGATATAGGATTTGGCTGAGAAATAACAGATTTATATCTTGTATGCAGCTCTGGGTCATTACTCTAAACATGCTAAGCCATTGTCTGTAAAGTTAATGGTCTCTGTCAATGCTGAGAGTAAAGTTTTATTTCATATTCTTTTCAAAAAGCATTACCAGAGTCAAACAGCTTTAGCCCAGATGAGATACAGAGTTACCTGGCCTCCCATCTTGTTCTACAGTAGAACCTGTCTTAAGTGGCCATCAAAAGAGGTCTAATTATTGGTCTGTAAGGCAGGTGGTAGCTTATTGCAGGTCAAAAGTAATGCAGAAAGCTCCTGCATTACACTTTTGCCCTGCATAAAGCAACCACCTGCTTTTTAAAGACTCAGATATGTTCTTTGAATGAATGGTCACTTAAGAGAGGTTCTACTGTAAATCCCTTTCAAGTGTTGTCACAGGTCCAGGCTCATCCATAGCATGCTAAGAGTTGATGGTATGATTGTTTGTGTTTGTTTTTGGAATTTAGTGACCTGTTTGGTGTCTCCATTGTCCTGTCCTTGTGTGTTGCAATGGCTACCCCACTTTATTAGTGTTGGATTTCCATAGTTACCTCCCATTGATTAAGTGTATATTACCTGGTAGATTAGATTAAGATCAGAGGTCCAGATAAGATGCGTAAATTAAGACATTTTCAAGAATAACTTCTTTATTCCTCCACAAAACCCAGTGTTGTCACCACTCATTAGAATCATCTCGAAGAGACCATTCTAAAGAGTGGTCACAAAAGAAGGTTTGGTGGAGAAATGACGATTTTAGTGTTTGAGTACGCACCTTTATCTGTTGCTCTGTTAAGATTGTAACATTTTCAATCATATATAGACAGTAAAATATTCTCAGCCTTAAGACCTGCAAAATCAGTCAAGTCACAGGTCCAGAGGTTATAAAACTTATGAAATTGAGTCTTAGTGCATTCTCATGTATTTTATTGGTCGGAATTCAAATTTCACTAAAATCTGACTTGAATCTGACTCAAACTTGAGCAAAAAGACTTACAACCTCATGCCCAGGCCTAGTACAGTAAAACCCCGCTTATGCAACCAACTAAAAGAGGCATAATTCTGGGTGGTAAAGAAAGATGGTGGCTTAATGCAGGACAAAAGTAATGCAGAAAGCTCCTAGAGCATTAAGCAACCACCTGCTTATAAAGACACCCATGCTTATTCATAAAGTGGTCGCATTTGAGAGGTTATACTGTATTTGTCTTATATGGAACAGACTTTATGAAGCCCGGAGCTTCACTTAATATAAAGATAATTGTAGATGGTAATTAGTCAGTAATATATGGCCATGTACACGGTACAATGTTATCTTATTCCCTCATAGGCTAATTTTAGACAACCTCTTTGAATAAATCTACTGAAAAGGAGTATTTATTACAAAAAGGGAACTTTTAGAACTGTGTAGTTTTGAAACCATTATGATAAATAGAGCATTTGTTCCTATGGAGCACATCTTCCTTTTAACACAACAGCTTCAAAAAGTGACTTTATAGAGGCGTCCAAAGGTGTCAATTACATACCCAATATGAGGGAGTGGGTCAAAATGTGTCAGTATGATGGAATGTGTTAAATATGTGATGACTGAAAAAGAATTTGGAATGTGCATAAATTTGTCTGTAAAAACATGTTCTTCACATAATATATGCACCAATCTATAGTTTTAATAGCATCACGTATACATGTATTATGTGCTAATATTGATGAATATGCAAAAGGTGTAATGTAATTTTTACAACACAGGCAAACCTGTTTTAACCCTTTCCTCCATAAATACTCCTTTCTACACCTCTGTAAAAATCACCTAATGAAACCATTGTGATAAATAGAGCATTTGCTCATATATATTAGTTGTTATAATAAATATAGACACAGGAAGTTATAATAAATATAGACACAGGAAGTTATAATAAATATAGACATAAATATAGACACAGGAAGTTATAATAAATATAGACACAGGAAGTTTTGACTATGGCAGAAACTAGAATCATATGTATGTTATATCACAAGCAAACAGAGCAGACCCAGATCAGACGGCTCCTACAGGAGCCATCTGATCAGGATCTTGTCTGTTTGAAAAGTCATTGAAAAGCTTATTTATGGAGTAAAGGGTTAATGTGTATATATATATAGCTAATTGTAGGTAGGACATCTACAACCTTGATAATAAATCAACATATAAGATAGAAAAATTCTTAATGTTAAATTCTCCCATTTATGTTGCCTGCGATTGAAGGGTGACATTTGGGGATCACTTCTCTGTGAATATGCAAGTATATATTTTCAGGAAAAAAACTAACATGACAAAGAGTGCAGACCCTGATGGGTCTACACTGTTTGCAAAGGACATTAACCCATTCCTTCATAGGCTATTTTTAGACCCAATGCCATTGAATAAACCTGCCAAATATAATCATTTACTAGTCTAGAGAAATGGAAAATTTAAGAATTGTGTAGTTGAAACCATTGTGATAAATATGGCATTTGTTCCTATGGAGCAAATGCTCTATATATCACAATAGTTTCAATAAGTGACTTTTACAGAGGTGTCAAAAGGTGCCAATATGAGGGAATGTGTTAATGCTTTTTGTCCTCACTGAAGGGGTAAACACTGATGAGTCATTCCACTGTGAATATTCAGTGTTCAGAGGAAAAGAGCTATGTGTTTCAGACTATGTACTATTTATTCTTGCACACTGTTTCAGTTGAAGGAAGACTTCACACAGTTATTGAGGGAGACACCCGAGGTGACCAGTCAGTCTCGTCTTGGTGAAGTCAAGCACAAGATAGAGAATGATCCGAGGTACAAAGATGTGGGCAGTGATGAGAAACGAGAGAAGTGGTTCAACGAGTATGTGGATAATCTGGTAAGTAGAGGCCAGATTGTGTATCATGTACAGTAATTACCATAAAAACTCTTGAAGGAGCTATTTGATCAGGGTCTACACTGTTTGCTACCATGTCAATCTTATTAGCTTGTCTGTTTCGAAGAAATCACGAGCTATTGTCGTAACTCTGGCGTCCGCATCGTCGTTGTCATCCGAAATCTTAACATTGACCATAACTTCTTCAATTTTTATTGCTTTCGAAGAATGCAATATAGCGATCGGTCGTTTTTACGGCAAAGAGTTCACTATTTCTTGTGAACATGCGCAAGAGAAAATAGTTCTCTTCAATTCTAAACTAGTTTTGTTGTAAATTGTTCATTAATTTATTTACTTTTCATGCATTTAATAACACTTCGCTTTGTCAGATAACTTCTAGTCTACACAAGATCAACCTTTTAAAAGCTTGAATTATTGAATATACTCCCAAAAAACGCGAAAGAATATCGGTATGACTAAACACCGGATCGGACCAGATATGAAGTTCATATCCGTGGATATGAGTTGCGCAAGCTTGAAAATCAGCATTTATCATATACGCGTATATGAACCTCATTCCTGGTGTTTAGTTAAACATTGTTTTCGCAACACATTGGCGTTTCTACAGCAGCAATAGCTTGTCTGTAAATTATAAATTTCTTCTCCGCCGATAGCAAAGACTTCCCAACTAGAAAACCTGTTGTGTTTTTCATTGATCAATTACCTCTCCGCCGATAGGGAGGGAGAGGGATTTTTTTATATTGACACCGTGTACGTGATAAAACGCTAACCGCATTTCTATACATCCGAGTAATCCGTATAGCGTTTATGAATCGCAGTGTCTGTACTTTCGCTTTCATACCAGCAGTACCACAACAATTTCTTTCTATTAGCGTAATTTTACTGATGAAACACGATAGAAATGCCAACTTCTCTTGCAGTGTTAACAGGCTATTATGCGTATTACTCTCTACAATGGATTTAATTAGTTTCTCCACAAACCGAGATGGAACTTTCCATTCATGCCATTGTCATCGCAAAAATGCGAGACATACATGTAGGCTCTTCATTCACAAAAAATGCTGATGATATCTTTATCTACCAAAGTCCGATCATATTTGTCTTGGTTAATGGAATAGTTGAGATTTACTGTGATTTCTGATTTATAATGGGGTTTTATGAAAACTCATTGATGACGTGTTTACAATTTTAGTAATAGCCAAGAGTTATGCAGTTGCAGACAAAACACACAAGAAAAAGACCATTCAATTATCAGAACTGCATGAAATGCTTTTAATTGAATTGTACTGTCACTTGATAGAGAAAATATGAACATGTTAAATGTTATGTTGATATTTTCTGACCTTTTCCCCATAAGCATTCATTTCACGCTTATTTTTCCCCTCCGGTAAGGCCATGCCCTTTCCCTAAAATCAAAGAAAAAACCCTGGGAGATGTCATAGCAAAGAACATTTGACAACAAATTTGATATGAAATAGCCAGAGATGATATCATTCTTGGCCATCAATATCCTGATCTGATGGAAATTAAGTTATATTTTAAAAAGGTGTAAAACTGTGTCTACTCTGATCATGTATATTTACAGGGGTTAGTCTCCGTTTGGCTATTTTGAATAGACCCAGTAATGATAGAACAATTATAGAATTCATTTGAAAATGATTTATCTGTAATCTTGAGTGTTAATAACAAAATGCTGTCAGTCCAAATTTCAAGAATAAATTGGAATATAAAAGTTGGGATTCATATAAGTTTATGATCAGTGGAATTCATGGTGGAGTTTTGATAGGATAAAACATCATATGGATTATTAGGAATTTACTGTACATTTGATATCATTATGAATCAACCAAGATTTTGGATTAATGTGTGTGTGTTTGCATACATGTATATAAACCCGAACAAAATTTAACTAAAATTTCATACTACATTGTCTAAACAGTAGTTAAAATTCTAGGTATCGTAATTAATAAGGAGGGTAGTGCTTTGAAATACACAACAGCATTTGATATTGCTTTGATATGAATTGAAAGATGGACACTGTCACTCAGCATTGCATTTCTGACTTGTTGAGGTCAAGGACTGTCTGAGTGTTACTAATAACCCCTTTGCTTATGGTTTGACTGTTGCTACAGTCTGTCATATTTTTAGTATTACATTAAACAATTCCAAGATGTCAAAAATGGTGATTAACATGTACAGCAACTTCTTCCCTACACTTAACATCCTTATCAAACTCGAAAGCAATTATGGCTGTTCAGGCCTTTGATTTATTTACAACCTTCATTTTTGGTATGCATGTTCATCTTGACAATGACGACAGACGAGCGTTGGCACCCGCTTGCAGTGCTCTTGTTTTTAGCTCACCAGAGCACTTTTGTGCTCAGGGTGAGCTTTTGTGATCGCCTGATGTCCGTCGTCGTCCGTCGTGCGTCGTCGGGCGTCAACAATTTGAACCTTTAAAAATCTTCTCCTCTGAATCTACAGGGTTCTCAGCTTTCATCTTTGGTACATAGCATCATCTGTAGGTCCCCTACAAAAGTTATATAAATTATGCCCCTAGAGTCAAAATTGGCCCCGCCCCAGGGGTGCCTTGTTTTCTATTAAAATATATAGTAAAACTTTGAAAATCTTCTCCTCTGAAACTGGAAGGTTCTCAGCTTTCATATTTGGCACATAACATCATGTTCAGGTCCTCTACAAAAGTTATATAAATTATGGCCCTGAGGTCAAAATTGGCTGCGCCCCAGGGGTGGGGAGTTTTCAATAGAAACATATAGTGAACTTTGAAAATCTTCTTCCTTTGAAACTGAAATGCTTCATAGCTTTCATATTTGGCACATAGCATCATATTCAGGTCTTCTACAAAAGTTATATAAATCATGCCACCAGGGTCAAAATTGGCCCCACCCCAGGGGTAGCAAGTTTTTCAAAGCTGACTTACATATAGCTATTTATAAACATTTGCTGGTGTCTATTTTTAGCATACATTTAAAGGGAGATTATCTCCCTTTGCCCCTGGATTGTCTCCCTTGTTGGTGGTAACTCTAAATATTGCAGATCTACCCAAAGAATGAAATTTTTTGCACAGTAAATCAGACAATCAACCCTTTACTCCATAAATATGACTTTCTACACCTTTGCAAACAGAGTAGACCCAGATCAGATGGCTCATGTAGTAGCCATCTGATCAGTCTGCTGTTTGCTTATGATATAATATAGTGCAAAGTGCATTACATTATTTTCATTTTGTGTACAATATACTTATAATATGTTTGCTAACCCTTTCCCTCATGTTAACACTTTTTTCACACATTTGCAAACAGAACAGACCCAGATCAGATGGCTCCTAAGGCAGCTGTCTGACCAGGGTTTGCTCTGTTTGTTAATGGAATTTGAAAGATGTTTCTTTACTTTCTAAAATGGCTACACTGTCCCACTTTCCATATTTCATTATAACTATGAATATTCAGTAGGTATTTAAATTTTGAATAAACATAGAACAGGGGAAGGGTTGAAAATAAATTAAGATATGAATAATAATAACTCATGAAGGTGTAATGAAAATATCTGAAATTTTGGATATTATTTATAAGTACATGTATAGATTAATTTATTCTTTCTAAAATTCAACCAATTTGCCCAGGGAAAGGGTATACATACTTTTGTACATACTTCTTTAGATTTGCATTGTTATATGTTTTCATTTACATTTTCTTAAATTTTCTTCACTTGAGGTCCTCTACAAAAGTTACATAAATTATGCCCCTTGAGTCAAAATTGGCCCTCGCCAGGGCTGGCTAGTTTTCTATAGAAACACATAGTGAAAACTTTGAAAATCTTCTCCTCTGATTGTCTGGTGAGCGATGTCAGGGCCTTTCAGGCCCTCTTGTTTATAATAGCATACTGTACACAGGATGTTTTGGTATTGGTAAAAACTGAGAGATCGATTTTATTTCATAAGCAAAGTTTGAACAGATCAGGAGCCATATGATCTGGATCTACTCTGTTTGCAAATGCTTGAAAAAGTGTTTATAATTATGAGGGAAAGGGTAAACGTTATCAAAATGAAAATGTTAGAATTGTTTTGTTTTGAAACCATTGCAGTAAATAGAGCATTTGCTCCTATGGAGCAAATGCTGTATTTATCACAATGGTTCAAAACATGACTTTTACAGAGGCTTGAAAAGGTGCAGCAGGAGGGAATGGGTTAAGTATTTTTGAAGTTTACTTTACCTTTTGTTTCATATCCTAAAACAAATTATTCAATGAGTCAAAAGTGTATATCCATATGAGTTACTTTGTGTTTCATCAGGATCTATATTGTTAGCCTAAGTTATCGTAAATCTATCACCAGCATGCTTAGGTTGGGGTTTTACGGTTCTGCTCTATTGTTTCCATCAGCTGAAGGCAGACTTTATGCGGCTCCTGATGGAGACTCCAACCATTCACAGAGAGTCCACGTGGCAAGAGGCAAGACAGGAGATTGATCTTGATCCGCGCTTCCACGCTGTCAACAGCGAGCCTCTACGGGAGGAATGGTTCAATGAGTACATTCAGAACCTGGTGAGTTGTCGGTCTGCAGTGGTTTGGGACAGAGACTTAGATAAGAGGAGTGTTTTCCATTTCCCGGTTCTATTTGTATTCCAAATTTCAATACCTACTGAAAATACATGACCAATATAGTTATAATGGCAATATGGAAGGTGGAACATTGTAACAATTTTAGAAACAAAAGAAACTGATTTAATTCTATAAGTAAACAGAGCAGACCCTGATCAGATGGGAGCCATCTGATCAGCTGGGTCTACTCCGTTTGCAGATGCGTGAAAATAAGTTTATATCAAGGATAGGGTTAAAGAAATCTTAACATTATTTATACATTTTGCCACCATACCATATCTTGTTGGTTCTCGTTAGAATTGCCTCTCCAGGGTTTCACTGCAAAATAAGATAATTGGATCAATGATAACTCAATATACAAGATACAAGAAACTTTATTTATAGTTGGGTGTTCACAACGTATACTAATATTAGCTAACAGCTATATACCGCGTAAAAAAAACAAGTTTCATAAACAAAATTTAACTAACAATCTGTAAAATAAGTATGATTAATAGTATGGCAACACTACAGACTCAAGTTGTATTCTCTTTTAAGACTATTCACAATTACATATACGTATAAAACAACAGAGACAATAATTAAACATACCAGCATGCCAGTATAATGATGACAATAAATATAGTATATGCAGTATAATAAAGTGCTAGTGGATCTATTCTTGACTGTAATTAGCCTAAGACCTACCTAAGAAAACTCAATAACAATTTGATTTGGAAAAGAGACTCCTGTTATCTACACTCTGTTTTGATATATTTGTGACTTGTACTCCAGTGCAGTTGCTGTATAGTTGTCCTTAGCCCTTTATCTTGTGAATATTTATAAAGAAATAATGAATGTTTGAATTTTAATTAGATAAATATATATGATGGCATCACAAACATAAGGAGTTTTGGCCTAAGCAGAAACTGTACAATCAGATTTATATTATTCCATAAGCAAACAGAGCAGACCCTGATTAGAGAGCTTGGAGCTGTCTGGTCTGAGTCCGCTCTTTTTTCAAAGGCATTTAAAGGCATACATATGAGGTAAAGGGTTAACACAAGCTCTTCACTTTGGCTTGCTGGTGTGATATGTACAATATTCAGAGCCCTAGATAATTATAAAGAGAACATTTTTGAAATGTGGATAACAATTGTTTCACATTTCTGCGCTAAACTCTATCTTGCTGCTACTCATTAGATTTGCCTAGGAGAGGCAATTTTAATGAGTAGCATCAAGATAGGGTTTGGCTGAGAAATAAAGAGGGTTTGATAGATAAGTGAACATTATCTTCAGCTCTGAAAACTTATTTTGTGGCTCCCAAATTGCAAGCACTCGATCCATGGATTCAATTAAATGTGCTTTCTGTATATTTGTTCAAAGGGATATTTCTTGCTTGGGTCCTATGTTTATTTTTACAAATTGTGTTGGATAGGTTTTTATATTGGGTCCTTATAGTTATTGAGAGGTTGAAAAAATGAAAAGTGGAGAAATTAAGTAATTGAGACACTTTGTTTCACGGCAGCCCATCTGGAATTAAAATGTTTGCAAAGGTCATGGACATGATAACCATGTGAATTTGGAGTGACAAACTTTTGGCAAATGGTGCAGACCCAGATCAAACTGTTCCTTCAGGAGCAGTTTGATCAGGGTCTTCACTGTTTGATAACTTTAACCCTTTCCCTGTTCCATGTTTATTTCAAATTTCAATACCTACTGAATATTCATGGACAAAATAGTTATAAAGAAATATGGAAGATGGAACAATGTAGACATTTTAGAAAGCAATGAAACAGATCTATCAAATTCTAGGAGCCATCTGATCTGGGTCTACTCTGTTTGCAAATGCAGATATCAGAAAATTTTGGGGTTAATTGCGTTTTATTTGAAGTGTGTAATGAACCTGCATCAGTTTCTATGACATTCCCCATAAATGCTTTGCTGGAGAGACCATTGCCATGGCAAACTTCATGTGACAACACTTGATAATTGGGTAATGTGAGAGCTGCACACGTTTTCAATGAAAATTCATCAATTTTATAGCTTAATGTTAGACAAGTTGTCTGAAGGACAATGCTCTTAACCCTTTACTCCATAGATCTACCTTTGAAGATTTTATCAAGTAGAGTAGATCCAGATCAGATGGCTGCTGTAAGAGCATGTGTAATTATATATATCTAATTATATGTAGTTTCTGCAGTTGCCAAAATTTGTCTTGTCCATTATTAAACTTAAACTAATTAATATTCATACATACATTATTTCTTACATCATGAATATTCATGGAGTAAAGGGTTAAATCATGTGATAGTTACATAGTTTATTACCAGGTAAAGCAGAATTGTTCAGATAGATGTAACAAAATGTTTATAAAAAAAAAGAAAGAAAGAAATGTTGCTAAAAACTTATTTGTTGTCTGTGATACCGTTCACATACTGAGGGGAGGTAACCATAGAAAATTTGAGAGTCACTTGAACAATTGTTGCAATAGATGCAAGTGTCTCCTGCATCAAATATTCATATCAGCCTTTTGATGCTGAGTTTTTGAAGTGGAATGGTTCATCCAGACCAAGAGATAAACATGCAATAATTATTATACCCCCACAAACAGAGTTTGAGGGGGGTATACTGGAATCAGCCTGTCGGTCTGTCTGCAAAATCTTGTACGGCGAACTCCTCCTTCAGTTTCAACCTGATTCACTTGACACTTAGCATAATTGTTAATCAGGAGTAGTAGATGTGCAAGACACAAATTTCAGGTCTCTGTGACCTTGACCTTGACCTTTGGCCTTGAAATTGGTCTTGAAATTGGCAGGCAAAATCTTGTACTTTGAACTCCTCCTTCACTTTCAACCTGATTCACTTGATACTTGGCATAAATGTTACTCAGGAGTAGTAGATGTGCAAGACACAAATTTCAGGTCTCTGTGACCTTGACCTTGACCTTTGGCCTTGAAATTGGCAGGCAAAATCTTGTACTTTGAACTCCTCCTTCAATTTCAACCTGATTCACTTGATACTTGGCATAAATGTTACTCAGGAGTAGTAGATGTGCAAGACACAAATTTCAGGTCTCTGTGACCTTGACCTTGACCTTTGGTCTTGAAATTGGTCTTGAAATTGGCAGGTAAAATCTTGTACTTTGAACTCCTCCTTCAATTTCAACCTGATTCACTTGATACTTGGCATAAATGTTACTCAGGAGTAGTAGATGTGCAAGACACAAATTTAAAATCTCTGTGACCTTGACCTTTGGCCTTGAAATTGGTCTTAAAATTGGCAAGCAAAATCTTGTACGGCAAACTCCTCCTTATTTTTCAACCTGATTCATTTGATACTTGGCATAAATGTTACTCAGGAGTAGTAGATGTGCAAGACACAAATTTCAGGTCTCTATGACCTTGACCTTGACCTTTGGCCTTGAAATTGGTCATGATATTGGCAGGCAAAACCTTGTACTTTGAACTCCTCCTTCAATTTCAACCTGATTCACTTGATACTTGGCATAAATGTTACTCAGGAGTAGTATATGTGCAAGACACAAATTTCAGGTCTCTGTGACCTTGACCTTGACCGTTGGCCTTGAAATTGGTCTTAAAATTGGCAGGCAAAATCTTGTACTTTGAACTCCTCCTTCACTTTCAACCTGATTCACTTGATACTTGGCATAAATGTTACTCAGGAGTAGTAGATGTGCAAGACACAAATTTAAAATCTCTGTGACCTTGACCTTTGGCCTTGAAATTGGTCTTAAAATTGGCGGGCAAAATCTTGTACGGCGAACTCCTCCTTCACTTTCAACCTGATTTACTTGATACTTGGCATAAATGTTACTCAGGAGTAGTAGATGTGCAAGACACAAATTTCAGGTCTCTGTGACCTTGACCTTGACCTTTGGCCTTGAAATTGGCAGGCAAAATCTTGTACTTTGAACTCCTCCTTCAATTTCAACCTGATTCACTTGATACTTGGCATAAATTACAGAATTTTCTCTTTTTGAACTTTGGGTATTTTTGTTATTTGGTCCTGTTACATGTTCAAAACTTGGATTTGCAATCAAGGCTGCCGTGTGGGGGTATTCATCACCTTTAGTGATAGTTCTAGTTCAAATACTGAAATGGTCTTCTCTCCACTGAAGCATATGTTGTGACCACTGTTTGGAATCATCTGTTTGATTCTGAGCAGTGGCCTTAACATAGGGTTTGATGGAGAAGTAAAGGAACTATTTTAGAAAATGCTTTAATTTACACATCTTATCTGGGCATCTATTCATCATTATTTACCGGTGAAATGCATTCAGTGTGAAAGAGTATACAGTAAAACCCTGCTAATGCGACCACCAAAAAGGGGCATAATTCTGGGTGGCAGAGGCAGGTGGTAGCTTAATGCAGGACGAAAGTTATGCAGAAAGCTCCTATAGGAGCTTTCTGCATAACTTTCGTCCTGCATTAAGCAACCACCTGCTTCAAACGACGCCAGTGGTTGTTTATTAAGTGGTCGCATTAGCGGGGCTTTACTGTATTGTGAATGACAAACAGTGCAGGCCCTGATCAGAGGGCTCCTCTAGGAACCCTCTTATCTTGGTCTACACTGCCAATGCCAGTACACTCGTTTCCAGTATCCAAAGGTTTAGTAAACCTTCCAGTTGAGACATTGATAAAGCAGTGGCTTTTAGGTGATAGTTTATCTGAATTGGAATTCTTGGTTCTTACGCAACAGTTTAGATGTTGCTATGTAACTGAAATACAGAGGAAAATTTTAGATTTTAGAATAATTTATCAGGTGTTAATTACAAGTATTTTAGGTATTGTTTGGCTAAGATAGATGCTCACATCTACTATATACTTTTATTTTAAGGTGAAAATTGATTTTGAAGCCTATAAGATAGATAGAAATGCTAAGGTATGTTAGAAGTTGGCAATACCCAGACTGTTGCTAGGCAAATGGCCACACCCATAGCAACCCTGTTTGGATTCCCCTTTTGCTACATAGCTTATGCTTGTGATGAAATGCATTGTAGGCTTCTCTCTGACTGTTTTAGATTGATTGTAAGAATTAAAATAAAAAAGTAACATTTTTGTGAAAAAGATATTCTATAGAATTTATTCAGCAAGTCTCATCTTTTACAAAGCTTTGTGAGGGTTCTTACAAAAGTAAACCTGGCAGTGGAACTGGTTTAACTTTAAGATTTTCTATTTCTTGCCTTTTTCTGTATTTCTAAACCTGTTTACCCTTTACTCCATGAATATTCATGCAAGAAATAGTTTAATTTTTATAATGAAACATGAACACAGGAATGTTTGGCCATAACAGAAACTTTAGAAACATATCTTTATTATGTCATAAGCAAACAGAGCAGACCCTGATCAGACAGCCATCTGATCTGGGTTTACTCTGTTTCCAAGGCTTAGAAAGGTGTATTTATGGAGTAAAGGGTTAAACGCTTTTGATGTTGCCTTTGTAATTTATACTTCCATTCACTAGATAGAGACTCAGATGTTTTATTTACAAAGTGTAAGACAGGTCAGCAAGAGGTTGAATGTTATTTCTGTGTATGCTCCCCACCCAATTTGTGTTGTAGATGTAGTCACAATCATGAAGGAATGTTATATCACTTGAGACATTTGTGTAGTGTCACCTGCTTCAATCAATGTTTTATGATAGTTTCAGTATTTTATGGCTCATTGAAAGCTTGGTGCCCTAATTACCATAATTATTCGACAAAGAGCTTAGGCAAATACTGCCGTCCCAGATCAGTCAGCTCCTGAAGGAGTAGTTTGATCAAGGTCTACACTGTTTGCTACTGTGTCAGTCTAATAAAACACTTTACTCCACAGATACACCTTTGACCTTTCAATGCTTTTGCAAATGGAATAGATCTTGATTAAGACGGCTCCTGTTGGAGCTGTCTGATCAGGGTCAGCTCTTGTTTGCTTATGAATTAATATATATCTGGTTGTACAGTTCTGCCATCATCAAAAAGGCTTGTGTTCATAATACAGTAAAACCTCTCTATAATGGCCATTAAATTACAATAAGTATTTTGTGTTAAAGACAGGTGGCTGCTTAATAAAGCAAGGTGAAAGTAAAACAGAACACTCCTATAGGAGCGTTCTGTTTTACTTTCACCTTGCTTTAAGCAGCCACCTGCCCTAAATACCAACTAATTAACACAATTTAGTGGCCGTTATAGAGAGGGTTTACTGTATGCCATTATAAAAAAAATCTGTTTATTATATTCATGATAAAATTACTTCTGCCATGAATATTTATGAAGTAAAGGGTTAAAGTTAAGAAAATGCCACCAAATTTACTTATTCATCATCACAAACCAATGGAGAGTGAAGATTGGCTGTGTGAATATCTAGGGTAATTAGGAGATGCAACAAAGCTATTGACTGAGTTCATGTTAGAGTTGCCTCAACAATTAATTCCACAGCTAACAGGTCTGGGGATAAGTGCTTTAGTCCTATAGAAAAAAAAAAGTTTTCAACATGAGTTTCAAACGCTCTAATGATTTATTCTGTCTGAATGGGTATTTGACCTTTTAATCCCTTCCCTGTTCAATATTCATGTAAGAAAAATGACATCATTAATATTTATAAGGTAAATTTTTAAAATGTAAAATTTTCAAGGAAATCTTTTGCTTGGACTAAAACTGTAGAATCAGATCTATATCATGTCATGAGCAAATTGAGCAGACCTTGATCAGACAGTTTCTATTGGAGCCGTCTGATCTGGGTCTGCTGTTTGCTTATGAAATTATAATGGATCTGACTCTACAGTTTCGACCAGCACCAAAACTCCATGTGCACATATGCCATTATAAAATATTAGCTAATAAATATATATATTCATGATGTCATTATTTCATGAATATTCAACATGGAAAACGTTAATACAAATAGAATTTCTGTGCCCAATATAATAGGTAGTGACCCTGTTTTAACCCTTTCCCCCATATAAAACACTTTTTCATGCATTTGTGAATAGTAGACCCAGATCAGATGGCTCCTATAGGAGCCCGTTGATCAGGGTCTTCTCTGTTTGCTTTTGACATAATATAGATCTGATTCTACAGTTTTTGTCAGAGCAAACAAACACTCTTGAAAACTTTACATCATAAAACTTCAGCAAATAAATATTCATGATGTCGTTATTTTTTACATGGATAATAAACGGGGAAAGGATTTAAGCGGAACCACTGGATGGTGTGTTACATGATATGTTGTACATTGGCCTCCCAATGATGTTATTAATGATAGGCTATCATAAAATCATTGCATTTGGTTTTAAGAGTCGTTTTACTACAGTTACTTGATATTTTCTCTTGATTTTATCTTTATAATCTTGCTTCTGTATTTTTACTTTCAAATTTTGTTTTATATTGGCAGCTACACTAATGTCCTGTAATGAACTAATGTTGGTTCGTTGAAGGATAAAATTAACCCTTTACCTGTTCAATATTCTTGTAAGAAATAATGACATCATGAATATTTATTAGCTGAATTTTAATAATGTACAATTTTCATAGGAATTTTTTACTCCGACAACTACTGTAGAATCATAATCTGTATCATACCATAAGCAAACAGAGCAGACCCTGGTCAGACTGTCGGATCTGGATCTACTCTGTTCGCAAATGGGTGAAAATGCGTTTAAATATGAGGGAAATGGTCAAGCATAGAATTGTGGTACTTGGCAATATGACTTGACCGTCCACGACATAATGCTGGTCAATCAAATTGCTTTAGAGGTAAAGATTCTGAATATGTTATGCAAAAAGTGTACAACATTTCATACAGACAGACTTAGGCAAATAGTGCAGATCAGGGTCTGCTTTGTTTGTTTATGGAATAATGTGAATCTGACACTTCACTTTCTACCATGTTTACAAAATGCCGTCATGAAATTTAATATACACATTTAATTAGTATTTATGACATAATTATTTTTATATGAATATTCATCAGTTAGAGGGTTAAGGAGGAGACATACATTTCTTAATTAAAAACACCCAACATTTTCCAGCTGTCATTATGCACTTTCGTATTTAACATTTACACCATAAATACACCTTTCTACACCTTTGCAAATAGAGTAGGCCCAGATCAGATGGCTCCTGTAGGAGCCGTTTGATCAGGGTCTACTTTAATTTGTATTCTTATTATATAATATAATATTATAGAAATGATTCTAAAACTTCTGCCATAACCAAAAAGTCCTGTGTCCGTGCACTATTACAATAATTAATCTAATTGATATTCATGATGTTATTATTTCTTACATGAATATTCATAGAGTAAAGGGTTACTCTAATTACCCTAGGGATTTGGACCGACAAACTTAGGCAAACAGTGCTGACCTTCATCAAACTGACCCTGAGGGAGCAGTTCAGTCAGGGTCTGCTCTATTTGTTACTCTGTCAGTATAATTTAAAGTTATCAAATAGTGCCACTTTGACGTATTCAGCTTTACAACTTGATGTAGAGGGGAGTTTGGGTGCTGAGTTAAACAGTAAAATCACTTTAAACCCGAATTCTAGTAGAGAAGAATTTAGATACTTTTAGGAAGGTTACTCAGGGCTCAAGCTGGAGCTCTCAATTAGGGAGAAGTTTAGCGATATTGGGGGAGAAGTTTGGTCCTGATTTTGTATCTCCCTATATGTTCTATATAATAAAACTTCTCCCTCAGCTCAAAACAGGGAGAGGTCAGCAGGGTTAGGGAGACTATTTCTCCCAAATCGCCCTCTTGCTTGAGCCCTGTTACTGCTTAATGCAGGGTGAAATCATGCAGAAAGCTCCTGGATTTTCAACCTGCATTAAGCTGCCGCCTGTCTCCAAGACTGACATTTATAATAAATTAAAAACATCCTGTTTAGAAGGGTTTTACTGTACTTATTATAATTAGGGTAGATCTTACTCTGAAAACTGCTCTTTTTATCTGTTTCTAGTGTTCTGCTCTAAGATTGTTATGTCCTTAAAAGAATCATTAAGACATCTTGCTTTCAGCAATTTATGGATATATTCTTAAATCGAATTGTCTCTTGCAATTTCAGCTTAAACAGGATTATATGCAGCTGCTTAAGGACACTCCGTCAATACACAGTCAGTCTCGGTGGGAGGGCGTGAAGGATTACATCGAGGCCGATCCCCGTTACATTGCCGTGGGCAATGATGCCAAGCGAGAGGCATGGTTCGATGAGTACATTCAGAACCTGGTATGCAGATTTTTTTTCTAGCAACTAAATTTTGACTGAAATTTTCAGTTTTATTATTCACAATACCCCCAATATAATAAGAAAGAATATGTCCAGTCATAACCAAACAGAGCAGACCTTGATCAGATGGCTCCTACAAGAATTACTTGATCTGATTCTACTCTGTAGACCCTACTTTGCAGACCCTGATCAGGCCGGTCTGCCAGATTCCTTATATAGAATAATAAATAATACAGATCTGATTTGAAAATTGTACATTATAAAAATGATGTTAATTAATATTCATAAAATGTTCATTAGA
Organism: Azorinus chamasolen; assembly: GCA_963576725.1. Taxonomy (NCBI): domain Eukaryota; kingdom Metazoa; phylum Mollusca; class Bivalvia; order Cardiida; family Solecurtidae; genus Azorinus; species Azorinus chamasolen. The sequence continues at coordinate 44,227,272 of OY755243.1, read as the reverse complement.
GAAAGACTTAAGAGTGATTCATGTATTAAATGCACATAGCACCTTTTCTGGCAGAATTATATATTCATCAAAGACGATAATCCCTTTTTGTGCAGCCACTTAAAGACAATAAGCCCTTTTTTGTGCAGCAACTCATTTATCATTGACTTTGGTTTTCAGAAAAAGCAGGAGTTTATGCAGCTGTTGAGTGAGACTCCAGCCATCACATCCTATTCCCGCTATCCGGATGTCCGGGAGGATATCTGTAATGATCCGCGCTTCAACAACGTAGACTCTGAGGCCCTTAGAGAGGAATATTTCAACGAACATGTGCAGAACTTGGTAAATAAGTGAAGCCATAGAAAATTCATATTAACTCATTCCCTCATATTGACAACTCTTTAACCCTTTCCTCCATAAATACGCCTTTCTATGCCTCTGTAATAGTCACTTCTTGAAACCATTGTGATAAATAGAGCATTTGCTCCATATCACAATGATTTCAATACTACACAATTCTGACATTTTCCTTTTCTCTAGTAAATGCTCCTTTTTGGTAGTTTTAAAGAAGTTGGGTTTAAAAATAGCCTATTGGGGAAAGGGTTAAAAGTCACCTATGAATTGTGATAGATAGAGCATTTTTTCCATAGGAGCAAATGCTTCATTTATCACAATGGTTTCAAAACTGCACAATTATAAAACTTTCCTTTTCTCTTGTAAATGCTCCTTTTCAGTAGATTTAATTAAAAGATTACGTCTAAAAATAGCCTATAAGGTAATGGGTTAAAAGTAATTTATCAGCCAAAAAAGTTATACAAGACCTTCAGAATGTGCTCATTTGGCTTCACACTCTTCCAATGTCATCACAAAGTTCATGTACTTACAAACGCCAATAATTCTTTTGATGTGGACATACTGAAGCTGTACTGTAGTTTGGCGGGAAGTAACACAGTTTGTGTTAGCTTATTGATTTGTTAAGTCTTTAACTGATAGAGATACCTTTTGATGCCTTTGTAAACAGAGTAGACTTAAATCAGACATGTCTGTAGTTGTCTGAACAGGGTCCGCTCTATTTGCTCATGGAACTTTTTGCTCTGATTCTATAGATTCTTCCTTGGGCAAACAAAAATTCCTTGTTCATACTGCCATTCAAATATTCAGCTATTTAACCCATTATCGCATGCTGACGCCTTTGGCCCTTCTGTAAAAGTCATTTTGTGAAACCATTGTGATAAATAGAGCATTTGCTCCACAGGAGCGAATGCTCCATTAATCACAATGGTTTCAAATCTACACAATTCTAAAAATTTCCTTTTCTCTAGTACATGCTCCAAGAGGTTGGATCTAAAAATAGCCTATGCGGGAATGGGTTAATATTCATACAGTCATTATTTCTGCCATGAATATTCTTGAGGTATATTATAATATTGAACATCAAGCGAGCTCCAGACGTTAGAGAAATTGACTTAGTGGGGTTTTAATGTTTGTTTTGTAGAAGAAGGAAGGCTTTGTCCAGCTGTTACAGGATACTCCCGACATTACTGCCTACACTCCATGGTATGAGGCTAAGGCGAAGATTGACACCGACCCACGCTACCATGCTGTCGAGAGTGACTTGCAGAGAGCCAAATGGTTTAACGAATATGTGAATAGACTGGTACGACAATGTTTATGCTATTTTTGATAAAAGATTTACTGTGTTTAACCCTTTCCCTCATATAAACATGTTTTCACGCATTTGCAAACAGAGTAGACCCAGATCAGACGGCTCCTAGAGGAGCCGTCTGATCAGGGTCTACTCTGTTTGTTAATAGAATTTGATAGATCTGTTTCTTTGCTTTCTAAAATGTCTACAATGTTCCACCTTGCATATTTCTTTGTAACTGTTTTGTTAATGAATATTCATTAGGTATTGAAATTTGAAATAAACATAGAACAGGGAAAGGGTTAAATTAACTGTAGAACCATGGATAAAGATGCACTTGTCAAGTACTAACATAGAGCTACAGATAATGGTGCATACCAGAATACTAAAATATTAATTTCTCCACCAGACCCTATCCTGTGACCACTCTTTACGATCGTCTCAAAGAGACTATTCAAAAGACTGGTCATAGTATAGGGTTTGGTGGAGAAATAAAGGAGCTATTCTTGAAAATGTTTAAATTTAGGAATCTTATCTGGACCTCTGCTAACATTGTTCTCCACGAAACTTTATGATGTGACCCAATCTTTACAATGGTCTCTTCTGTTGGTCATAAAGTTTGTCCACACTTCCTCTCCAAAACAACTAGGCAGATTCCAATAAAACTTTACAGCAAGTGTAATTGTGCATATCCCCCAGCATGATCTGGTTTGATTGTTTTTCAGAGTTACGTCCCTTTGAATGATTAAAAATTTGCATAAAATGCTATTTCTCATTAATTTCTCATAATGACTGAAAAAGTCTGGAAAAAAACTTTACAGCTTCGATCACCATGAAGTGTAGTGCATATCCCTAGCATGATCTGGTTTGATTTTTGACCAAAAAGTCATATGTTTGTATGCCATTTTAAAATTAATCAAATGAATATTCATATAGCCATGAATTCTTACAGAAGTATTCATAATGGAAAGGGTTAAGCATATGGCTTGGTAGCAACAGCCGTTTTCGTGCAACTGATTACATATAGGAGTCTTAAAAAGCATGTCATTGCTTAACCCTCTTTATACCCCCCCTTTTGAAAAAATGGGGGTATATTGCTTTGCACATGTCGGTCGGTCGGTCGGTAGATCGATGGTTTCCGAATGATAACTAATAAACGACTTGGCATAGAATCTTCAAACTTGCTGTGGTGGTTGGTCATGACAAGGAGATGACCCCTATTGTTTTTGAGGTCACTAGGTCAAAGGTCAAGGTCACAATGACCTAAAATGGTGAAATAGTTTCCAATCAATAACTGCTCAAGGGTTTGGCTTGGGATCTTCAAACTTGCTGTGGTGGTTGGTCATGACCACTAGATGACCCCTATTGTTTTTGAGGTCATTAGGTCAAAGGTCAAGGTCACCATGACCTAAACTGGTTAAATGGTTTCCGATCAATAACTGCTCAAGGGTTTGGCTTAGAATCTTCAAACTTGCTGTGGTAGTTGGTCATGACCACTGGATGACCCCTATTGTTTTTGAGGTCACTAGGTCAAAGGTCAAGGTCACCATGACCTTAACTGATAAAATGGTTTCTGATCAATAACTGCTCAAGGGTTTGGCTTAGGATCTTCAAATTTGCTGTGGTGGTTGGTCATGACAACTAGATGAGCCCTGGGTATTTTTAGGTCACTCGGTCAAAGGTCAAGGTCACAATGACCTTAACTGGTGAAATCATTTCCGATAAATAACTGCTCAAAGGTTTGGCTTAGGATCTTCAAACTTGCTGTGGTGGTTGGTCATGACCACTAGATGAGCCCTGTTGTTTTTGAGGTCACTAGGTCAAAGGTCAAGGTCACAATGACCTTAACTGGTGAAATCGTTTCCGATCAATAACTGCTCAAGGGTTTGGCTTAGGATCTTCAAACTTGCTGTGGTGGTTGGTCATGACCACTAGATGACCCCTATTGTTTTTGAGGTGACTAGGTCAAAGGTCAAGGTCACCATGGCCTTAACTGGTTTAATGGTTTCCGATCAATAACAGCTCAATGGTTTGGCTTAGAATCTTCAAACTTGCAGTAGTTGGTCATGACCACTGGATGACCTCTATTGTTTTTGAGGTCACTAGGTCAAAGGTCAAGGTCACCATGACCTTAACTGATAAAATGGTTTCTGATCAATAACTGCTCAAGGATTTGGCTTAGGATCTGACAACTAGATGAGGCCTGTTGTTTTTGAGGTCACTAGGTTGAAGGTCAAGGTCACCATGACCTTAACTGGTGAAATGGTTAACGATCAATAACTGCTCAATGGTTTGGCTTAATATCTTCAAACTTGCTGTGGTGGTTCGTCATGACCACTAGATGACCCCTATTATTTTTGAGGTCACTAGATCAAAGATCAAGGTCATCGTGAGCTTAACTGATGAAATGGTTTCAGATTAATAACTGCTCAATGGTTTGGTTCGGGATCTTAAAACTTGCTGTGGTAGTTGGTCATGACCACTAAATGACCCCTATAGTTGTTGAGGTCATTAAGTCAAAGGTCAAGGTCACCATGACCTTAACTTGTGAAATGTTTTCAGATCAATAAATGATCAGTGGTTTGGCTTAGGATCTTTAGAGTTGCTGTGGTGATTAGTCATGACCACTAGATGACCTCTATAGTTGAGGTCACTAGATCAAAGGTCAGGGGGTCTGGGGGGTATACATGTTTTACAAACATCTCTTGTTCTCATACAAATGGTTTTTCATACCTTTGCAAACAGTAGACCCAGATCAGATGGCTTCTGTAGGAGTCGTCTGATAGGGGTCTGCTCTGTTTGCTTATGTCATGATATAGATCTGGTTTTACAGTTTTTGTCAAAGCAAAAAATTCCCTTTAAAATTTTACATTATAAAACTTCAGCTAATGAATATTCATGATGTTATTATTTCTTGCATGAATATTTAACAAAGAAAGTGTTACATGATCAGCTTTAACTTATTGCATGGTATTTGTCGTCTGCAAAATAGTGTCGTATGCTACTGTTCATTTTTCTTCAGAATTACAGTAATGTGTTATTCCTTTCCTTTATATTAACATCTTTTCATGCATTTACAAACAGTAGACACATATCATACTGCTCCTATTGGAGCCGTCTGATCAGGAAAAGGCAGAAAGTAATCAAAGCCTTACTGTTGCTGTCTTTTGTTCAGGCTGGATTGAGCTATGGTGGAGAGTTTGGCTTGAGCATCGGTGACTACAAATCTATAGACAGGAAACAGGAATACCTGCCTATAGCTCCTCCTAATGTGGTAAGGACAGGCCCTGTCTTATTCCTAGACAAGTAGAAGAACTCACTCAATAACAAGTTTTATTATCCACTACGTAACCCTTTTAAAACCTTTGCAAACAGATGAGACCCAGATTGGATTACCCCTGTAGGAGCCATGTGATCATGGTCTGCTCTGTGTGCTTGTGCAATACTACCAGATTCTAGTTTCTGCCATAGCTGAAAGTTTCTTTGTTCATAATCCATTATAAGAATTAATCTAAGCTGTGTTCATGATGGCATTTCATGAATATTCATGGGTTAACCATTTCCTTCATATCAATACTTTTTCATGCATTTACAATCAGAGTAGACCCAGATCAGATGACTCCTATAGGAGCTATCTGATCAGGGTCTGCTCTGTTTGCTTATGAAATTTTAATAGAACTGGTTCTACCATTACCAAAAGAAACATTCTATGTACATATGCCTTTATATGAATTCAGTTAATGAATATTCATGATGTCATTATTTCTTATATGAATATTGAACAGGTAAAGGATTAAAAGGGTCACCTAATTTAATTTACAATAAATGATTCCATGGGCTAATTAGAGAATAGACCTACAGATAGATTGCTTGACACTGAGGCATGACTGTGTATTTTGCTATGAAAGTTAGATCAGAAGAATAACAGTTTCCGTTTAGTTTCTTTTATATCATCTTATTGTTACATATTCTGTTCATGGATCTGACAATATGTTAGCTCTCCAGAAAAAGGATAGATGTATGAGTTGTGTATTTACTACTGTGTATAAAGATTATGTTTGCTATTCCCATTTTATGACAATGAATGCAATAAATGATTGATTGCTTTAAATCATTAACCCTTTTCTTCATACAAATTAATGCTTTTTAATGCCCTTTGCAAACAGTAGAACCAGATTAGATGGCTCCTATTGGAGCGGTCTTATCTGGGTCTTCTCAGATCAGAATGACTTACACAACCATTTGCTTTTAATACGCCCGAAGGTAACTTCGGTCGTATTATGGTTATGGCGCTCGTCCGTCTGTTAGCCACTTCTTTGTCCGCTCAATAACTTGACAACTATTGGGTACTATTGGATGTGCTGTCTTCATACTCAGTAGAAAGGTTGTTCATGGCTAGTACATGACCCCTATTGATTTTGAGGTCAATCTGTCAAAGGTCAAGGTCACAGTGACCTTCAATTCAAAAATCTTGTCCGCTCAATAACTTGATAAGTATTAGGTGTGCTGTCTTCATACCTAGTAGGAATGCTGGTTATGGCCAGTACATGATTTTGAGGTCAGTCAAAGGTCAAGGTCACAGTGACCTTCAACTCAAATTAATATTTTGCATGTTACAGCACATACTTAGGGCGTATAATGCTCCGACACATGGGGCTCTTGTTAATAATTTCCTTCATATACAGACTTTTTCACGCCTTTGCAAACAGTATACCCAGATCAGACAGCTCCTGTAGTAGCCGTCTGATCAGGGTCTGCTCTGTTTGTTAATGAAATTATATCAGATGACGGGCCATCATCGAAGATTTATACAAAACCTTATTGGGACCATACAATTTAGCAAACAATAGAAGCCAGACAAGGCCAAACATCTGATTAGGGTTTTATACATTGTCACCTGGTTTTAACTGAATATAATGATTTTGCAATCTAGTATTTAAAGCAGAGTTTACCCCTATTACCCTTATCATGTTTGAGACAGAGAGACTGGTGTGGACAACCTACAACCCATATTTGGCTTTTACCCAAACTCAAATAACCATGTTATATTAGAATTTATTTGTGATTTTTATCGATGATCGATCGCAAACATGTACCGATGATTGATCCAATTTTTTGGGACTGATTCCCAACACTAATATACAATATACATAATTTCTAGCTTTAAAAAATCATAACTTTTATGTTATGAAATTTTACTCTGCTGCAAAAGCCTTAGGTCTATGATTTGAATAGCCATTTTTTGTGAATTTTATTTCAAGGCATAAATATACCTGATCACAGGTGCTTGCAGTTTAGTGAAACTTTGTGTAAAATGACAACACTGATTGCAAGAGCCATTCAAATTACAGTAAAACTGCTTTAAAGTGACCACTGTATGAATAAACAAATGTGTCTTTAAAGTTCAAAAGCAGGTGGTTGCATAATGCAGGACAAAAGTTATGCAGAAAGCTCCTTTGCAGGAGCTTTCTGCATAACTCATTCTGCATTAAGCTACAACCTGCCTTTAAGACACAGAATCACTGTATTCTGACTAATGTCTTTTCCATGATTGTCTACCTGCTTTTGGATCTCTGAAGGATTTCACTGTGGAATCATGGGTAATATTTATGTTTATTTACAGACGACCCGTAAGATACAGGAAGAGACCATGCCTTTCTTTGAGCCCGTTGGTGAATCCGAAACTGATGACAAAAAGAGAGTTCCTCCACCTGTTGCCAAGAAGCCCCGTGTTCCTAGTGGCTATGACTCAGAGGAGGACCGTCTTCTGCGTAATTCGACAGGAGTGGTAAGTTCCTCACTGTATCCAGTTTGTGGGATTGGCTTGTCTGAGTTAGATAACTTATGGATGGGTTAGTCGACAGTGATTAGTTTTAGCTGCGATCATTGGATGTTAAATCGTGTGATTTTTAGTAAGCCCTTTTGAGCATCAAAATATCTGAGCAGTCATTGTAGGATTTTTAACCCTGTGAATGAGAGAAATAGAAAATTTATTTGCAAGCATTGTAGACCCTAATCAGAGAAATCCTTCAGAAGACAACAGATCCCGGTCTACAATATTTACCACTTTGATTCTTCAACAGCTAGCTTGCATTTTGATATTTTTAAAAATAATTTAAAGGAAGAATTTGAGTCATTAACCCTTTACTGCATATTAGGAATATAATGCAAGACTACATAATAGTATTATGAATATAAATATAAACCCTTTCCCTGTTCAATATTCATTTTAGATACGAAATAATGACATCATGAATATTTATTAGCTGAATTTTTATAATGACCTATGTACACAAGATGTTTTCATATTGGAAGAAACAGTCAAGTCAGATCTATTGTAATTTCACAAGCAGACAGAGCAGACCTTAATTAGACAGTTCATTCAGGGGCTCTCTGATCTGGGTCTACTCTGTAAATGCATGAAAAGCGTTTACATCAGGGAAAGGGTTAAACCTTTAATTTATAGAGGAGCAAGAAACCTTTTGAAGCCTTTACAAAAGAGCCTGTAGATCATATGCAAATGTAGTAGACCCAGAAGCTGTCTGATCAGGGTCTATTCAGTTTCCCTATGGAATAATATAGATCTGATTCTACAGCTTCTGCTTTTGCCAAAAATGCTCTGTTTATATATGCCATTCTAAAAATATTTTTTCAGTAATCATGATATGTTTATATCATACATGAATATCCATCAGGTAAAGGGTTAACCTTTCTCTTTAGTCTGTAAAGAATATGATGTATGTGTACTTGGAATCTTAAAGTATTATTTTCTTACATTTCTTAAAAACAATTATCAAATTGCCAAACAAATTGGATCTTGGCATCACTAGACCTCTCATCAAAATCCAATCTGCAAAACTTCCAATTTCACACTTATTCATTCCTTGTCAACATGGTTGAAACGTTTGTTAAATATGATAATAACTCCATACTGATGCCTTTTACTGCCTTTGCAAATAAAGTAGTCCCAGATCAGGTGACTTCTGAAGGATATTAAGTCTGATTAGGGTCTGCTCTGTTTGCATATAGAATAATATAGATCTATTTGTACAGTTTCTGCCATGGTCAACAATTTCTGTGTTCATATGCCATTATGAAATCATCTTACTAATACTCAGGATATGATTTATTAACTCTTTCCTTCATATAAATGTGTTTTCACGCATCTGCAAACAGCGTAGACCCAGATCAGACAGCTCCTATAGGATCTGTCTGATCAGGGTCTGCTCTGTTTGCTAACAGAATACTATAGATCTGTTTCTTTACTTTCTACAATGGCTCCACCTTCCATATTTCATTTTAATTATTTTGTTCATGAATATTAAGTAGGTATTTAATTTTTTAATCAAAATAGAACAGAGAAAGGGTTAAATAAATATTCATTAGGTAAAGGATAAATCAGAATGAGCAAACATGGTAGATCTACTTGGCGTTTGTTGCAATTTTTACGTTTGAACAAATCTTTAGTGTGAGTTTTGTATTACTTTTGTTTTTGTTTTGTATTAATTTTTTTGAGGGTGTGAAATGAACATACATGCAAGCAATTTTACACTAACTGGGAAATAATTGAGGCCTGTCCAAGGCTTAACAAACTTGCAAACAGTGCAGATTCAGATCAGAGGACTGCTAGATGTGCCTCAGATCAGAATCTGCACTGGTTGTCATTCAAAATCATCTTACACATTTTACCCCATTATACTGAATGGACTCTATTTTAATGTAAAATCACTGACTGAATTAGCTCCCTTTCCTTCATATAAATGCCTTTTCGCGCTTAGTAGCTATCTGATCAGGGTCTACCCTGTCTGCTTATGATATAATATAGATCTGATTCTGCAGTTACTGCCTGAGCCGAATGTCCTGTGGTCATAATTATGCCATTATAAAAAATCAAATGAATATACATGTCATTATTTCTTCCATGAATATTGAACAGGCAAAGGATTAATATGAGATGAGAGTCTGTTAACCCTTTACCTGGTGACTATTTATGGAAGACACCTCCCACTATGAATATTAATTAATGTATCTTTTGTGTTGAAATTATAAAAAATGAAAACTTATTGCCAGACAGTAGAGAATCAGATCTGTAACAGATCAGCTCCTGGTCAGACAACTCCTACAAGACCTTTGGGTCTACTCACTTTGCAAAAGCGATAATGATGGGATTATCAAGGGATTTATCAATATATTAATGGAGAGGGCTGCTCAATGCAGAACAAAAGAAATGCATAGAGCTGTCTGAAATATTTTCATACTGCACTAAGCTACCATCTGTCTTAACCCTTTCTATCATGCAAATATTTTTTCACGCCTTTGCAAACAGAGTGGACCCAGATCAGACAACTCCTGTAGGAGCCATCTGATCAGGGTCTGCTCTGTTTGCTTATGGGATTGTGTAGATATGACTCTTCATTCTCTGCTACGGCCAAAAATTCTCTTGTTCATATCCCAGTATCAAACTTTAAATCCAATTGATATTTATAATTTCCTTATTTCTTATTCAACATTGAAAGGTTTAAATTTTAAATGGTCGCTGTATAGAATGGTTTAATTGTATTGGGTTTACCCTAATTACCTTAAGTTTCAGACAAACTTTGACAAATAGTGCAGACCCAGATCAAACTGCTTGATCAAGCAGTTTCATCTGGGTCAATACTATTTGCCACTCTATGTGCCAAAAATCAGCTTTACAAACTGATGGAGTGGAAAGATAGGGCCCAATGTTATAAAACTTCTGAGTCTGAGTTCATTCTCATGCATCGGATTGGTCAGATGCTTGAGAATGATCTCTGAATCAAGCAAAATCTTTTAAAACCATTGGGCCTGATGTCGGAACATTGAGGGTAATTAAGGTCTGTGCATGGTGAAAATAACATCACCACATTTAATACCACATTACCATCATATGGCTGGTAGTACTCAACAACTGTAACGCATGCACCCAATAACTCAGAGCAATAGATAAAGGTGTGTAGTTAAAAACTAAAATTGTCATTGCTCCACCAAACCCTATGTTGTGACCACTCTTTAGAATCTTCTTGAAGAGACAATTCTTAACCTTTTACTCCATAGATAAAGCCTTTTTACGCCTTGGCAAATAGTAGACCAAAATCAGACAGCTCCTATAGGAGCCATCTGATCAGGGTCTGTTCTGTTTGCTGATGATTTAATATAGATATTCTACAGTTTCTGCATTGGTCAAAACACCCTGTGTCCATGTAATATAACATTTAATCCAATTAATATTCATGATGTCATTTATATCTTACATGAATATTCATGGAGTGAAGGGTTAATAAGAGTGGTCACAACATAGGGTTTGATGGAGAAATAAAGGAGCAATTCTTGAAAAACTGGTTTAATTTACACATCTTATCTTGGTCTCTGCAAATGTATGACATGAACAATGTATAAAATTGTGTATTCATGAACATAATAATTGTGTATCCTGTTTATTCAAACAGAAAAAAGAAGGAATGCAGATGGGTTGACGAATATTTTTTTTCCAGGAAAAGAGGAAATTCAGTTAAATCTGTTTAAAATGACCCACATATGGATTAAATATAGATGTTTATCTGTTGAATATTCATGCATGTAAGAAAAGATGACATCATGAATATATATTATCTAAATTTTTATGATATTCTGCTCCCAATTTGACCTGAGACTCGATTAAGTTTCGGCGTGTTGATCGGGATTGTTCGTAATACTCTGACAAAAAATAGCAAACCAAAAGTCGGTAATAATCATGTTCCACGAGGCTTGTATTCTTATAGCTCATTCCTATACCTTTGGAAATTTATCGAAAGACAACCGACGATAATACAAGGAATATGCATGAGTCTCAGGTCAAATTGGGAGGATAATAACATAATGTACACGGGATGTTTTTGTATTTGTAGAAACTGTAGATTCAGACCTATTATAATTGCATAAGCAAACAGAGCAGACCCTGATCAGATGGCTCTACATGGATCATCTGATCTGGGTCTGCTCTGTTTGCTTATGAAATTATAATAGAATTGACTTTACAGTTTTTGTCAATACCAAATATTCAGGTGTACATTATGCCATTGTAAAAATTCTGATAATAAATATCCATGACGACTTTATTTGTTTCATGAATATTCAACAGGGAAAGTTTACTGTAGGTACAGTGATAGATTTGATGATTTTAAATTAAGTGGGCTTTTGGATGTGTGTTCTTTGCATTTTTCTGGCCTTGTTGTTTTCTCACTTGGATGAATAGCAGTAAGTGGAAAGATTTATCATGGAGACCTTTCAATTTTAAGCAAATCAAAACCTAATTCGCTGTCTGTTTATGTAAAGTCAAGAAGATCTGGTATCTAATGTGTCTGGCCAATTTCAACCTATTGCAATTACCAGCCTTGAAAAACTTTGAGCTTATAAAATTTCAAACTCTGGCTAAGTATAGCTCATTGAAATTCTTTTTACCAATTCCGTCATATTTTCACCTTTTCTCTATTAAATGCTCCTTTTCGGTACATATATTAAAAAAAGTAGGATCTAAAAATAGCTTTTGAGGGAATGGGTTAACAACAATATAGATTTTGTAGTTAATATTGATAGACAAGTAGTAGACAATGTGTATTTCCCATGGGCATTTATTAAATTTATGTGAAAGAAGTTGGACCTTGTTGGTTTGTGTTGGTCAATGGAAATTGCTGTGTTGAACCTTTTTCTAAAGAATGTCTTTGGTGAACAAACGTTTTGGTGATATGTCAATGATATATCTTCTTTGTGCTGTTAAAACTGATAGACTGATACTGTTGGTACATGGTTCATTTGGTTTTCGTCTTTTTTTGGTTTTCGTCTTTTCTTAACCTTTTCCTGTTTGCACTCTGTTTATTTACAAACACCGTGTGTCGAGCACCTTGTGTCAGACCTTTCCTGCTTGGACATCTTGCTGCTGAAAAGAGAGCTTTATAATGTGTCTTCTTTTGCTCTGTGAGTGATATGAATATTGTCTTCATAGGCTTTTCCACAGTAACACTTTCAATATTGGATAGCACAGTAGTAAGAGAATGTTTCGCTGTTTTCTTCCTGTAGCCTGTTACTGTGGAAACTGAAACATTCAAGTACAACCCTGACACAGATGACATGCCCAAGGCAACGTCTAACATCCCAATAGTAGAAACCAAAACACAGAAGGTTACCTACGAGAAGGATGGCATCCCTTACGAAACTGAAGATAGTATCCTGATTAGTGCTCACTCTGTGACAACTAAGTCACAGACCATAGACACAACTACAGTAAGTGTGCTCAGCTGGTGGTCAGCACGCCAGCCTCAAGCCTCCATCTCTCACTAGCCATAGCAAACTCGCTGTTGTGATAATTATCTGCATGGAACATTGTCTCATCTCACTCGCATGCTTGTTTGTATATAGCCATGTATCTCATGGTTCCAAGTGCTGTCATCAGTCATTGTCACCGCACCATTGGCATTGCCATTCTTGGTATTTTAACCTTCCTTGACCTTTTGCATTTTTGTGTTGAAGTTCTGCATAGGTTTTGAATTTTCTAGCATTCCTTGCCTCACTTACTTATAGACTAGCATTTTACCAAAGATGGCCCTCAGGACATTCTGTTGTAGCTGTCTAACAAGTATTTTGTTCAGTGTGATTGGGGAAGCAATGTTTAGTAATGGTACTCGTGGCATGGGGAGGTGTTACTGTTGTGTTTTTGTTTAGCCCTTTATTTCATGAATATTCATGTAAGAAATACTGACATCAGGGATAGTAACCCTTTCCCTGGTCTATATTTATTCCAAATTTCAATACCTACTGAATATTCATAGAGAAAATAGTTATAATGAAATATGGAAGATAGAACATTATAACTATTTTAGAAAGTAAAGAAACAGATCTTTCAGATTCCACTAGCAAACAGAGCAGACCCTGATCAGACGGCTCCTATAGGGGCCGTCTGATCTGGGTCTACTCTGTTTGCAAATGCGTGAAAACACGTTTATATGAGGGAAAGGGATAATTAGATGCATTTGTGTAATGGCATGTGAACACAGAAAAGTTTTGCCATTTTAGAAAGTAGAATCAGATCTACATTATTCCATAAGCAAACAGAGCAGACTGAACAGACAGTTCTTACAGGAGCTGTCTGATTTAGGTCTACTCTGTTGCAAAGGCGGTACAAAATGTATCAATGAAATAAAAAGGGTTTACGTAGTTACAGATTTCTGACTTTGATGACCTGGTTCTTGTTTTATTATAGTTTTTCTGAGCATGTCATTTATTTTTGTTTGATGACCGTAGAAGGAAAATAACCTAATGAGTTTCATATTTACAATTAGTTCTCAAAAAGTCTTGCTCTTCACCCATTAGTTAACAGCTATGTACAGTACATGAAGCTAATTTTTCATTCCTTTCGCTTAAACTTTCCCTCATAGAAAAGGATTTTTCACCCCTTTGCAAATAGAGTAGATCCAGGTCATATAGCTGCTATAGGAGCCGTCTTATTGGGGTCTGCTCTGTTTGCTATTATAATACTGTACATGTATATCTGACTTATGAAATTATAATACATGTATATCTGACTCAACAGTTTCTAGTTTTCTAACAAGACCAATATTTATACTAAATTTAATGTCTGTCTTATTGAGGTTTTACATTATATATCATTCCATTAGCAAACAGAACAGACCCTTATCAGATGGCTCCTATAGGAGTTGTCTGATCTGGATCTACTCAGTTGCAAAGGTTTTAAAAGTTTGTTTAAATGAAGTAAAGGGTTAGCTGTTGGATTGTTGTATATGATTGAAAAAGAGTAAAGCAGTTGCCATTTTGCTTTTGGTGACAGTGGTATTGTACTTGTATTGTGAAAAATGCTAACACTTGCTTTTATTTAACCTTTGGATGCAGGAAACACGTTTAACTGGTTTTTGGCAAACAGTCAGGACATTCTGTTCAGGTTCTGCACTGTTTTTTAGCCAAATTCCACTAGTAACTTGAACTCTTTCATACTGAATAGGATCTGCAGTTAGAAAATAATGGAGCATTCAAAAGGTTAACAGTGTTACCTTTATCATACTTTTGAGAAACTATTGATCAAGTGTCAAACAGCTTGGATCATGATGAAATGCCAATCGTCTTGGCATTTTGTCCGGACCTAAGCTGTTTGAAATTTTTTAATCAGATCGCAGATAGCTGAATAAAGCTTTACCCTTTCCTTCGTATAAATGTGTTTTCATGCATTTGTAAACCGAGTAGACCCAGATCAGATGGCTCCTATAGGAGCCATCTGATCAGGCTCTGCACTGTTTGCTTATGATACAATATAGATATGATTCCATAGTGTCTGCCATTGCCATTCCTCTGTCCATTTGCTATTATAACAAAATATAATGTAATCAAATTAATATTCATGACATCATTACTTTTTAGTCTCTACATGAATACTCATGGAGGAAAAGGTTAAAAGCTTGTCTTTACAAAGGGTCTTTGTATGATGATGGTCTGTAATCTGTTATTCTGTTATGACAGAGTAATGACCTTGTAAATACATGACTGTATCTGTATCTAAACAGATGAAGCTTGCCATGGCTTCTGCACTGATATGAATACCAAACAGCATGTAGTCGGATTGGCTGCAAGTTTCTTTGATGCCTGATCTTTGTCTAGCATGTTCACAAATGTCCAGCACTTAATCCTTCATGTACTCAGCATGTATCCTTTGGCTCATGGAGAAGAAATTCTACAAACATGTGTTACACCCTTTACTTCATGAACAATTATTCAAGAACATAATTATCACTTCATGAATATTCAATGACTGCATTTCATCTGTTTTTGGAAGAAGAAAATACAAACTACATGTATTGTCATAATTCCGGAAACTATTGGCTATTACTTCTTTACTGTTCATGCAAATCTTATGAATCTTTTGGCCAATCCAGTATCTTGTTTCTACATTGTTCCATAAGCAGACCCTGATCATATGACTCCTTTAGAAACCATTTGATCTGGGTCTCCTTTCTCTGCATAGGCATGAAAAAGCATATTTACATGTATCAGGTAAAAAGGATTAAAAGCAAATACAGAATGGCAGTAAAGCAATAAGCTCCTTAGGAAGCTTTTTTTCATAACCTTGCTGCATTAATCCATTTCCTCATACTGTCGCCTTTTGACGCCTCTGTAAAAGTCACTTTTTGAAACCATTGTGATAAATAGAAATTATTTGTTCCATAGTAGCAAATGCTCTTTTTATCACAGTGGTTTCTTAACTACACAATTCTAAAAAAAAATCCCTTGTTCTAGTAAATGCTCCTTTTCAGTATATTTTTTCAGAGGCTGGATCTAAAAATAGCATATGAGGGAATGGGTGAACCCTTTCCCACATGAATATTCATGCAAGAAATAATTACCGTATGAATATTAATAAGTGTAAATTTATAATGCAACTATAAAAAGGGGATTTTTATACCATGGCAGAAACTGAAATCACATCTATATTATTTCATTAGTAAACAGAACAGACCCGATCAGATGGCTTGTATATGAGCCATCTGATCAGGTTCTTCTCTGTTTGCAAAGGTGCCAAAAATCATCTACATGTAAATGAGAGAAAGGGTTAACCCGTTCCCTCATATTGACGCCTCTGCAAAATCACCTGTTGAAACCATTGTGATAATAGAACATTTGCTCCTATAGGAGCAAATGCTCTATTTATCACAATGGTTTTAAACTGCAAAATTCTGGAAATTTTCCTTTTCTCTACTAAATGCTCCTTTTCGGTAGATTTATCCAAAGAGGTTGGATCTATAAATAACCTATGAGGGAATGGGTTAAGCTGTCACCTGCTCTAAAGGCCCAGAGTTGGACTTTTATTGAGTGGCTGTTGTAAAAAACATTTACAACTACAAAGAATCAAATAAGCCATTGTGTGTTTTCAGTACAAGACAGAGAGGGATGGTGTGGTTGAAACCCGAGTGGAGAGGAAGATAACTGTCATGTCAGACGGTGACGGCATAGATCACGACGCAGTGAGTAACACCACTTATTTTGTTTTTTACACTTATTGATTTATTAAATTGTGGACTTTGGGGGTTTTCTAATGCAGAGCTACAGATAAACGTGCATACTCAAATATTAAAATCGTCATTTCTCCACCAAACTACGTACTGTGACGGTGTGACCACTTTCTATAGAGTGGTCACAGTATAGGGTTTGGAGGAGAAATAAAGGTGATATTCTTGAAAATGTTTAAATTTATGCATCTTATCTTGACCTCAACTTCTGTATACATCAGTTAGGAGTTCTTTAAAAAAAATAGTTATTGGAACTGTAAGAATTCGCATCTAAAGGAAAAAATATAATTATATAAAGGCAACAATATTTAAATTGTGTCAATCTGATATTTTCCTGAATGTGTAATTTGACTACAGGAAAAATAAAAGATATAATTGATTGCTTTAATCCTTTACTCCATAAATACGCCTTTCTACTCCCTTGCAAAGAGTAGACCCAGATCAAACGGCTCCTGTACGAGTCATCTGATCAGGGTCTGCTCTGTTTGCTTATCATTAATGATATAATAAAGATATAATTCTACAGTTTTTGCCATGACCAAAGTTTTCCTTGTAAGCAAACAGCAGTCCGATCTAACTGCTCCTACGGGAACTGTCTGATCTGGGTCATTCTGTTTGCTAAAGCATAGAAGGCATATTTTTGGAGTAAAGGGTTGATATCTATAAACATTTCTAAAATTTTCCTTTTCCTTAACCCTTTCTCTGTTCTATATTTATTCCAAATTTCAATACTTACTGAACATTTCATGGACAAAAAAGTTATAATGAAATATGGAAGTTGGAACATAGTAGCCATCATAGAGACTAAAGAAACAGGGTCCATGCTTATAAAGCTTTTTACTTGAGTCTGAGTTAGTTCTCAAGCTTTTGATTGGTCAGATTTGAGAATGAACTCAGACTCAACTAAAAGGTTTTATAAGCATGGATACTGATCAATCCGATTCCATTAGCAAACAAAACAGCCCCTAATCAATGGCTCCTATAGGAGCTGTCTGATTTGGGTTTACTGTTTGCAAATGGATGAAAAATCATTTATATGAGGGAGATGGTTAATGTTTCCATTCTTACCAAATTTATGCTAAGAGTATCAAGCCGGTTGGGTCCTGATGAGACACAGAGTTACTTGCTAAACTGTTTGCAAAGGTCATCACTGTTCTGCCCTGTAGATTATTCACTGTTGCAGTAGCTGTGTACTAAGCCCTTGGTGGATTGTTTGTGTTATTTTATTTGAGCTTGCATTTCTTTGTGTTTACAGTTACTTAGGGCAGCAATCGATGAGGTCACTAATATGAATCAGTCATTTGAGGTGGAGAAAATTGAATACATGCGACAGATTGAGGATAAATGAACAGGTATGTGTGAAAAAATAAGGCTAGCCCATTACTCAATGAATATTTATACGCCCATCTTAGACAGGACCTATGTTGTCGTGGTGCTGTCCATCCATCAGTGAACTTTTCCTTGTCTGCTCTCTAACTCAAAAAAATGCAATCCTTTTCAAATTTTGTCATCATGTATATTATTACCATAATATCTCGGCCAAGGTCGATAACTAGCAAGATTGTCCCAAACACTCCAGAATTATCTCCCCTTTCTTTATGAATTGCCATGAATTTTTGCTTGTCCGTTCTCTAACTCTCAGTCAAGTTTGATAGCCAGCAAGATTGTCTCTGACACTCGAGAGTTATCTCCCCTTACTTTATGGATTTTGGTGAACTTTTGCCTGTCCGCTCTCTAGCTCAAACAATCGTAATCCAATTTTTTTCAAATTTGATCAGCATGTATATTACCATAATGTCTCAGTCAAGTTTGATAAATAGCAAGATTGCCATTGACACTCCACAATTATCTCCCCTTACTTTATGCCACCTGATAAGGAGTAATGGCCTTTCAGCTTCTAGACATTTGATGGGTGTATATTGTGACATTTTGGCATTCTTGTTCAAATGTTTTTAGTCTACTTGATTTTGAACTACATGACATTGTATTTCCCAAGTATAAACCATTTTTCATGCCTTTAGAAACAGAGTAGACCTAGATCAGAGACAGTTCCTGTAGGAGCTCTGTTTGCTTAATGTGAAATATTATAGATCTGATTCTATAGTTTCTGCTACAGTAAAACTGCCCTTGTTTATGATGCTGTTAACCCTCCATTTCCATGTTCTATATTTATTCCAAATTTCAATACCTACTGAATATTCATGGACAAAATAGTTACAATGAAATATGGAAGGTGGAGCATTGTAGTCATTTTAGGAACTAAAGAAACAGATCTATCAAATTACATTAGCAAACAGAGCAGACCCTGATCAGACGGCTCCTATAGGAGCTGTCTGATCTGGGTCTACTCTGTTTGCAGATGCGTGAAAAGGCGTTTATATGAGGGAAAGGGTTAAACCAGTCCCTCAAAGGATATTTTAAGATCTAACCTCTGTTATATATCTGCTGAAAAGGAACATTTACTAGAACAAGGGATTTTCTTTTAAAATTTTGTCAGGGTCTGCTCTGTTTGCTTTTGATACAGTATAGAGTTTGTCAAAAATAAAAGATTTCTTTTGAAAAGTTTATATTATAAATACTCAGCTAATAAAATATTCTAATGTCATTATTTCTAACATGAATACAAAAACAGGGGAAAGGTTAACCTTTTCCCTGTTCTATGTTTATTTCAAATTTCAATACCTACTGAATATTCATGAACAAATTAGTTACAATGAAATATGGAAGATGGAACATTGTAGCCATTTTAGGAACTAAAGGAACAGAGCTATCAAATTACATTAGCAAACAGAGCAGACCCTGATCAGACGGCTCCTATAGGAGCCGTCTGATCTGGGTCTACTCTGTTTGCAGATGCATGAAAAGGCGTTGATATGAGGGAAAGGGTTAAACCAGTCCCTCAAAGGAATTTTAAGATCTAACCTCTGTTATTTATCTGCTGAAAAGGAACATTTACTAGAACAAGGGATTTTCTTTTAGAATTTTGTCAGGGTCTGCTCTGTTTGCTTTTGATACAGTGTAGAGTTTGTCAAAAACAAAAGATTTCTTTTGAAAAGTTTATATTGTAAATACTCAGCTAATAAAATATTCTAATGTCATTATTTCTAACATGAATACAAAAACAGGGGAAAGGTTAACCTTTTCCCTGTTCTATGTTTATTCCAAATTTCAATACCTACTGAATATTCATAGACAAAATAGTTACAATGAAATATGGAAGATGGAACATTGTAGCCATTTTAGAAAGTAAAGAACAAATTTGTCAGATTTCATAAGCAAACAGAGCAGACCCTGATCAGACAGTTCCTATAGGAGCCATCTGATCTAGGAATCAATTGCATGGAAAAGTGTTTATACGAAGGAACAGGTTAAAGTAGATTTTTCTTCCATAAACAAGGATCAGAGTAACAAATTCTTTTGATCCTGGTAAGATACATGTACCAATTTATATTTCATCTGTCCAGATCTAACTTATTTTGATTGAAGTTTTCATGCATATCCACTGTAAAAGAGAGAGATGTTCACCATGGTCAGATTTTGGTGGTCAACTTGTTAACCCTTTCCCTGTTCAATATTTATGTAAGAATTGATGACATCATGAATATTCATTAGCTGAATTTTTATAATGTCATAATGTAGACAGGAATGTTTGATATCGGTAGTAACAGCTGAGGCAGATCTACTGTAATTTCATAAAGTATAATTCTTTCTCACAGCTTTCTGTAATAGATTTGCATAGTTTTTGCATAGATGCATGTGGTGGTCTTGTTTAACTTTTGTCTTTTATTTTCATTTCAGGTGAATGAAAATTTAGAAGTTAAGAAACTAGATGCAATATAAAGGACTAGTTAACACATGTGCTTACAATACAAACAGTGACAGCTACCAATGAGTGCCTGGAAGTCATGTCGTCATGGAAGCCATTTATTCATCATTTGTCGCAGCAATTTCATTCAGCAAATCTCATTAGTCTAGAAGAAGCCAGTTTCCGCAGAACTGACATGGAGGAATGCGTATACTCAGTAAAATGTCTTTGAAGTGACTACTTAATGAATAAACGGGTGGTCTTTAAAAGCAGGTAATACTGTACCACTTGTTTTAAAGACCGTTCTTTTGAGTGGTCACTTTAGAGATATTTTACTGTACAGTTGATTGTTGGTCATCACAGTTAACACATGGAAAACAAAGCACTCCAGCAATGCAGCTTAAGTGAAATGCATGATTAAATGGACAGATATGGATACCATAGACAGCAGATTTTGAAAGAGAGAGGAAGTAAAGAGAGAGTTTTTAAAAAGGACAGCTATAGTGGAGTTAACCCTTTACCTCATTAATATTTGTACAAGAATTCATAACTTCATTAATATTCATGAAATGAATTTTTACAATGGCCATTGAAGAAAGAAACCTTTTTAGCCATTTCAGAAATTGTAGAACAAGGTTGTTACTATTACATAAGTAAACAGAGCAGACCCTGATCAGTCAGCTCCTGTAGTAGCTGTCTAATCAGGGACTACTGTTTGCAAAGGCAAAAAGACATAGACATGTATGAATTGGGGAAAGGGTTAAAGCAAGGACTGTAGTAGAGAAAGCTTTTATAGTGTAATACCAACCTGCTTCCTATCAGCAAGTTTCCAGTCATGGATAAATATACATCTACAGTGAAAGATAGCAAGATATCAAGTTTCTGTTTACTAAATAAAAAAGTGCTCTTCAGTTTATATAGTTTTTGATTGTGTTTGCTGAAGACTTGGTTGTTTACTATAGTTGAGGATCTTCTGAGAAGCAAGGGCTGTGTGACTTAAGTAGGGGAAATAACTACTACTGTATTGAAGTTTGGGCAAGTAAGATTACCTCCCTTGTTTCAAACTTGCCTTTCGATGAAGCAAGAGGAGCATAATTTGCCCTTTCGACTGAAGATTTGAAGGAACAAATTGTACATGATGACCTTGGCACTCGGTTATTTCATTTCCAGATTGCTTTCAGCTAATTGATTGCTAGTAATATTATAGAGAGCATAACTATATGAAGGCTTAGTGCAAACTTATTGTCCCATCTTCCTTAAACTTGTGAGCAATTGCCCTCTGCTTTAATTTTTTTTTTTTTCATTTCTTTTCCGAAATTTTCTAAAAGTGTCAAATAGGATATTGATAAGACTTTGACTTAACCCTTTCCCTTATACAAACGTTTTTTTTCACACCTTTGCAAACAGTAAACCCAGATCAGACAGCTCCTGTAGGAACTGTCTGATAAGGGTCTGCACTGTTTGCTTATAACATTATAATATAATTAACTCTACAGTGTCCATCAACACCAAATTATCATTTGCACATATATCATTTTTAAAATCTAATTAATATTCATGATATCATTATTTTTTACATGAATATTCAACAGGAATAGGGTTAATCAGTGTTTTATTTAGATCCACTTTTGTCTTTAACTCTTTGCGCGCTAGCGGTGAAACTGTGATTACGTATGCAAACAGTTTGGATACAGATGAGACGCTGCATAATGCGGCGTCTCATCAAGATCCAAACTGTTTGTCACCTTGACCATATTTTTGCAAAAAATGAGAGAAAGTTTATTTTAAGAATTGAAGCAGACGACAATTGTTGCAGACAAAAATTTACTTAGCATGCAAAGAGTAAGCTCTTTCTTTACAAAATGGTGACCATAGTGTCAGACAGTTAAGATCCTTATGAGAATTATCAATGTCTCCTGGATCAGAAATGTTATCAAAGGTTATCACAGATTCGCGTATGATGGCAAAAGATGTAAGTAGGTCGTCAGAGCTACAGATAAAGGTGCATACTCAAATATTAAAATCATTATTTCTCCACCAAACCCATACTGCGACCACTCTTTAGAATTGTCTCGAAGATCACTCAAGAATGGTCACAACATAGGGTTTAGTGTAGAAATAAAGGAGTTATTCTTGAAAATGTTTAAATTAACGCATCTTATCTGGACCTCTTGATTATCCTAAATTCTCTTATAGAGTGTGGCTACAATACTTTTGCACAAGGCTCATGATTATATTTCTTTTCATTTTATGTTTTACATACGTTTATGTTTTGCCCACAGGTTTTCATATGTGTAATTGCTTATTTTAGTTTGTGAGTAGCAAATTCTTATTCATTTTGCTTAGATGATATTTTGTGTGTCTTGGTTGTGAAGAAGCATTATCATCACTGCATTTAGCTGCCATAGATCCTCATTTTACCCACTTCATTATGATACTCCTCTTAACCCATTACCCCATAGGCTATTTTTAGATACAACCTCTTTGTATAAATATACAGGCTATTTTTAGATACAACCTCTTTGTATAAATCTACAGAAAAGGAGAATTAACTAGAGAAAAGGAATTGTTTTTTTTAGAAATTTGGAGTTTGAAACCATTGTGATAAATAGAGCATTTGCTCCTATAGGAGCAAATGCTCTATTTATCACAATGGTTTCACAAAGTGACTTTTACAGTCGTCAGTATGAGGGAATGGGTTAATGGAGATTTAATTAAACCTTTAACTTGTTGTTGACATTTTGTTTTTACCTTTGCAAACATGTTGCATCTCAGTGAGATGCCGAGTTCTCTGCACCTCATCAGGATCCAAACATTTTGACACTCCACATAGTTTGAAATGAATAAAAATCATAAATCATTGAATCAATAAATGTTCTCATTATGTTATATAGTAAGCAAACTAAAGGTTAGAAACTGGAGTCAACTCGCAAGATAAATACCTGGGGATTCTGCATTCAGTTTAAACACATTAGCAACTGCAGCGGAATCGTATAGGGTCTAACCTCTATCAGAATCTGGTGCATTGTTTCATAATGCAGTTTCAGTCTACCTTGTTTTTATCTCCCCAGATGGTTCCTTGTCTAATGGCTTGTTTGAATCAAAGATGGCTCCTTTCTTCATAGCTTGTTTGAAGTAAAGGCCATTTATTTATCTGCCTACTTATCATGTATATATACACACACCTTCTAAATACTGTAAAACTTCTGTAAACAGACAGTCCAAAAGAAGTTGAATTGTTGGTCTATAACCCTCTACTCCTTGAATATTCATGTAAGAGATAATGACATCATGAATATTAATTAGATGAATTTCTTTAATGGCATATGAACATAAATGTTTTTGTCTATGGTAAAAGCTAAAGAATCAGATCTTTATCATTTCACAAGCAAACAGGGCCAAAAATTAATCTAATTAATATTCATGATGTCATTTCTTACATACATATTCCTGGAGTAAAGGTTTAAACACCCCGTGTATATTCATTAGACTGTCGTTCTAAAGAGGTTCTATTGTATCTGAATGAATGTAACAAACACGAATTTGTACAAGAATAGACCCTGTATCATGTTGTTACAAAAGTGTGATTTGTACCAATAGTAATATGTTATTTTAAAATAGAATATGTTTATTATTTATCCCTTTCCTTCATATACATGTGTTTTCCTTAATTTGCAAACAGTAGACCCAGATCGGATGGCCCTATAGGAGCCATCTAATCAAGGTCGGCTCTGTTTGCTAATGGACTTTAAAAGATCTGTTTCTTTACTTTCTAAAATAGCTACAGTTTTCCACCTTTCATTATAACTATTTTGTAAATGAATATTGAGTAGGTATCAAAATTTGGACTAAACACAGAACAGGTAAAGGGTTATATACATGCACACAGTATACCAACACTCTCTCATGCTTATTATTAATGTGTATAATTCCATGGCATTCTGTGGTCTTTATGTTCTGAAATGAGAAGCAATTTTCATCTTGATGAAACAAAGAGTTATATGAGGTCTCGGCAGGTTCTCAAATGTTTGAAACTGAATTATGTGTAACAAAGATCTCACTGTATACAATGCAGATTCAACCCTTTACTCCATGACTTTGCAAACAGAATACACAGTGATCAGACAGCTCCTGTAGGAGCCGTCTGACCAGGGTCTGTTCTGTTTGCTTATGATTTAACACATTCCCTCCTAGTGACGCATTTTTGCGTCTCTATAAAAGTCACATTTTGAAACCATTGTGATAAATAGAGCATTTGCTCCATAGGAGCAAATGCTCCATTTATCACAATGGTTTCAATACTACACAATTATAAAATTCTCCTTTTCTATAGTTAATGCTCCTTTTCGGTAAGTTTATTCAAATAGTTTGGGTCTAAAAATAGTCTAGGAGGGAATGATTTAATATACAGTTTTACAGTATCCTGCAAATATCCTTTTATATATAAAAGTAAATAGCATAAACACATTTATGTAAGAATATGATTTATTATTGAAAAGTACATGTATGTATACATGTCTAAATTTGTATTGGTATTTCAATTTGACATGACCTGCCTTAATTGGATAAAAATGCTGCTGCATTTTACTTCAATCTAGGATTGTCAATATGTTTCAAGGAAAAAACAGGTGAGGTATTTTTAAGCTGTAGCATTGTCATGCAGAGTAATTCTTCTATTGTGTAAAACATGAGTCGGTTTCGTTTACTGACCCAGACTTTTCCGTAGAAAGACAAGCATTAGTAACAGCACAAGGTGCTATTGTTTTAACCCTTTCGCTGCCATTGCCGGATCTGTGATTACCCATGCGAACAGTTTGGATCCAGATGAGACGCCGAGTAACTCAGCGTCTCATCAGGATCCAAACTGTTTATTACTGTTACTATGTTTTGAAATAAAAATGAAGAAAATCAAAAAATGAAAATTTGTAGCAGACGACAAAGTTAGCAGACGGCAGAGTTTGGCAGCGAAAAGGTTAAACCTTTACCATGTGAATATTATAATGTAAGAATATTGAATGGATAACTTTTTGTAATGAAAAAGCACTTAATTGGCAGTGGCAGAAATTAGAATCAGATCTATATTAATCCATAAGCATACAGAGTTGACCCTGATCAGACGGCTTGTAAAGGAGCCATCTGGTCTTGGTCTACTTTGTTTGAAAAGGCGTTTGTGTTAGGTAAAAGGTTTTAGCATTCTATTTGTTGATTCATTTGAACGTGCATTGTTTTCAAGCAATTACCTGAAGTTATCTGATTTGGTGATATTGCACAGCATGGTTCATATATTTGTATGAAGTGTTAATGAAAGGTGTACATTTTGTATTTTGGTTTCTCTATTTATAAATACAAACTAGTAAATAATGTAAAAATATTAATATCAGGTCTACGTGTGTGTTGTATTGTTTTACCCTGTCTGTCCAAAACAAAAGATTATCCTGAACCAGTTACACATACCATCTACACTCTGTATGAAGTTTTAAGAGTATCACCCAAAACAGAAATATTACCTGTGAGTTCTTTAGTGCTGCTAGTTTTGTTTTTCATTCTGTTTTAAAACTTATTTTTATGCCCCCACTATTACAGGGAGATTGGGCGCATTTTGAGTTCACAAAGGACATTAGTGACCGGTTTCCCACGATGAAACAGTTCTTTTCTCGAAGTTTTATTTAAATTCTAAGTTGAAAATAGTTTGAATGGGAGTTATGTAGCAAAAGACTCTAACTTTGATCAAATCCTTGTCCAGAATTTCCATTGACATGCAGGAGATCTGCAGCCCCTCCCCCATTTGAATCTTGTTTGTGCATATAGCCTCTCTGTAATAATGCCATGTAATGCATTTTCCACTATTCATATACATCTTATGTACTTAATGTAGTAGCTGTCTAACTCTGCCTTATAAAGGCCCATTTGTTTACCCTAGTTTGGACATTTCACTGTACTCTTTGTCTTTTGTTGTGTGCCTCATCTTCAGTCTTGGTATATTGTTGCCAAATGATCAGTTTTGACATATGGCCCACGTTGGAGGGAAAGGGATACAAGGCGACTTACAAACAGTGTAGATCTGGATTCCAGAGCAACTCATAAAGATAGTATAAAATTGTCATTTCTCCACCAAGCCCCATGTTGTGAACACTCTTCAGAATTGTCTCAAAGAGACGATTCATAAGAATGGTCACATCATAGGGGTTGGTGGTAAAATAAGGGAGTTATTCTTGTTTTAAATTATTCATCTTATCTGGATCTCTGGGATTTGCTGTTGAATCTGGTCTGTGTCTGCCCTGTATTACAATCTCTTTAAAGGAGTCATTGAACTCTTCACTCCATTAGTATTGATATAAGAAATAACGATATCACGAATATTCATTTGTTTAAATTTTGTAATGGCATATGAACACAAGAATGGCAGAAACTAGAGATATAAATCTGTAGTATTTCATATTAAGCAAACAGAGCAGACATCTGGGGCTACAGTGCTTGCAATTACCTATGTACCCATGATGTGGCCCTTTCCTGTGTCCTGTATTACACTGTGCCACATAAAAAATGTTTTAGATTTTGAATTTTGGCAAATCAATTCCTTTTAAATTCAGTTACATGTAATTGTATGTTAGCAGAATAATCTATCAGTTCCTTTGTACTGCAGTCGCTTTATTAGTAATTTTGGCATAGTATAATGATTTAGATTCTATCTAAATCTACATTTATGATTCTCTTTCATAGTATGAACATTTCTATTTGTTTTCTGAAAATATTTCACAAACAAGTTTTAGACAATTATCAACTTTTTAACCCTTTACCTGATATAAACACAATTTCACGCTTTTGCAAACAGTTGACCCAAATCAGTGATCAGGCTCTGTTTGCTTAACCCTTTCCTCCATAAATACGACTTTCTACACCTCTGTAAAAATCACTTTATGAAACCATTGTGATAAATAGAGCATTTGCTCCTATAAGAGCAAATGCTCTATTCATCACAATGATTTCAAACGACAAAATTCTAAAATAAATCCTTTTCTCTAGTTAATGCTCCTTTTCGGTAGATTTATTCAAAGTGGATGGATCTAAAAATAGCCTATGGAGGAATGGGTTAATGAATTATATAGATTCTAAAGATTCTGCCAAGGTGAAACAAACATGTTTATGTACCATTATAAAATACCGCAATAAATTATTCATGATGTCATTGTTTCTTGGGTGAATATTGAACAGGTAAAGGTTTAATTGTATAACCCTTTACTTCATGAATATTCATGTAAGAAATAATGACGTCATTAAATTACATATAATCCTACATGCGCCATCTGATCTGGGTCTTCTCCGTTTGCAAAGGTGTGAAAAGGCATCTCAGTGAGGGAAAGTGTTAATGCGCATTTGGTCAGCTGTTCAATGATAATGTTGATTTTTGTCAGCTGTATATTAGCATAGGTGGCTGCACTAGAATAAATGGGTGGTTCCTATCAAACTTTCAGTTTAGGAATAACTCAGAGATGGAAAATAATATAAATGTAGTCACGTTCAATTCTATCAAAGTTATCAATTTATTTAAATCCATGTATAGGTGTACTACCAGAAATATTTATTCAAAATTAAGGGAAGTAATATCACATACATTTTATTTGTACTTAAGCTTTCTTTGGTTATGATTTTGCTATATGGTCTAAAAGGAAGATACGTTCTTATTATGTTTATTTCTTCCGCTTAGACTTTGTATAGTTATAATTTTTAATAAAACACTCAAATTAAAGATGTTGCTTTGCTTTTCATCACCGATTTGTGTTTGTACTCTCTCCCATTTGAACAATCGTGTAAGAAATAATAACATCATGAATATTTATGTCCCCAAAATGAAGTTATGGGACATATTGTGTTTACGCCGTTTCTTCTTCTTATTATTCTTTTTTTGTCTTCTTTTTCTTCTTCTTCCACTGTGAACTTGTCCAACACCTTTCTCTGAGTAACAGTCTGATCCTAAGGAAACATCAGATGAATATTACTGGTTATGTGCAGATTTTCTTTTGACAATTAACCCAATGGTGGCATCCAATTGGTCGAAATTTATATATTGTCGATTTTTGGCCGGATTGCTCGCAACCCAGGCTTATAGATTGGCGAATGCCATCCGGCTGGCCGGATGACCTTTTTGTTTGTGTTAGTTATAGCCAAAGTATAATACCTACAGTAACCAAACTTGGCATGTGGGTTCACAATGAGGGTCACATTACATGTCATAGGTTACCAGGTTACTATGACCCCTTTTTGACCTAGTGTTTACGCTTCATTGACTTAGAGAATTTCCAGGTTGACCTTTTTGTTTGTGTTAGTTATAGCCAAAGTATAATACCTACAGTAACCAAACTTGGCATGTGGGTTCACAATGAGGGTCACATTGCATGTCATAGGTTACCAGGTTATTATGACCCCTTTTTATGCCCCCATTGACGATAGTCGGGGGGCATATTGTTTTTGCCCTGTCTGTCTGTCTGTCTGTCTGTTTGTCCGTTTGTCTGTCTGTTTGTTTGTCAGCAACTTTAACATTGGTCATAACTTTTGAGCCAGTATAGATAGAGACTTGATATTTGGCATACACATGTATCTCATAAAGCCGCACATTTTGAGGGGTGCCGTGTCAAGGTCAAGGTCATCCTTCAAGGTCAGAGGTCAAATATATGGGTCAAATCGCCAACTTTAACATTGGCCATAACTTTTGGACCAGTAGAGATAGAGACTTGATATTTGGCATGCTTGTGTATCTCATGAGGCTGCACATTTTGAGGGGTG
Source organism: Azorinus chamasolen (assembly GCA_963576725.1). Taxonomy (NCBI): domain Eukaryota; kingdom Metazoa; phylum Mollusca; class Bivalvia; order Cardiida; family Solecurtidae; genus Azorinus; species Azorinus chamasolen. The sequence continues at coordinate 44,197,997 of OY755243.1, read as the reverse complement.
ACATGTCAAGGTCAAGGTCATCCTTCAAGGTCAGAGGTCAAATATATGAGGGGGCATAGTGTTTCACAAACACATCTTGTTGACCTAGTTTTTACGCTTCATTGACTTAGAGAATTTCCAGGTTGACCTTTTTGTTTGTGTTAGTTATAGCCAATTTATAACACCTACAGTAACCAAACTTGACATATGGGTTCAGAATGAGGGTCACATTACATGTCATAGGTTCGTAGGGTATTATGAACCCTTTGTGACCTAGTTTTTATGCTTCAATGACTTAGAGAATTTCCAGGTTGACCTTTTTGTTTCTAATCGATAACTAATAAATGACTTGGCCTAGAATCTTCAGACTTGCTGTGGTGGTTGGTCATGACAACTAGATGACCCCTATTGTTTTTGAGGTCACTAGGTCAAAGGTCAAGGTCACAATGACCTTAACTGGTGAAATAGTTTCCAATCAATAACTGCTCAAGGATTTGGCTTGGGATCTTCAAACTTGCTGTGGTGCTTCGTCATGACCACTTGATGACCCCTATAGTTTTTTAGGACACTAGGTCAAAGGTCAAGGTCACCATGACCTTAACTGGTTAAATGGTTTCCGATCAATAACTGCTCAAGGGTTTGGCTTAGAATCTTTAAACGTGCTGTTGTAGTTGGTCATGGCCAGTGGATGACTCCTATTGTGTTTGAGGTCAAAGGTCAAGGTCACCATGCCCTTAACTAGTAAAATGGTTTCTGATCAATAACTGCTCAAGGGTTTGGCTTAGGATCTTCAAATTTGCTAGATGAGCCCTAATGTTTATGAGGTCACTAGGTCAAAGGTCAAGGTCACCATGACCTTAACTGGTGAAATGGTTTCCGATCAATAACTGCTCAATGGTTTGGTTCGGGATCTTAAAACTTGCTGTGGTGGTTGGTCATGACAACTAGATGACCCCTAATGTTTTTGAGGTCAAAGGTCAAGGTCACCATGACCTTAACTGGTAAAATCATTTCTGATCAATAACTGCTCAAGGGTTTGGCTTAGGATTTTCAAACTTGCTGTGGTGGCTGGTCATGACAACTAGATGAGCCCTCTTGTTTTTGAGGTCACAAGGTCACCATGACCTTAACTGGTGAAATGGTTTCCAATCAATAACTGCTCAAGTGTTTGTCTTAGGATCTTCAAACTTGCTGTGGTGGTTGGTCATGACCCCTAATGGTTTTAGGTCACTAGGTCAAAGGTCAAGGTCACCATGACATTAACTGGTGAAATGGTTTCCAATCAATAACTGCTCAAAGGTTTGGCTTAGGATCTTCAAACTTGCTGTGGTGGTTGGTCATGACAACTAGATGACCCCTGTAGTTTTTGAGGTCACTAGGTCAGATTAAGGTCACAATGACCTTAACTGATGAAATGGTTTCTGATTTAATAACTGCTCAATGGTTTGGTTGGGGATCTTCAAACTTGCTGCGGTGGTTGGTCGTGACCACTAGATGACCCTTATAGTTGTTGAGGTCACTAGGTCAAAGGTCAAGGTCACCATTACCTTAACTTGTGAAATGTTTTCAGATCAATAAATGATTAGTGGTTTGGCTTAAGACCGTCAAAGTTGCTGTGGTGATTAGTCATGACCACTAGATGGCCTCTATAGTTGAGGTCACTAGATCAAATGTCTGGGGGGTATACATGTTTTACAAACATCTCTTGTTGTTTACGCTTCAATGAGTTTCTAGGTTGACCTTTTTAACATATGGAGTCATGAGGACCTCATTACATGCAATTGGAATATGTTTTACTATTTATTATGCCTTCAGCATCTGCTGATGCAGAAATGTATAATGATTGACTGCTCATCTATATCACTTTAATCGGCAATCCGGCCATACCAACATTGGCGGTTTCTTGTTCTTAAAATTGATTCACTTTTGCTGAAAATTGCTATGTCGGGATATTTCGGTACTTCGAATTGAGTTGTGGGTGTTCAGAAAGTATTGCTTGCCATGGTAACCGAATGGTGGACTCAACAATGATTGGTCATCATCTAGATAGTGTTTGATTTTGCTGAAAATTGGTAAGTATTGGTATTTGGGTATTCCGAACTCAATTGTTGGGTGTTTCGAAAGAGTTAGTTGCCAAGGTAACAAACTGGTGATTTTTGATTTTGCTGAAAATTCGTATTTGGGTACCCCGAAATGAATGGCATCTGTTTCAAAAGTGTGGATTACCATGGTAACCTGTTGTGATATGTGTCTGCAAAATACATATAGTTTGCTCATCTACACATGTTGCTGTTTCATTTTGGGGACATCCTGTAATAGAAACCTTTACAACTAGCTTTTGTTATTAGCTGATATTTTATAATAGCATGACTTTTGCAGAACGTGTAGAATAAAATGTACATGATATCATAAGCAAACTGGGTATACCCGGATCAGACCGCTCCTACAGAAGTCATTTGATCTGGGTCTACTCTGTTTGGAAAGGCATGAAAGATTTCAGAAAAGAAAGGGCAATAACTCTAGTGTTCCAAGGTCAATGTACGGATGATACTCGTAGGGCACATTCCCTTATGGAACTAAACACTTGCACAATAAGACATTGATCTCCCCCATTCCATCAGTTTATAAAGCTGAAGAATTCAAGCTGGTACCTAATCAAATCATCCCTTCAGGAGCATTTTGATCTGGATCTGAACTATTTGCCTAAATGTGACTGGCCTAATGCGTAGGGTAATGTGACGTGTAGATCCAAAAATATACCATTTCCCTGTTCTACACTTATTCCAAATTTCAATACCTACTGAATATTCATGGGCAAAATAGGTATAAAGAAATATGGAAGGTGGAACGTATTGGCCAATTTAAAAAAGTTAAGAAATATATTTCAAATTCCACTAGCATACAGAGCAGACACTGATCAGAATGCTCCTATAGGAGCCGTCTTATATGGGAGAACCCAGTTTGCAGATGCGTGAAAACACGTTTTTATGAGGGAAATTCTTAACGAACAAGAAAACATATATATACAAAGAGTTTTATTCAAGAAATGAAGGACAAATTAACCATTATCTTGCTAACAGCGACTTAACATCTTTGATCCAGATGAGTACAGAAGAACCTGTTTAACCCTTTCCCTGTTCTGTTTTTATTGCAATACCTACTGAATATTCATGGACAAAATAGTTATAATGGAACATTGCAGCCATTTTAGAAGGTAAAAGAAACATCTTTCAAATCCACTAGCATACTAAAGGAGCCGTCTGATCTTTGTCTACTCTGTTTGCAAATGCACGAAAACACGTCAATATAAAAGAAATGGTTAATCGGTCATCAAACGAAGATCTAATTATGGCTCTGTAAGGCAGGTTGTAGCTTAATGCCAAAAGCAATACAAAAAGCTCATTTAACAGCTTTCTGAATTTCTTTTGCAAGGCATTAAGCAACCGCCTGCTTTTTAAGACTCCTAACTTTCGATAAATGAATGCTTAAAACAGGGTCTACTGTAACTGGAGACTTCTCATGAAGATCCAACTTGTCTGCCTATCCATAAAGATAGAGAAGTGGATAATTTCTGATGCAAAAGAGGAGACATTTGTGCAGCCAGTAAGTTTTACAACCTCTTTGAATTAATCTACTGAAAAAGGGCATTAACTACAGAAAAGGGTAATTTTTAGATTTGTGTAGTTTTGAAACCATTGATGATTGTGATAAACAGAGCATTTGCTCATGTGGAGCAAATGTTCTATTTATCACAATGGTTTCAATAAACAAGTTTTACAGATGCACAAAAAGGCGCCAGTAGGAGCGAATGAGTTAACCCTATCCCTGTTTAATAATCATGTAAGTAAACATGACTGCATGAATATTTGTTAGCTGTATTTGTACATGTACGAGGGCAGAAACTTTAGAATCAGATCTACATTATATCATAAGCAAACAGAACTAACCCTGATCAGACTGCACCTATAGGAGCCGTCTGGTGCGTGGAAAGGCGTTTAAATATGAGGGAAAGGCTTGAAAAAGGTCACAGTCAAACAGTGTAAACTCAGATCATAGGGCCCCTGAAGGAGTCATCTGATCAGGGTATGCACTGTTTGCTAAACCCATCAATGACAATGGCCTATACCAGCACATATTTTGTTTGATATGCCCCCCCCCCCCCCCCCCTGAACATGAAAATAGACGAGTTCCAAACTGAGATCTGGATGGGTTGTCATTAAATAATATGGCAAAACGTTGGTTGAAGGGATTACAAGTTACATGGTGTTCCAAACTTTGACTGCATAGCAGTCTCGTCGCTGCAGTCATACATGCGTGTAAGAAAAAATACGGAACTATATTAATTCATTTATGCCACCTGTACCCCAAAAAAGACATCCAAACAATGCAAACTCACACCAGTGGACACATGTATTATCAAAAGGCACTAAAGGGCCACTCCAACATATTTTGAATGCACATACTCGTACAGTTCACATACAGTATAACCTGTCATAAGCGGTCATTCATGAATTGGATATATGATTCTAAAAAGGTGATTGCCTATTGTAGGTCAACAGTTTTGACGTACATTGAGCTACCACCAGGTCCTGCCTAAGGGACCCGCCCATGTTAGACTTCTGTTTGGTGGCCGCTTAACCCAATCCCCATAGGCTATTTTTAGATTCTACCTCTTTGAATATTAATGTATCTACCGAAAGGGAGCATTAAGGAAAGGGAATTTTTAGAAGTGTGCAGTGTTGAAACTATTGTGAAAAATAGAGCCTATGCTGTATTCACCACAGTGGTTTCAAGAAGTGACATTTACAGAAGCATCAAAAGGCGTCAGTATGAGGGAATGGGTTAAGGCAGTTTCTAATGTATATCTTGATATTGAGCACCTATCTACATTGTCTTCTAACGGAACAACAAATGTGTATACCCAGATTAGAGGACTCTTTCCATAATCTGTCACACAACTTAACCCTGTTGAAAATTTATGTAAGAAATAATGTCATCATTAATATTAACTAGCTTTTATAACACCATACAGTAGAACCTAAAAAAGATCCAATTATGGGTCTGTAAGGCAGTGGTAGCTTAATGCATGTCAAAAAGTAATACAGAAAGCTCCTGAATTTAGTAACCATCTGCTTTTTAACACTCCTATGTTCAATAGATGAATGGCCGCTAGAGACAGGTTCTACTTATATACACAATATTGTTTAGTATTGGCTGGACTTTTAGTGTCCGATCTATTATAATTTCGTGCTGCAATTAAATACATACATTTAAATTGGTTAATAACTACTTATTTATCAATGATCGACTACACTAAACATTACCAATGTTAAAAGTCAAAATACATTGTCAGTTTACCCCATCTATCGTTCAATCTTGTTCTGGTTTACTCTCGACAATTTCACGCCCCCCCCCCCCCCACACACCTCCTCCTCCTTTGAAATAAACATCATATTTATACGTACCCTTTATATACATATAATGCAACTAATAAAATAAAAATTTCCACCACCAGGTCTTCGAATGTGAAATCTAATGAAAACTTTAAATTGAAAATACATTTGAAATATATTTCGATACCAGTGTTCAAATACATTTGCGCTGTTGCTGTTCCGGTTAATTTTCTGGCAGGTTTAGTGTTCACTAAAACTAATTAGTGGTAAACAACAGGAACTGTCAGATGCCTTGTTTGACCTACAACAATACCAGGTTCACTAAAACTAATTAGTGGTAAACAACAGGAACTGTCAGATGCCTTGTTTGACCTACAGCAATACCAGGTTCACTAAAACTAATTAGTGGTAAACAACAGGAACTGCCAGGTGCCTTGTTTGACCTACAACAATACCAGATTCACTAAAACTAATTAGTGGTAAACAACAGGAAGCTGTTTGACCTGCAGCAATTCAAGGTTTCTAATGAGCTAAGAATGAATCATGGACAATTTGACTAATAACACCCACAGGTGCCCTTCGCATGCTATGTCTAAACAACAACAACTCCACAACAAATACATTATTTATTTAATCACATGTCATAAGTATCTAAAACATACCAGAAGTTTTCTGACCAAACCAAAAAAATGAAACAAACGTTGAGACATAGCATGCGAAGGGCACCTGTGAAAACACCTACTTCATAACAAACAAAACATGCAAATATAAATCAGAGGTCCAGATAAGATGCGTAAATTAAAACAATTTAAAGAATAACTTATTTACTCCGCCAAAAACTATGTTGAGACCACTCTTTAGAATCGTCTCTTTGAGACATTTCTTAAGAGTGGTCACAGCATAGGGTTTGGTGGAGAAATGACGATTTTAATACTTGAGCATGCACCTTCATCTGCTCTGTAAATCTACATACTGTATTTATCTCTAATAAATGCCCGTGTTGCGTTACATGTTTTAAAAGTAGTGTCTTGTAATTTTTACACAGGTGATTGTTAATGTAGTTTGGAAGCAATGCAAAAACTCGGGGAGCTTTCTGCATTGTTTTCAATCTGCGTTAAAAAATCACCTGTATTTAGAGAAAAAACTATTTCTTTATTTGATGGTTAATACTTATGGTTTTGTTGTTGGTTTTACCCAGGTATAAGGGGACACTTATTAGAGAGGGGCATTTATAAGGGATAATAAGATATAAAATAATAAAATATTCTGGAATACTAAATATCACAGAAATGTACAAAAATATCACGGAAAGGTAATAAAATGTCACAGAAAAGTAATACAATGTCTCAGAAAGGTAATAAGATATCACAGTAAGGTACCAAAATATCCACAGCAAGGTAATAAAATATCACAGCAGGGTGATTAAATGTCACAGAAAGGTAATAAAATATCACAGGAAGGTAATAAAATGTAACAGAAAGATACGAAGAATGTCACAGCAAAGTAACAAAATATCACAGCAATGTAACCTTTTGAATGTGGAAAACAATAGTGCTATTATTTGCAAACAGTTTTGACCAAGATCAGTGAACTTCTGTATGGATACTCTCACCATAGTCTGCAATGTTTGTCATTCAAAGTCCTCTCGAAAATTACAGATGTTCATTCTAAATGGACACTATCGAAATAATCAAAGAGTTCCGCATTGAAAGGAATCGTCTTGGTTTCTAGAAGTAACAAAGTCCTCTTAACCCTTTCCCTGTTCAATATTCATGAACTAAATTATGACATCGTGAATATTTATTTGCTGTATTTTCATAATGTAAAAACTCTGATCTATATCATTTCAAAAGCAAACAGAACAGATCCTGTTCAAACGTTTCATGTAGGAGCCGTCTGATCCGGGTCTTCTATGTTTGCAAATGCTTGAAAATGCATTTATATGAAGGAATTGGTTAACCCTTTACATGTCCTATATCTATTCCAAATTTCACTACCTACCGAATATTCATTGTCAAAATAATTATAAAGAAGTATGGAAGGTGAAACATTGTAGCCATTTTAGAAACTAAAGAAACGTGTATTAAATTACATAAGCCAACAGCAAACCCCGATCAAACGACTCCTTTATGTTTGCAGATGTGTAAAATGGCTTTTATACGAAGGAAAGGGTTAACCGTTCCAGGTGGGTTTTTTCACCAGTTTTGGAAGATGACCCATACCCCTGAAATTTTGGAAATTTGTCTGATTTGGGAATCTTTAGCTGTAAGAAGATTTCAACAAATTCCCTCCTACAAATGTCCATTACAAATACAATATACTCAGTAAGGTAAAAACCTATAAAATTCATAAAAAAAGACCCAGATCTGCTGTTTATTTATGAATTTAAGAAGTTTTGGTCTGGCTGAATTTTCGGGCGAAACACTTGAAATGAAAATTGAGGGTAAAACACACACTTTTTGCCTTTGAGAATAGAGGCTAACAACCGCTATAAAATAACTTGAAAAAAGCAATGTAAAAGTAAAAACGTAAAGTACCTAGTTATAGTCTACTTTCAGTCCGAGTGACCGCTCAGCCGACCGTACTTAAATTACTCCGCTGGTCATTGAGTCATTGGCCAACAATTCTCGTATTGAGCACTGCCAACAATGCTTTGTTCTAAACATATATCTGCTACGGGCGTAGTCTATACGCTGTGATCGTGCAAACACTGGAACAATGGCCATACTGCTGTAATATTCATCTTTACATGCTTATTCACCACTTCAAAGTCCATAATTGACTTAGGATAATATCATCAGAGATGACGGTGTTTCACAGATCGTAGGTTGGGTGTAGAAGATACTCATTTTCTTAGATATATCAGAATTAATTGTCACATCCGTGTATAAAAAATATTGGCCCTGTGGCAAAACAAACTAACGTGTGGCGACATCAACTTATGGCTATCCTGATGAAAAGTAACGTTCTACAAAGAATGTAATGCTGTCAATGATAACTATAAAGGATTGAAATTGTTAACCCTTTCTCTGTTCTACGTTTATTCCAATTTCCAGTACCTACTGAAGATATATAGACAACACAGATATAATGAGATATGGAGGTGGAACACTGTAGACATTTTAGAAAGTAAAGAAATAGATCTATCAAACTTAATAATTATATATGAGCCGTCTATCCTAGGTCTACTCTGTTTGCATATGCGCGAAAAGGCGTTTATATGATATGAAGAAAAGGGTTAATCAGAATTGATATTGTTAAATTTAAGACAATAGCCTAAGATAGTCTTTTCAACTTCGGGAAAAATAAGTTTTTAAGCTAGACTCCATACAAATACAACCTTCTATGTGAATCCAACAATTCCCTTTAATTTACTGAAAAGTGTATCTTTCTTCTGAGCATGGAAGGTGGGCGTGCTCTCTCTGGTAGCACTCAAGTCCTGTCTGAATCTTGATACCTCTGACCCTATCGTCGACTTCTTCCTGAACTCCATTAATGTAGCAATTCTCCTTTGAAAGCCTGATCGCTTTTCTTGTTTCTCGCCTTCAATGAGCAAGTCTATGTGCTCCACTATACTCAGTGGGTTTGGTCTTAATGCGATTTGCCTAAGCCTATTGTTACATTTCGTAACGATGTCCATTTTCTCAAGGATGTCTACTTCTAGGTCAATAAGCTCATCCCACATGCGGTCTATAACCTTCTCGTGTGTCATCTTCTCGTTGGACGAGTGTCGATATTTCTCCTCTTTCTCAGCATATGTTTTAGTCTTCTCCTCTTGTTCGTATTCGAATATATATGGTGTATTGGCGTGCTGCTGCCAGTGACACCTTTCCACGCATTGTGTACAGTTTCCACTGCGGTCCATTGCCAAACAGCCATGCTTATCTTCATCCTTTGGAATACAACAGTCTTTGTGACAAGTGACATTGCAATTCAAACAGTTGGTTACGTGACGACCCCTTGGAAGATCTTTCTTAATTTGTTTCGTCTCTGTTACAGTGTAAACAAAATCCTTGTTTGCCTCTATTTCCGTCTTGTGTTGGTCAAGAAGTTGTATCTCCTGCTGGAGTTCATCCAACTTGTTCAAGCCATTGCTCACCAATGGACTCAGGTTCTCAATAGTCGTCTCTAGTATATACCTTTCAGCAAGGACTTCTTTTGTCTGCAGAAGACTCTTTGATGTCATGTGTTTTAGATTATCAAAAAAAGCATTAAAACTGCTGCATCCCATGTCCCAAAACATGGGTGAAAGACAGGACATATTGGATCCACAGTTGTCTGCAAAAAGAGCCGAATTGTTGAAGGGAAAGTAGACATCATGCGGCAGTTGAGCTTCCTTTAGAGCTGCAAGCACGGGAGGGGCCTTACCATCAGCAAAAGTAACCAGGATGTTAATATTTTCAGCAATATCTTGACCAAACAGGGATAAAATGGCATTGAAGATGTATCGTTGTGTGGGTGTCAAGCGTGCATCCGGAGATTTGGTTAGGAAGCAAACAGCATCAAGATGAACGATCCCCTTCGTACCATCTGAGCAGAAGAGTTGTCGTATCTGGTCTACGATTTTCTGGTCCCTTTCGAAACCTCTTGTGTCCCCAAATCCTGGGGTATCTATAATATTGAGTCTGTAGTCGAGTCGACTCCCATTTATTGGGTTGATACTATAGGTTGTAATCCAGTGAGTTTGTGACAGTGCCTGAAAGAAAACGTTAACCCCATTAATGACTATTCTCAATGGCCTAACATACAGTATATTTAACTCTTTCCTTCATATAAACGTTTGTTCACATAGACCCAAATCAGACGGCTCCTATAGGATCTGCTCTGTTTGTTAGTTGAACTTGAAAGATCTGTTTCTTTACTACAATTTTCCAACTTCCATATTTCGTTATAACTACATGTAGTTTGTCCATGGATACTAAGTAGGTATCGAAATTTAGAATAAATATAAACAGGGAAAGGGTTATCTAAACATTATTTATACAGACGTAAACAACGGATAGAAGCAATATCCACTATGCCTATTAGCGGCTAATTGGTAATAACCCCCTGCAAACAGTTTTGATCCAAACCAGACACATTTCTAGTTGAAAATCCAAGTGTAGTTCGTGCAATTCGAACCACTGACTAATTACTGAGATAAATTACCTGGTTTTTAATTATTCGTTTTTCCTCCTCTTCCAGGTCAACTAGTGTGTATCTATAGGGGTCGTTCCAGTTCACCCCAAGAACGTAGTTCACGATACCATCCACAAGGGTGCTCTTTCCCGATCCTGTGGCACCAACAAGCATTATCGTTTTCTCCTTACAGTGCATCTTTGGTGACTGACCTGCGAGTAATAAAAAATAACATTTGGCATATATTGTCTATATGAAAAGGACCATTTTACTTTGAAACATAATAAGGCCACATTGGTCACGAAAATCAGTATATCAATGTATATCTACTGTGAATGAACTTAACCCGAGTCATACTGAATGTATAAATGTGAATCCATACACTATAAATATTAACTACGTGAACCATTCATATGGTTGTACAAATGTAGCCACTGAATTTTCATGTCATATAGTGCAGACCCATATGAGACAGCTCCTCTGGAACTGTCATACATTGGTCTACCCTATTTGCAAAAGCATACATGTACGCTTATAACATGAGAGAAGTTAACCTGGTGTGACTTTGAAGTAATGAACTGGGCACCAACATTTGTTACATAGTTATCATCCAGGTTTAGTTCTTGATCTGTTGAATAATTAAAACTGGCTCCTCCCTTTCTAAATATTAACTAAACAAAGTGTATCAAATGTTATCACTGTAGATAATGATTGTTATGTAAAACAGTGCAGACCCTGAGCAAAGGGCTCCGTTAGGAACCCCTTTGATATTGGTCTGCATTGTTTGCACTTGTCTTATAAACTCGGTTCCCGACACAAGTACGATGCTACCATAAATGATACATGTATCAATTTATATTTAAGGAGATACTGGTAATACTTAAAATTGTTAAAACAATGTAATGAAATAGTTTAGACTCTTCATTTGACACAAAGAATAAGAATATACCAGAAAGTATTTTAGAACAACATGCAGACAGCTTTACCTAACCGTAGCTTTCTTGTCTTGGCAACTGGGTTTCTTGCTTTTCTAAATTCATGTAATTGCAGTTTCCTTAGCGTTAGTCCGCTGTTTCTTGTGCTAACGATTACAGACGAATCTAATAACTGACTTGCTGCTGATGACTTGGTAACAATCACTTCACTTGGCTTACTGTAGGGTCCCTCCTCTTCATTATTTGTCATCCTCACTTGAAAGATAAATTCCGTGCAGGATGGCAGATTTCTCAAGATCACAGAAGTGTTGTCTAACAACTCATTGTATACTTTCCATCTTCCTGGGATTGTCTTGTATCGAACTTGAAACATGAAGTTTTCAAACTTTGTTCGTGGTTCGGCCCAGTTTAGCGACACTGTGTCAGCGCCGGTAGGTGCAGATAACACTGGTTTGCCTGGCTGGCCATCCGCAGGAGGTATTTCATCACTGCCATGAGTGGGAACGTTTGAAAGGAAACGGTTATGTTTGCTAATTCTCTGAGGTCCTGTCTCCTGGGTTGAACCATTAGGTGAATTAGACTTGTTAACCACTGTGTTATTATTTCGAAGGCATTCGAGTTCTGTAAATGTTTCAATACTAGGCGCTGTGGAAGAATCCGCTGATGCTTCAGATTCGATTGATCCTGCATGACCATCGTCTGTATTAGTAGTCGGCTGATAGTTTTCTTCCGACAGTGTTTCATGTGGATCCGCTGGTGCCTCACGCATGGCATTTCCATTGTCAACCTCAGTGTAATTAGCTGGTTGTTCTGTGGATTCAGCGACGTTTTCAATATGCGGCTCAAGTGTATAATCAGCTACTGCTTCGCATTTAACCGAACATGCCTGTTCTGGGTTTATCTCTGTGTTATTTGGTTCCTGCCCTACTGAATCTGTCTGTATTTCAATGCGTGGTTCTATATCTGTCACCAACTTTTGAAGTTTGTGAGAAGTTGACTGACCAGATTCAGCAGGTGCTTTACGCTTTACTGAAGACACGTGTCCATTGGCAATATGTGTGTTGCTGGTTGTTTGCTGCTTGCGGAGTTCAGCATCTGCCTCCTGGATAGAATCAGCAGGTGCACCATCATTTACCTCTGTGTTATTAACTGATCTGTCTGTGACTTCAACGTGTTCCTCACAACCAATCTCCATGGTAACTGTATGTATAATAATTGAACACAAATTAAAAGTTCTAGTGCTGGTGGCGATGTTCTTCAACTCTTTACTCAATGAAAATTCATTTCCAAAATAAATAATGAATGTGTGAACATCAATCAGCTGAATTTTTATAATGGTATCATAAACTATGGAGTTTTTACCATGACAGAAGATGTAAAACGTATACCAGCATAAAAAGATCGAACAGAGCAGACCCTGATAAGATGACTTCTGTAGGAACCATCTGATCTGGGTCTACTCTTTTTGCAAAGGTGCCACAAAGGCGTCTATATCAGGTTGACGGCTAAGCAATACATATTCTACGAAAAGTTGTATAGCCACTGTATATGTGGTATAAACCAATGTATATGTGGTATAAACCAATGTATATGTGGTATAAACCAATGTATATGTGGTATAAACCAATGTATATGTGGTGGACAATTTGCTCGAGCATTGGACATGTATGTAAAACCAGTTTCAATACACTTGTCAGCTTTCTAATTTAGCGTTGACTACAAATAACTACGTTGTATTCTCCGTTATATTCCCAATATTTGGGCATTAATAATTGACATATTAAATGCTATATCAACAGTAAATATTGATTAGTAAGGTAGAACCTCTCCTAAGCGGCCAGTCATTTATAGAGCATGGTAATCTTTAACAAGAGTGTGTTTGTGAAACACTTATGCCCCCCCCCGAACTTTGACTCTGAAGGATGACCTTGACCTTTGACCCATGGACCAGGGAGTTGAACGCGACACGTCTTCTTTGTGTGGTGAACATTTGTGCCAGGTTATTTTGAAATCAATTCACAGATAAAAAAAAGTTACAGAAGGGACAGGGACGGACGGACAGACGGACGGACAGACGGAAGGACGGACAATGCGATTACTATATGCCCGCCGCTGGGGGCATAAAAAGCAGGTGGTTGCTTAATGAAGGGCAAAGGAAATGCAGAAAGCACCTAAAGGAGCTTTCTGCATTACTGTTTACCTGTATCAATCTACCACCTGTCATACAGGCCCATAATTAGCCCCTTTGTTGATGGCCGCTTACGACCGGTGTAACGAAGTAAAGTGACCCCCATAGAATACTGACCCCCCGGTCACTATTCTTCAGAAAAAGCGACCCCTTTCTGAAAAATATGGACTCCCCTCTGAAAAATAGTGACCCCTCCGCGATATCTATAAAATATTGACCCCCGTCCCAACTATTACTAACAAATTAGTAACCATTGCAAATACTTGAATACCTAATATTGTTGCGGCTGCAGCTTTGTTTATGTTGTTGTCGCTGCAAGCATCGGGTGGGTGGGTATGTGTGTGTGTTAGGGTTGGGGGGAGTTAAATGAAATTTAACGCAAACGCTTTTTTATTTAGAAACTGTCAATATTTTGAAAAATGTTGACACTAGCAGAAGAGTGACAGTGGGTGTGAAAGTAGTAGTTGTATTAGTAGAAGTAGTGGTAATATAACTTATTTTAAGGGGACATTTACGATGCATTTTGAGTATAACAACCTTTTCTGTGCGATCTAATAAATGGCTCCATACTTCTAACAGCGACCGACCTTACTTGTCAAAGTCATGTTTTTAAATCTTTACAGTAAGTAAACTCTTCTTTTTATAAAGGCAAATACTACTACTTGTGTATTTTATTTTGTACCCTTTAGTAATAATTCACAATATAAACGAACACAAACGCAAACTTCAATTGAATATAAAAGGATAAAAGTGGACGATTAATCTCGGTCTGATTGGCAAACTGTTTTGAAACTCAACAGGTGCTGATATTTTCGATGTACTTACTAGGCAGCCACAAACAGATGATGAACACACAAGGAAAACTATCTTCTCTAGGTTATGGAAAAAATATAAGATTCGTGTTCGTGATTTATTGGATCTATTAAACTCGTCCTTTTAGACAAAAATAAACACTTGACAAATTCTTGCTGTTGTGGTTTTCTACAAAGCTCGTTTAAAACAAAAGTAAAAACCATTATGAACAACTAATCGAATGTTTATTATCTGCAGAGGAAAATGGCCTGTTGCAATTGTACACACTATATTGCTATGGTATATAGTATACACGTGCTTGACCTTTTATATAAGAAAATCAACAGCATCTCTTCGACAATAATTGACATTCTCTATAAATGAAATTGTATTCCGATGCTGTGTAGAGGTGTGTGAATGCGTGGGTGCGTGCGGAAGGTGTTTATTTATAAGTGATTGGGTACGTGCATGTGCGTGTGTGTGTGTGTGTGCATGCGCGCGCGTGTGCGTGCCTGCTTGCGTGCGTGTGTGTGCTATTCTGTACGAACAATGATTACAAGTCGTATCGCTTGGCGTCCATTGCTCGCATTGGTCATGATATATTAAACGGGGCTCAAAATGATATTACTCGGGATCACTATTGTTTAAAAAATACTGACAGGGGTTAGATATTATTCAGAAAAAAGGACACCCATCCTTTCTACAACAAACTTGAGTTCAATTAGCATTTGGTGCATTGGTCATTATATAATAAACGGGGCTAAATAACCTATGAAAGGGGGTCACTACATCTGTAAGAATGATAACCAAGGTTAATTTTTTCGGGTAAAGTTAAACCCTTTCCTTAAATTATACTGGAGAAAGATTTGAGTTTCTGGGAGTCGTTCAACATATGATGAATGTGTGTCAAAGCACTATGACCGGGGTCGCTATTTTGTAAAAATTACTGACCGGGGGTCAATATTCTTAGGAAAATGTGACCCCCTAAGTACAAAATACTTGGGTTCAATTAACATTGTGCGTATTAGTCTAAAATAATAAACACGGTCAAAATGCAATGACCGGAGGTCACTACATCTGTAAGAATTATGACTAAGGTTAAATAGTTTACGAGTAAAGTTAAACCCTTTCTTTAAATTAAACTGGAGGTAGATTAAGTTCGCGGGAACTGTTCAACATATCATGAACGATTGAACGTGTGTCAAAGCACTATGACAGGGGTCGCTATTTTTTAAAAAATAATGACCGGGGTCGATATTCTTCAAAATATGTGACCCCTAAGTACAAAATACTTGGGTTCAATACGCATTGTGCCATTTAGTCATGATATGATAAGCACGGCTGAAATTGCTATGACCAGGAGTCACTACATCTGTAAGAATTATGACCAAGGTTAAATAGTTTACAAGTGAAGTTAAATCCTTTCTTTAAAATAAACTGGAGGTAGATTAAGTTCGAGGGAACTGTTCAACATATCATGAACGATTGAACTTGTGTCAAAGCACTATGACCGGGGTCGCTATGTTTTAAAATACTGACCGGGGGTCGATATTCTTTCAACAAATGTGACCCCTATGTACAAAATACTTGGGTTCAATAAGCATTGCGCGATTAAGTCATGATATAATAAGCACGGCTGAAATTGCTATGACCATGGGTCACTACAACTGTAAGAATTATGACCAAAGTTAAATAGTTTACGAGTAAAGTTAAACCCTTTCTTAAAATTATACTGGAGGTAGATTAAGTTCGCAGGGGCTGTTCAACATATAATAAACGTGTGTCAAAGCACTATGACTTGAGGTCGCTATATTTTAAAAAATAATGACGGGGTCGATGTTCCTCAGAAAATGTGACCCCCTATGTACAAAATACTTGGGTTCAATTAGCATGACGCGCATTAGCCATGATATAATAAACACGGCTGAAATTGCTATAACCGGAGGTCACTACATCTTTTACCACTGTATTTGCCATCGCGGTTGTTGTAGTTTAGTCGGAGAGGGGATACGTTTATTTACACTGTTTGTCTTTTAGGGTGGTGATGGAATAAGTGTGAGATTGGGCGCCCATAAACAAGTTTAACCCCCAGTGGCATTTGTCACTGACCGTTCCAAGGCGGTACTTCCATCTTCCCCCTATTGTTTTTTTGTTATGTCCGTGCGTCTCTTTGTGTCTTATATTCATGTACATTTGCTGTTTGTCGTTGTGGTGCTGTTTGGGCGGCTGTGTGTTTTGTATGCGGTGTTTCCTGCATAACTCATACATATACTTATATCATGAACGTGCGTCAAAGCACTATGCCCGGGGGTCGCTATTTGTTTTAAAAAATACTGACCGGGGGTCGATATTCTTCAGGTAATGTGACCCCCTATGTACAAAATACAAAATATAGTTTACGAGTAAAGTTAAGCCCTTTCTTTAAGTTATACTGGATGTAGATTAAGTTCGCGGGAACTGTTCAACATATCATAAACATGTGTCAAAGCACTATGACAGTGGGTCGCTATTTTTTAAAACTACTGACCGGGAGTCGATATTCTTCAGAAAATGTGACCCCCTACGTACAAAATACTTGGGTTCAATTAGTATTGCGCGCTTTAGTCATGATAGGATAAACTCGGCTGAAATTGCTATGACCGGGTGTCACTACAGCTGTAAGAATTATGACCAATGTTAAATAGTTTACGAGTAAAGTTAAACCCTTTCTTTAAATTAAACTGGAGGTAGATTAAGTTCGAGGTAACTGTTCAACATATCATGAACGTGTGTCAAAGCACTATGACAGGGCGTCGCTATTTTGTTTTAAATATACTGACCGGGGGTCGATATTCTTCAGAAAATGTGACCCCCTATGTACAAAATACTTGGGTTCAATTAGTATTGCGCGCTTTAGTCATGCTAGGATAAACACGGCTGAAATTGCTATGACCGGGGGTCATTACATCTGTAATAATTATGACCAACTTGAAGGTTAAATAGTTTACGAGTAAAGTTAAACCCTTTCTTTACATTATACAGGAGGTAGATTAAAGTCGCGGGAACTGTTCAACATATCATGAACGTGTGTCAAAGCACTATGACCGGGGATCGCTTTTTTTAAAAAAAAATACTGACCGGGGTAGATATTCTTCAGAAAATGTGACACCTATGTACAAAATACTTGGGTTCAATTGGTATTGCGCGCTTTAGTCATGATAGGATAAACACGGCTGAATTTGCTATGACCGGGTGTCACTACATCTGTAAGAATTATGACCAAGGTTAAATATAATCGAGAAAAGTTAAACCCTTTCTTAAATTATACCAGAGGTAGATTAAGTTCGCGGGAGTTGTTCAACATATCATAAACGTGTGTCAAAGCACTATGACCGGGTCGCTATTGTTTTAAAAATAATGACCGGGGTAGATATTCTTCAGAAAATGTGACCCCCCATGTACAAAATACTTGGGTTGAATTAGCAAGGCGCGCATTGGCCATGATATGATAAACAGGGCTGAAATTGCTATGACCGGGGTTCATTACATCTGTAATAATTATGACCAAGGTTAAATAGTTTACGAGTAAAATTAAACCCTTTCTTTAAATTATACAGGATGTAGATTAAAGTCGCGGGAACTGTTCAACATATCACGAACGTGTGTCAAAGCACTATGACCGGCGTCGCTATGTTTTTTAAATATACTGACCGGGGGTCGATATTCTTCAGAAAATGTGACCCCCTATGTACAAAATACTTGGGTTCAAGTGGCAAGGCGTGTATTAGCCATGCTATGATAAACAGGGCTGAAATTGCTACGACCGGGGGTCATTACATCTGTAATAATTATGACCAACTTGAAGGTTAAATAGTTTACGAGTAAAGTTAAACCCTTTCTTTAAATTATACAGGAGGTAGATTAAAGTCGCGGGAACTGTTCAACATATCATGAACGTGTGTCAAAGCACTATGACCGGGGATCGCTTTTTTAAAAAAAAATACTTACCGGGGGTCGATATTCTTCAGAAAATGTGACCCCCTATGTACAAAATACTTGGGTTCAATTGGTATTGCGCGCTTTAGTCATGATAGGATAAACACGGCTGAAATTGCTATGACCGGGTGTCACTACAGCTGTAAGAATTATGACTAAGGTTAAATTGTTTACGAGTAAAGTTAAACCCTTTCTTTAAATTATAGTAGAGGTAGATTAAGTTCAAGGTAACTGTTCAACATATCATGAACGTGTGTCAAAGCACTATGACCGGGGTCGCTATTTTTTAAAAAATACTGACCGGGGGTCGATATTCTTCAGAAAATGTGACCCCCTACGTACAAAATACTTGGGTTGAATTAGCAAGGCGCGCATTAGCCATGATCTGATAAACAGGGCTGAAATTGCTATGACCGGGGTCACTACATCTGTAATAATTATGACCAAGGTTAAATAGTTTACGAGTAAAGTTAAACCGTTTCTTTAAATTATACAGGAGGTAGATTAAAGTCGCGGAAACTGTTCAACATATCATGAACGTGTGTCAAAGCACTATGACCGGGATCGCTATTTGTTTTAAAAAAAACTGACCGGGGGTCGATATTCTTCAGAAAATTTGACCCTATGTACAAAATATTTGGGTTCAATTAGTATTGCGCGCTTTAGTCATAATAGGATAAACACGGCTGAAATTGCTATGACCGGGTGTCACTACATCTGTAAGAATTATGACCAAGGTTAAATAAAATCGAGAAAAGTTAAACTCTAATAATTATGATCAATGTTAAATAGTTCATGAGTAAAGTTAAACCATTTCTTTAAATGTTACAGCAGGTAGATTAAAGTCGCGGGAACTGTTTAACATATCATGAACGTGTGTTAAAGCACTATGACCGGGGTCGCTATTTTTGTTATAAATATACTGACCGGGGGTCGATATTCTTCAGAAAATTTGACCCTATGTACAAAATACTTGGGTTCAATTAGTATTGCGCGCTTTAGTCATAATAGGATAAACACGGCTGAAATTGCTATGACCTGGTGTCACTACATCTGTAAGAATTATGACCAAGGTTAAATAAAATCGAGAAAAGTTAAACTCTAATAATTATGATCAATGTTAAATAGTTCATGAGTAAAGTTAAACCATTTCTTTAAATTTTACAGCAGGTAGATTAAAGTCGCGGGAACTGTTTAACATATCATGAACGTGTGTTAAAGCACTATGACCGGGGTCGCTATTTTTTTAAAAAAATACTGACCGGGGGTAGATATTCTTCAGAAAATGTGACCCCCTATGTACAAAATACTTGGGTTCAATTATTTCCGTTTCAATGTTTTGAAAACCAGATCAGACGCTGAGTAACTCGTTCTCAGGTCATGCACTACATCAAAACAGATCCACATCTGTTCCAATACATATGGCGCTAATATTAGTAGTAGAAATATCAATATAATATAAGTAGGTCTAATGGTAGTAACAGAAAAAAATCAGTTGTAGTAGTTCTAGAAATAGTAGTAGTAGTAGTAGTATAGTAGTTTTAGAAGTGGTATAAGCAATAGCCAAATGTGTTGTTGTCGTTGTTGTATTAGTGGAAGTACGGGTTCTTGTAGTATTACATTTGGGAAGACGTTATCCTCTTCTTAAGAACACGTTTGTAAAAAACCCAACAACACTTGTTTCCTTCGCAAACATTTTAGAGCAAGATCATCATTGTCTATATTAAATTACACTGTGTTCAGTTTTGTTTAAACGGAAAATAAAATGTTTTTTCCCAGTGTATAAAAAGTAGTAGCACATGTAGTAGTGGAATGTACTAATTGTAGTAATAGAGATAGTAGCTAGTATAGTAGTAGCAGCAGGTGTAGTGGTAGGTAGTGATAGTAGTAGTAGAAGTAGTAGTAATACTAGTAGTAGGTAGGTAGGTAGGTGAGTGGGTAGGCAGGTAGGTAGGTAGGTAGGTAGGTAGATAGTAGTATAAGTAGTAGTAGTAGTATAGGTAGTAGTAGTAGTAGTATAGGTAGTAGTAGTAGTAGGTAGTAGCAGAAGTAGTAGTAGGGAGTAGGAATAGTAGTAGTAACAGTTGTAGCAGCAGCGGCAGTAGTAGGTGGGTGGGCTTGTGGGTGGTTGGGTTTGTGTTTGGGTGGGTGGCTGGGTTTTGGGTGGGTGGGTGGTTGGCTGGGGTTTGGGTGGATGGGTGGGTGGGTTATTGGGTGGGTAGGTAGGTCATAGTAGTAGGAGTAGTAGTAGGAGGAGTAGTATGTGTAGTAGTGGGATTAGTAGTAGAAGTAGTAGTAGTAGTAGTAGTAGTAGTAGTAGTAGTAGTAGAAGTAGTAGTAGTAGTAGTAGTAGTAGTGGCAGTACTTATAGTAGTAGTAGTAGTAGTAGTAGTGACGGTGATGGTGGTGGTAGACGAAGCAAACACAACAACAACAAATATTATTTCCCACTTCGCTAAAATAATTCAAAAGGCATGTTGTCGAACCCCTATGATGAGATTTATTTCAATTAATTTCAATAGGTGATACATTACAATTGTATTCAAAATATGGATATGATATATGGCATTGCACACAGCATTGACCATACGAAAATCCACTGCCAAATGAAGTTTTTTTTAGTTTTACAGTGACTGACACACTTTTCCATCCTCGAAATTTTAAGTTAGAACTTAGATTATTGAAATTTTAACAGCTATTTACGTTTTGTAGAGCGTCAGGTAGAAGTCAATACAAAATTTTACAATTCATTAAGTGATCTCTTTATACATGCATGCTGGTACATGTGCTCCTACGTGCGCGTGAGTGCGTGCGTGAGTGTTTAAGTGCCTCTATGTATGTGAGTGGTTCTAAGTGTATGTGTAAGCATCTGTATATGTGCGTGCGTGCATATGTGTACCGGTATGTGTGCGTGCATGCGTGCGTGTGTTTAATTGTGTATGTACATGCGGGTTGTGTGTGTGCGTGCGTGTACCTGCATGTTGTGTGTGTGCGTGCGTGCGTGCGTGCGTGCGCAGGTGTGCGGGTGTATGTTTTGTTGAAACAAAGACAGGGAGTCACTATTCTATGGGGGTCACAATTCTTCGTAAGGGGTCAGTTTTCTTCGTGTGCAGGGGTCGTAATATTATGACCGGGGGGTCAAAATACTATGACCGGGGGGTCACTATTTTTTAAAAAATACTGACCGGGGGTCAGTATTCTATGGGGGTCACTTCACTTCGTTACACCGGTTCTACTGTATTGGATTTCTCACTGTCGAAATGGGTATCGCGTCAATGAAGTAAACTTAAGTAGGAAGAACGGTAAACGTCTCTATAGCAACCACCATAATACGTTCAATTATGAGTCTTTACCATTTCCCTCATATAAATGTGTTGTTTGTTTTTAAACAGTGTAGACCCAGATCAGACGACTCCTATAGTAGCCATCCGATCAGGGTCTGCTCTGTTTGCTTATAAAATTATAATAGATCTGATTCTACAGTTTCTGGCAAACCTAATATATCATGTGTTCATATACCATTATGAAAATCCAGCTAATAAGTATTCACGATATCATTATTTCACATGAATATTCATTAGGGAATTGGTTAAATGCAGGTGGTAGCTTAATGTAGCATGGAAGTCGTGCAGAAAGCTCCCATTGGAGCTTACTGATTTAACTTCGCCCTGCATTAATCAACTCGTTTTAAAGACGACCATGTTTAGTCATTAAGTGGTCGCCTTACAGATGATTTGAACTTTAATCGTATATTGCGAAACATTTATATCTCTAAATGCAGAGGTCAGTGAAACCAAAGGTACTCGATGCCCACAGAACCGTTATTCTACATGTATACATTCGACGCACACAGAAAACTTAGCTATTCTACATGTATACAGCTGGCGCCCACAGAAAAACTCTCCTATTGTACATGTATACATTCGACGCCCACACAATAGCTCAGCTATTCTACATGTATACATTCGACTCCCTAAAAAACTCTGTTATTCTACATGTATACATACATTCAACGCCCACAAAAAACTCTGCTATTCTACAAATATGCATTCGACGCCCACAGAAAACTTTGCTATTCTACATGTATACATTCGACGCCCGCAGAAAAAGTGCTATTTCTACATGTATACATTTGACGCCCACAGAAGAGATTGCTATTTTACATGTATACACTCGACGCTGACCGGGATTCTATATGTTTACGACGCCCACAGAAAATACCGCTATTCTAAAATATAGTTTCGACGTCCACAGAAAAGATCGCTATTCTACATGTATAGTTTCGACGCCCACAGAGAATACCGCTATTTTACATGTATAGTTTCGACGCCCACAGAAAATACCGCTATTCTACATACCGGTATATAGTTTCTTCGCCAACAGAAAATACCACAATTCTATATACATTCGACTCCCACAGAATTGCTATTTTACATGTATACTTTTGACGCCCACACAAAAAACCCGCTGTTCTACATGTATACATTTGACGCCCCCAGAAAATACTGCTGTTCTACATGTACACATGCGCACATGGCGCCTTCACAACAGACCGCTGTTTTACATGTATCTGCGGGTGTCGAATACGTTTGAGTAAACAACGATCAGAAAAAGTATTTAAAATTGAGGATTAATCTATAGCATTAAAATAGGCCCCGGCATTTAGAATATGAACACAGTCCAAGTTACCGTGTTGTGAATGAGTTTCTGATCAGGGTCTCTGTCTACACTCGTGTCAATTTCTTTGCTCAGTAATATATACAATAACTTGTGATTTAATTTATAATATATACCTAACAATGATTTACAGAGATTTTTCAGATACATTTCATATCTGACATCGTCACTAGGTGATATCACTTCTGGTGACAATATCAGTTTCATATAGAATTCTTCAATGTGTATATTATTAAAGAATATTAAAATATGTTATGATAATTGGTCGTTATCCGGTTAAAACTCGTTTCTTAACCGGATAATGGCCCTTTCTAGTGAAATGTATTCTAATGTCAACCCTATAAAGAAGTTGATTATCCTACTGTAAATCTACCACTGATGCCAATGTTGCAGCCCTTGGTCATACGCCATGTTTCACTGTGGCTATTCGTCTGGTCACACACTGTTTGCACATGCCCTGGTGTGACACATTTTGCCGACCGTGTAACGCAGATAATGTATAGAACTTAAACCCTCTCCCTCATATAAACGCATTCCGTGCCTTTGCAAATAGGGTAGACCCAGATCAGACGACTCCTGTAGGAGCAGTCTGATCAGGGTCTGCTTTGTTTGCTTATGTTGTAATATAGATATGATTCTACAGTGTCTGTCTGAGCCAAAATATCCCGTGTTTTAAATGCCACAATAATAACCAATCCAATTAATATCCATGATGTCATTATTTCTTACAAGAATATGCAAAGTGTTAACTTACAGAGAAGACTTTGTGTTAATTTACATTGAAGCCTGATTAACCATTTCCTTCATATAAACGCGTTTTCACACATTTGCAAACAGAGTAGACCCTGATCAGACGGCTCCAATAGGAGCCGTCTGATCAGGGTCTGCTCTATTTGCTATTGGAATTTGACAGATCTTTTTCTTTACTTTCTAAAATGGCTACGATATTCCACGTTTCATATTTCAATATAGATAATCTGTCCATGAATGTTCAGTAGGTATTGACATTTGGAATAAATATAGAACAAGGAAAGGGTTAACAGAAAACAGCCAAGTCTTCCATTGGCGTCTTAGTGTATCATCCGTGACATACATGTACATGATTATGGCATTGTTAACAACTTTTTCCTCATAAACATTAACCCTTCTCTTGCTGAATTTTAAAATACATTTGTCCTTCTTTATACCCATGTCCTGTTGTACAATTACATATATCTTCACTGTCTACAAATATTTCTTTGTGCAACCACTGCTGTGGAGTGCACTGGTTGCACAATCAATTTGTAAATAGTGCAGACCCTGATGAGACAGCTCCTGTAGGAGCTGTCTCATCTGGTCTTCACTATTTACAGGTAGGTATATTGACGTGAATAGCAAGCGAGGGGTTAATGCAAGAACTCATGACTTCATGAATATTAAGTAGAATTCGTTTATTTTGGCATATGAACATAATACAGTGTTGACCATGACAGTAACTGTAGAATCAGAATTTAGTTACAGTAAAACCTCTCTATAACGTCACTAAATTACATCAAGAAGTTTGTGTTAAAGACATGTGGCTGCTTAAAACAAGGTGAAAGTAAAAAAGAACGGTCCTGTAGGAGCGTTCTGTTTTACTTTCACCTTGCTTTAATCAGCCACCTGCCCTAAATACCAATTAATTAACACAATTAAGTAGCCGTTATAGAGAGGTTTTACTGCATTTCATGAAAATCCACAGCAGACCCTGGTCATGCGGCTCCTACAGAACCCCGTCTGATTTGGGCCTACTGTTTGCAAGGTGTAAAAGCGCGTCTGTATGAGGTAAACGATAAATTTTGTTTTTCTCTTTATTGATGTTGTATACTTCTATGGCTCACATAGGTTTATAAAGGCATACGATAAATTAATAATTAAACAAACAAAATTATAGAGATCAATTCTACAGAGTTACATAAAAACTGTAAAAGATATTCTCACCTTCTCAAAGTCACTCCGATTCCCCACGTTCTGCGCACAGGTCGTGCTATCTTGACTATTTTATACCCTTATATCAAAATGAAAGTAGAGTTTGTTCAACGTTACAAATTATGCATTTTACAAAAATGGGATTGGTGTATTGTATTCAATACTATTCATAGTAGACCTCAACATGTAGGCGGGTTTTCGGAAAATTAACCGATACCGGTAGGTGTATATAATCGTTAACACTTAATTAATCTGCTGATAAATTACAGCTGGCTCCCCCTTTATGAATATTAAGTAATCAAACATTATCATGGAGAAAAATGATAAAACTGATTTTATTACAAACAGTGCAGACCCTGATCAAAGGACTCTATCAGGAGCCCTTGGCTCTGGGTCTTCATTGTTTGCAAATGTCTTATATACTCGGTTCCCACACATTACTGGTTAACTGTATAAAGGCTAAACGCACGTCGCGCAAACACATTCGATAAACCCTTTCGTTCACATTTAAACGCATTTCAGTGCATTTGTAAAAAGAGTAGACACATATCAGACGGTTCCTATCAGGGTCTTCTCTGTTTACCAATGGAATTTGAAAGATTTGTTTCTTTATTTTCTAAAATGGCTACAATTTTCCACCTTTATTATTTTACTGACGACAGAGACAAGGAGAAACACAGAGAGGGAGAAAGATTGCTTAACTTAACTACGTAATGTGTCAATTAGAATTCAGCATGGTAAAGCATCAGCATGGTAAAGGTTAGCCCCTTACCTCATACAGACCCCTTTGGACCCCTTTGCAAACAGAGCAGACCTAGATCAGGCCCTGATTTCACGAACGGGTTTTAGTTAAGCTCAGTAAAATGCTTAAACTTGTTTTGGATGCACACACTTGTAACAATTCAACAGCCCTCAATACACACAAGGTTTTGGATCCATATCCTCATATTTCTTATGTTTAACCCATTCCGTCCTATACTAATTTTAGACCCAACCTCTTTGAATAAATCTACCGAAATTTAGAAAAGGAGCATTTATTGGAGAAAAGGCAAAGTTTAGAATTGTGTCGTTTTTAACCATTGTGATAAATAGAGCATTTATCACAATGGTTTCAAAAATGACTTGTACAGAGGCGTCAAAAAGCGTCAGTAGGAGGGAGTGGGTTAAACAGAATATTTGACACATTTCACAGAAAAGAATGTTTCAAGACAAAAAGGTACTCGAGCAAATGCTCAAAATCGTTGAGCGGAGTCAAATCAAAGTTTCCTTATAACTGATTTAAACTGAGTATTATCTAACAAAATCCCATCAAAAATGTTATCTTTGCCAGATATAGACTAATATATTTTGACTGAAATGCATGTCTAGAAAGTACAGGAGCTTTCTGCACGACTTTTGTCCTGCATTAAGCAACCACCTGCTTTTTTAGACTTCTACGTTCGATAAATGAATGACCTTAATAAAAGTTCTACTGTATTCAGACTGTTTGTAATCCAACGGTACAAGAACAGTCACCTTAACCCATTACACCATAGGCTATATTAAGATACACCTCTTTGATTAAATCTACCGAAAAGGAGCATTAACTAGAGAAAAGGGAAAAATTTAAAATTTTGTAGTTTGATACCATTGTGGTAAATAGAGCATTTTCTCCTATAGGAGCAAATGTTCTATTTATCACAATGGTTTTAGAAAGTGTCTTTTACAGAGTCGTCAAAAGTCGTCAATATCAGGGAATGGGTTAACGCTGGGAGAGGAATATCTTGTCAGTGTTTAACTATAGAGTCTGCCCAGTATGGAAAGTTAGCCCTTTTCTCCATGGATATCCATGAAAGAAATGATGACGTCATGCATATTAATTAGAACAATTCTTAAAACAATATGCAACTCGTGGAATGTTTGCCAAAACAGAAACTGTAGAATCATGTCTATAGTATTTCCATAAGCAAACAGAGCAGACCCTGATCAGACTGCTCCTATAGGGGCCGTCTGATATGGGTCTACTCTGTTTGCAAATGCGTAGAAATGCGTATTTATGCAGTAGAGGGTTATTAAACCGTAATCATTCCAACGTTGAATTTTCAGAGTGAAATAGCCCATCAGTGTTTAACTATAGAGTCTACTTAGTATGGAAGGCTTAAACCTGCCCGAGGATTTTAATGACAAACAGTGCATACCCAGGTCAGAGGACTCCTCTAGGACCCGTCTGATCCGAGTCTACACTGTTGGAAGTACCAGTATATGTATGTTCTGTATTCAAGGGGGTAAAGAAGGAGAAGAAGAAAAGGTTGTCATTTTGAAAACTCTACCCACATCCAAGACCTATTTTACAATGAAGAAAAGAAACGCCCACACATCAAACTGGCACAAGGACAAAAGGGGCGACCGTGTACGCATGTTACATACGCGTGCAGGTTTTCAGAAAATGGGTTTGTCAATAGTATACGAGGTTAAGACGATTGTGATATAAAATTATCAAGAAGTAAACGAAAAGGATCGTGACTATGAATATGTGTATCTACAACTAAAAATACAAAACAGTACGAGAATTGGGATCATGTATGGGGTATGGGTACGAACTATGGGTCAAATATAGCGTGTGAGTACAATAATCGGAACAGGTATGGGGTATGAGTACGACATCTGGGTAAAATATGGCGTATGGGTACAATGATTGGATCAAGTATGGGATATGAGTACGAAATCTGGGTCAAGTATGGCGTATGAGTACAAGAAATGGATCAAGTACGAGAGATGAGTACGAAAAATTGGTCAAATACAGGGATTGAGTTCGAAATGTAGGTTATATACAAAAAATGGTAAAATACAGAATAGTTCAATGCATTCTAAGGCACCATATCTATTTAAATAACGATATGTTATATGATATGTGGAAGTGGTGTGGTGTGATTGGGTATTGTTGGAGCGTCATTGAAGGTCGAGTATTTAACCCTTTCCCTGATTCATATCCATTTAAGAAATAATGGAATCGTGAACATTAATTAGATAAACTGCTATGATAGCACCAGGACACAGGAAGTTTTAGCCATGGACGAAACCATGGACTTATATCTATACTATAACACAAGCAAACGGAGCGGACCCTGATCAGACGTCTGGTCTGGGTCTACTCCGTTTGCAAATGCGTAGAAATGCGTCTATATTTATAGAGTAAAAGGTTAAGTATTTTCAGAACATGGGTTTGTCAATACGGGTTCGAGTCTGAGGACGATTATGAGGGCGTTTTAGTTTGCTAAGTCAGCTGTTTTAGAATGAGGATTTGGCCATACATCGATGATGTGTGCGATACTAGTTCAGTGGGGTAATTGAGTACTGAATTTAGAAATTGTTCAAACTTTTAAAATTCTTAACCTTTGAAGTAGTACTCAAAGTCATACCCATTGTTGGTCTTCTTACAATCCATTATTCTCAATTCCCAGGGTATCTGTATTGATACGTGTACACATAAGGGTTTCACTGTGCAATATTGATGAGGACGCACCGAAGCTTCTGGTGTGAGAACATGAAAAGGGCGGCATTGTTTGGATTGTAAACAGCAGCATTTTAATTCTCAATAAGACCAACAGAGAATTTTAACAGAGCTTTCATGTGTGCCAAATACGCCACATTTCTTCAATATTTTGATTTGCAATGTAACACTTCGTCAACATAAACACATAGACAGTAAACCCTCGCTATTACTAATACGAACATTAAAATAAATACATGTATTATCATTGATCTTGGAAACACAGGGGTCTGGACTGCTTCATGGGGGTCTATATGTACTATATATAGTACATATAGACCCCCATGAAGTGGTCCAGACCCCTGTGCTTGGAAACAGGTGGTAGTTCAGTACAAGGTGAAAGTCATTCAGAAAGCTCCTCTAAGAGCTTTCTGTGCGACTTTCACCCTGCATTAAGCATCCACCTGCCTAAACAGTTCTTAATTCCTATTTAATTACATGTTCGGATTAGCGAGGGTTTTCTGTATACATTAAAAGAACGTCGTGTTTTCGGTTAGTCATGGGAAGGGTATAAATTATTTCTCATCATCATTTACATTGGCATCAACGCCGCCAGTGCAAACATTTATTCCGTTGATTTGTTCCAATCAATTTGGGGAAAGTGTCAAAAGAGACGCGGGTAACAATAGTCTGGTGTCTGGATTGTATCACCATTATCGATTAGTGGGCGGAACAATGCACTGCGAAAAGAACCGAGAACGTCCGAATGGCTTTACACTTACATGTTCCATTGACAAGAGTTTTGTTTGTATAATACAAACTATTCGGCGTGGGTGGTTTAATGCTATGTGTAGCCAAATGATTATATCGTTTAGAGATTCCTCTATTTCTTTTAGTACGAAGATTTAAGAATTTGTAGAAATTAACATTTTACTGCGCTAAACACGGCGGTTGACAATAACGATAATAACAACCCATCTCTCCAATTACGAATGTCTTAACGGCACGCGCAGGGTATTAGAGCGCGTCACGAAATCTTCGAATCTTCTAATTTAGATGCTTAGAACCCACTGTCCCCAGAGAGGACGGCAACACTTCTTTAAAGAGATAAACAGTCGTCAGCTTCAAAATATGTTTTAAACCCTTCCTTTAAACGCTGACTATTCAAAGTGCACTCTCTGTATTGTATTATTCACTAAATGCCTTAACCCTTTCGGCGCCAAATTTCTAATTGTCGTCTGCAATCCAAGTTTGTTAAATCATGCAGTAAAATAAGGAACTGAGATAAATAAATGCAAATTTCAAAGGAATAAAGCACATATAATATATAGAAATAGAGATTGAGAAAAATAGTGAAGTCCCTGATCAGACGCCGCCTTGGCTATTTTAAGAGCCAGTCTCTTTGAATAATTTGCCGAAATAGAACATTTTCTAGAGAAAGGGGACACTTTAGAAGTGTGTAGTTTTTAAACCGTTGTGATATTTAGAACATTTGCTTCGTAGGAGCAAATGTTCTATTAATCATAATGGTTTAAAAAAAATGACATCAAAGGCGTCAATAGGAGGGAGAGGGTTAAAGACAGACAGTAATACTAATTGTAGCGCGTTTGAACGCACATATCCTGTGTGAAAAGAGCGCTATATAAATGTGTTATAATAATAATGGTAATAATTTGAAGGTTTGGTTTAGAGGGGGTTCATGCATACACTTAAAAGTAGTCATCAGCATGTTTTGGTAATAAACAAACGAAACCCAACAGAATAGGTAGAGCCAGAACATTGGTCAAGGTCTGTACTGCTTACTTAGCAAATCAGTTTACAACGGTGGTCTCGGCAGATGTACAGTGAAACCTCTCTATAACGGCCACTAAATTGTGCAAATTAGTTGGGATTTAGGGCAGGTGACTTCTTAAAGCAAGGTGAAAATAAAACAGAACGCTCCTATAGGAGCGTTCTGTTTTACTTTTCCCTTGCTGTAAGCAGCCACCTGCCAATAATACCAACTAATTAACACAATTTAGTGGCCGTTATAGAGAGGATTTGTGTGTCTTTAAAAGCACGGGATCGCTTAATGCAGGGCGAAGGTAATGCAAAATGTAAGCTTTCTACGTAACTTTCGCTATGCATTAACTCATTCCCTCATAGGCTATTTTTAGATCCAATCTCTCTGAATAAATCTACCGAAAAGGAACATTTACTAAACAACAAGGAAACATTTAGAACTGTGTAGTTTTGAGACCATTGTGATAAATAGAGCTTTTGTTCCTATGGAGCAGACGTTCTATTTATCACAATGGTTTCACAAAGTGGCTTTTACATCTAGACGTCAAAAGGTGTCAGTATAAGAGGAAAGAGTTTTTAATTTTACCCAGAACGAGACGTCGTTTTAGTGGTCGCTTGATAGGAGGTTTACTGTATGTGATTAACTATGGATATTAACATAACAAACATACAAAAGTGCGTTAGTACTGTCATAAAATTGACATTGGTTCTAAAATAATGTTTCTGCATGGATTAACCGGCTCTTAAAATTGTTTCTCAAACTATCCTTGGTACAACTTATATATCGTACAGAACTGACCCATACTGACGCCTCTAAATCGGAACTCTAGTAGAGGAGAATTTAGAAACCTTAAGGCAGGTGACTGCTTAATGCAGGGTGAAAGGCATGCAGAAGGCTCCTCGAGGATCTTTCGGCGTAACTTTCATCCTGCTTTAACTGCTTTAAACAGCCATCTTCCTAAAGAGTTGTAGCGAAGTGTTACTATATTTCATCATGAACCTTCCGATTCTTATTCCCCTGCATCAAGCTGCCACCTGTCTCAAAGAACGATGTTTCTATATTTAATTTCCGGATTAGAGGGTTTTTACTGTATATACAAACAGTCTGTAATCTGACAATATCTAGACGCATCTCTTTCGGTAGTTTTTTTACTCTTCGATTGTGTCCCATCTTCATGTTTGACTGAAATTTAAACCATTTCTAATGTTGATGGAGCATCTTCTAAACGGTTTTCTACAGATAACAGTCAATTTTCCGAACGTCGTGTCCGTATATAATTATAACTGGCACAATCGTCTCTATGGGTGGCAGAATTGTTTATCTGACCTGTCCAAACACAAGTGATCTACAGAGACGCCCACCCGGCAAGCCTAATTATAAACCCATCGCCCCGACAGATGGCGCGCGCGACCAGGCGCATGCTGATGCATGCATTGACTACATATAACACCTTCACAGTACAATAAACGTTGATTAACCATTTCCTTTATATAAAAACAAACGCCATAGTTACACCTTTGCAAACAGAGCAGACACAGACCAGAAAGCTCCTGTAGGAGCTGTCTTATCAGGGTATGTTTTGTTGGTAATGGAATAATATAGATCTGAATAATACAGTTTCTGTCACAATCATTCATGTGTTCACGTGTTATTATGAAATATAATATTATCAATATTCATGTCATTATTTCTAATAAGAATATTCATGAAGTAAAGGGTTAACATAACCGCCAAAAGCATGTATCGTGTTCTTCTAATGTGGAACGTATTTGGTAGCTTTGAAAAGTTTATTCTCAATACCACATTCCACAACTTATCTTAATCATTTCCTTGTTCAATAGTCATGTAAGCAAACAGAGCAGACCCTGGTCAGACGGTTCCTGTAGGGCCGTCTTATCTGATTCTACTCGTTTGCAAATGCGTGAAATGGCGTTTATATGAAATGGTTAATCTTAAGCAATATCCAACTTGGCTAAAGGAGATACCAGACACATATGAAGCGGTGTATAAAGAAATACACAGATCTTGGTAAATATATTTGAAATGTTACATCTTTGTCTGACAGTAAATCGTGAATGCTATAAGTGTTTGAGTATTCACGAATGCGTATACGTGAATCATTTAACCCTTTACTCCATGAATATCCATGTAATAAGTAACAACAGCATGGATATTAATTAGATTACTTGTTATAATAGCACATGGACGCGTGGAATTTTACCATTGCAGAAACTGTAAAATAATATATATATATATATATATCATAAGCACACAGAGGAGACCCTGATCGGAGGGCTCCTACAGGCGTTGAAGTGCGTATTTATGGAGTATAGGGTTAACCGGTTTCATACCTTTATAGCGTACATGTATATCTCCATAAAATGTACCAACAAAACGACATTCGGGCGCGTCTCGCTTGTCTACTGCTATCCACGCTTTACCTCGTGACTATTTATGAAGAAATAATACGGAGGTCCAGATAGTATGCATAAATTAGATTTTTTTCAGGAATAACTTCTTTATTTCTCAAACCAAATCCTATGCTGTGACCCCTCTTTAGGATCGTCTCGAAGAGACAATTCTAAAGAGGGGTCACAACATAAGGTTTGGTTGAGAAAGTGCGATATTAGTGTTTGATTACGCACCTTTATATCCGTTGCTCTGATAATAAATGTATAAATATTAATCAGCATCATGAACATCATGGCAGAAACTTTAGAATCATATCTATATGGTTTCATGAGCAGACAGAGCAGAGCTTGATCAGAAGTATCTTACAGGAACCTCCTGATCTAGGTCTACTCTGTTTGCAGAGGCATTTGAATTTGTATATTTAAAGTAAAGGTTTATTCAATAACATGTATCGACTAAAATAATTTTTGTTTGCATGTCCTCATCCTGAAATCAATGAATCATAAAATAATACCGTATTTAGATTCTGAATCCATTTACTACAATATATACTCTGTATTATAACGTACATGTATTTTCAATGACAAATAGTTACAGCATTTGCTATGCTTCTAGACATTTAAGATTTTAAAGATGTATAGAATTTATCCTTGGGAAACCCGTAATCAAGGATGTGAGTGTTGATAATTATAAATATCAAATATGTAATCAAAATTGAAAAGCTTCATTATGCTATATAGTAAAACATCGCTAAAACTTTAACTCCAGCAGGAGTTTCTGCATTATTTTCCCTGTTCTACACTTATTCCAAATTTCAATACCCACTGGATATTCATGGACAGAATAGTTATAATGAAATATGGAAGGTGGAGCATTGTAGCCATTAAATTTTAGAAAGTAAACAAAGATATTTATCAAATACCATTAGCGACCAGAGCAGACCCTGATCAGACGGCTCCTATAAGAGCCGTCTGATCTGGGTCTACTCTGATTGCAGATGCATGGAAAGACTTTTGTATGAAGGAAATGATTAAATCCAATGTTGATGTTGATGTTGATATCTGTATATGTTTTACCACAATACCACTTTACCGCATTTGCAAACAGAGTAGACCCATATCAGCCAGCTCCTTTAGAATTCGTCTGGTCAGGGTCTACTCTGTTTAATTATGGAATTATATAGATCCGATTCAACAGTTTCTGCCATGGCCATACATTTCACGTGTCAAATTTACGTTAAAAAACAAGACATTGTGCATATTAATCAGATGTATTGATAATGTCCAAAGTTCCTGTGTTCAATATGACGTCATCAATACATCTGATTAATATGAGTTGTCTCATCTGGGTCTTCACTATTTACAGGTAGGTATATTGACGTGAATAGCAAGCGAAGGGTTAACTTCCAAACAAACCATACATAGGTTTTATTACACTTAATGAAGGACATGAACTTTTGACAATGGCAGAAACTACAGAATCACATCTATATTATTCCGTTATTAATCAGAGCAGACCCTGATCATATGGTTCCGAGAGGAGCCAGTCATATGATCTCGGTCTCTGTGGGATATACAGTGTGTTTCTCTTTTGCCGTAATGCCACATGTTATATATTGTTAATTGCGTGACCGTTCCTTGGATTTCAATGGACACCATTCTGTCTGAGCTTAGTGTGTCATATGTTTCCCCTAAATACAGTATAATGTATGCAAATTGCCAAGAATCACTTAACCAGTCACTGCAAATAAAAAACTAATGATCGAGCGGGCCGTTTTACTTTAATCTCCGCGTCCATCGGCCATAAAAAGTTTCTCTTTATTGAAACATTGTCAAGCATTTAAATAAATTCTAACATCTTTTTCATAATTTCTTAATTAGCAAGATGCTATCACAAGAGGCCTACACATTGTTACCATACGAATGCAAATTTGATATCCTTCTCCACGCATAATTCTTTACGCGCTGACTGCTATTTAATATTAAATTATGCAAACAGTTTGGATCCAGATGTGAGGTCGAATAACCCATCCTCTAATAATAATCCACACTGTTTAACACTAATATTGCATTTGGAAGAGAAATGACGGAGAAAATAATTCTACAAACATAATTGCAGCAGATGACACTATTTGCGAACGAAAACTACTCATTAGAAGAGTTACCCCTGATCCAGCCATTCGCCACCGACTCGCATTTACAAAGAGCTTGGATCCAGATGAGACGCCGACTTTGTCGGCGTCTCATCTGGATCCAAGCTGTTTGTCATTCGGACAATTGTTTCTCAAAAGCCTGCTTAAATCGGAAGTAGTTAAAATCGCGCAATATACAAATTTGAGCAGACATTTTTTTCACTGCGGGTCCAGGGTTATTGTTTATTTTTTAAACTGTCTGAGTCAAGATCAGATACAAAATGTGCATCTACTTCTGAACCATATCCGAACTATTTCATAGTTAAAACGTAATTCTGCAAAAAGGGGTTGAATTACAGCAGTTTTTAAGAACTCAACAGACGTCAATTTAAAAGCAGACGACTTTGCGAGATCTCACGAGATTTAAAGGGCTCGGGAAATGGTTTATGGCGTCTTTGATCGCTAACCAGTTCAGTCGGGCGAGCAGGACCGTTTTGTTTTGAAACACAAGAGTGTGGCGGGTCTGATAACGGTGACAAATGGAGAGACAGATGGCCCCTCCAGAATGACACTCGAGATTTTCAGCTGAAGATATGTGAAAAATGCTAATCACAAATTAATTTATAATTAATGTTTATCGAAACGAGAAAAACTGCTGCGCAGTCTTTTATGGACAAAATTGAAATGCAAGAAAGGCTGAAATTTCGCTCTCGACAGATAAGCAAATTGGAGTCAAACGAATAACAAAAGGTTCAATGAAATACAACGTCCACAAACTGAACATATTTATGAAGAGTGTGCTCGTGTCTAGACAAAACATGTAAAGTAAAATAAAATATGCCCCTTACTGCATGAATAGCTTTCATTATTAATCATGATGGCGAATAAATTTGTTACATGACCTATCAGGGTAGACTTATTAACCCATTGCCTCATATGCTATTTTTATATCCAACCTCTTTGAATAAATCTACCGAAAATGAGCGTTAACTAGAGAAAAGGAAACTTTTAGAATTTTTTAGTTTGAAACCATTGTGATAAATAGAGCATTTGCTCCTACAGGAGCAAATGCTCTATTTATCACAATGGTTTCAACGGGTGACTTTTGCAGAGGCGTCAAAAGGCCTCAATATGAGAGAATGGGTTAACTTTCAGCACACTACTGGCGACTGTTTGATAACCAGATCTGCAAACAGGTCGGATCCAGATGAGACGCGCCGATCCGAACTGTTTCTTACTCTGGTCCTATTTTTTGGGAAAGAAGTGCCAACATATATAGTTTTAGAATTAAGCCAGACGATAATATTTGCAGACGATAATTGCTCAAAGTGCAGAAGGTTAATGTACCTTCTGGTGCAACTTATTAAAGTGAGTCATTTAGAGAGAAAACAAAACACTTTCCATTTAACCTGAGTAAGCCTTTCCCTTGTGGAAACGCTTTTTTACGGTTATGCAAACATTGTAGACCCAGATCAGACAGCTCTAATTGTTAGTGGAATTATAGAGATACAGTGTCTGTCAAAACGAAAACTTCCCTTGATTCTTTTACATTACAATGAACTATTTATGAAGCGATCAGTTCGTGCATAAATGAGGGAACGCTTACTTCAAAAACATGTTTACAGCGTTTGACAAAAAGAAATAACAAAATAGTAAAGTCAATATGTGTGAGGGAAGATGCTTTACGTTTGTCTTTGTTCATGGATTTTTAACCCATTCCCTCAAAGGCTATTTCTATTATAGACCAACTTCTTTGACATAATCTATTGAAACGGAGCATTTATTAAAGAGAGAAATATTTTAAAAATGTGTAGTGTCAACAATTGTGCTAAATAGAGCATTCGCTATTATGGAGCAAATGCTTTATTTATCACAATGGTTTCAAAATGAGTCTTATACAGAGGCGTCAATATGAGGGAATGAGTTTAACAGAGTGGTCAAAAGGCGTCAATATGAGTGAATGAGTTTAACAGAGCGGTCAAAAGGCGTCAATATGAGTGAGTGAGTTTAACAGAGTGGTCAAAAGGCGTCAATATGAGTGAATGAGTTTAACAGAGCGGTCAAAAGGCGTCAATATGAGTGAATGTGTTTAACAGAGTGGTCAAAAGGCGTCAACTTGAGGGAATGAGTTTAACAGAGTGGTCAAAAGGCGTCAATATGAGGGAATGAGTTTAACAAAGTGGTCAAAATGCGTCAATATGAGGGAATGAGTTTAACAGAGTGGTCAAAAGGCGTCAATATGACGGAATGAGTTTAACAGAGTGGTCAAAAGGCGTCAATATGACGGAATGAGTTTAACAAAGTGGTCAAAAGGCGTCAATATGACGGAATGTGTTAACTCTTACCCGGATGTATAAAAATGCTTAAATTTTGATCGTGTGCAATTTTGACTACCTCCGATTCTACCAAGCTTCTGAGAAACTACTGACCAAATACCAAAGAGTTCGGGTCCTGAGGAGAGCTACACATAAGGGTGCGTACCCAAATACTAAATCGTCATTTCTCCACCAAACCCTATACTGTGACCACTCTTTAGAATCGTCTCGAAGAGAATTAAAGGAGTTATTTTTGAAAATGTCTTAATTTTATCTTATCACGTCTCACCTGGGTTCAAGCCTTTTGCAAACGCGACTAGCAGGAGAAATAATACAACGAATATGTATACATGTACACCAGAACCGGTCTTAAGCAAACGCGACTAGCAGGAGAAATAATACAACGAATATGTATACATGTACACTAGCAGGAGAAATAATACAACGAATATATAAACATGTACACCAGAACCTGTCTTAAGCGACCAGTAATTTATTGAACATATGAGTCTTAAAAACAGATGGTTGTTTAATGCAGGGCAAAAGTAATGCAGAATATAGGAACTTTCTGCCTTACTTTTGACCTGCATTAAGCTACCGCCTGCCTAACAGACTCACAATTAAACCTCTATTTGATGGCCGCTTAAGGCAGATTCTACTGTACACGTATTTTAAAACTACAATATGCACTGTATATCTCAAAAAGACGATCAATATGAATAATTATAGTGAAACTTGCCCTTGTATTGTTAAAGTATATAATTAGTATCATTAATCCTTTACCTAATGAATATTCATGTGAGAAACAATGACACCATGACTATTTATTTTCTGAAATACATATTACAATGATATATAAACACAGGAAATAAGTTAAACTTCTTAACAGTATTTTGAATACAAAGGTAATAATACAAAATAGGATCTATTTTGACAGGAGGGTGCATCCATATAATTTCTGTATTTCATATATACACATACACATATTTACGCCTCTGTACACAGGGTACACCCAGACCAGACAACTCGTGGAGGAGTTGTCCGCTCAGACACGGGGTCTATCCTGTTTGCTTTTAATAATAATGTGATAGAATAGTTTCATAAAAAGCTCAATTAACGGCTCGACTAAACCTGGTCACCCAAATGGTGTTATAGCTAGACATGACTACATTTATCGCTACCCCTTATAGTAACACTTTATAATACCTTTGCAAACAGAGTAGACCCGGATCTGAACTTTCTAAATGAGCTGTCTGATTAGAGTCTGCTCTGTTTGCTAATGAAATCATATAGATCTGGTCGTACAGATTTTGTCTAAGGCAGACATTCCCTTACATATACTTGAATTATAAAAATAAGTTAACGAATATTCATGAAGTTACAAATTCACGCATACCTGTTCAATGGACAGAGTGTTTATGATTGTCACGTAAGATACCAGTCAATGTCTTTTGAGGTCAATTTTGTTTGATAATGTTCAATTTGGTCTGTAATAATGAAAACAATAATTAAGCCAACTCAATGATTTTGAGGATTTTACTAAGTATATTACATGTTTTAAAACTCTGTAAAAACAAATTCTCACACCGCAACATGAGACATAAATTGATGTGGGTCCAATATACTACAGTAAAACCTCTCTATAACAGCCACTAAATTACATCAAGTATTTTGTGTTAAAGGCATGTTGCTGCTTAAAGCAAGGTGAAAGTAAAACAGGAGCGTTAAATACCAAATAATTAACACAATTTAGTGGCCGTTATAGAGAGGTTTTACTGTACATCTGTTTAAGATTGTTGGTGTTGACAAAATTGTACATAGTAAAAAGGTTTATTAATTAAACTGAAGCTCGTTTGTGGAACTGGGGCCTGTTCTGCACTGGTAGTCTGCAATGGCAAACTCCATTAATTTCATGAAACATAATAGAATTGCATTTAATAAACGTTTCTGCAGTGATACATGTTTGCATGGATATCCATGAAGCAAAGGGTTGAGGTTTTTACCAAGGCGTTTCAGTATACCATTTTAAAAGTTTGTATTAAAATATTGTTGTACATCGTATGCATATATAATAGTTGAAAGCACAAATAAAACAAACTAAACTGTTACACTAATGCATATTAACCATCACTCCATAAATACGCCTTTCTACGCCTTTGCAAACAGTGAAGACCCAGATTAGACGGCTCCTACAGGTTCTACAGTGTCTGTCATGTCAAAACTTCCTGTGTTCGTGTGCTATCAAAACAATTAATATATCTAATTTATATGCATGGAGTAATTATTTCTTACTTAAATATTTATGGAGTAAAGCGTTATAACTTAACCCTTTCCCTGTTCTGTATTTAGGCCAAATTTTAATACCTATTGAATATTCATTAACAAAATAGTTTAAAGAAATATGGAAGATGGAACATTTTAGACATTTAAGAAAGCAAAGAGATAGATATATCAAATTTTATTAGCAAACAGAGCAGACCCTGATCAGACGGCTCCCGTAGGAGCCGTCTGATATGGGTCTACTCTGTTTGCAAATGCGTGAAAACACATTTATATGAGGAAAAGGGTTAACTAGATTGTTTATAATTCTACATATTTGAAGGACTGGTGTACATGTGTATAAAAACGGTCTTAAGCCAAAGTTAAGTATATTTTATATACCTAACACCTTTGTCGTTCTTTTATCTAATATTCGATTTTTGTTTCAAACACAACTATTTTTCAAGTTTAGGGATTTTTAAACCAACGTTTTAAAATAAATTTGGGCATTTTCACATTTTCCTCCAAATGAAACAAAAGCTGAAGGCTTCTTTCACTTCCCATAACGTCTTATAATAGGGTATTATTTCAACAAAGCCCTCTTAAATGTGTTAACAATAAGTGTCCCCTCTCCACCATGCGGCCCCCATATGCTGCATGCAAATTTTTGTTCGCGATCAAAATTTAGTAGCCATTCAATAAATGCTTCTTTCTTAACGTTAAATGACACGGTTTGACATGGCGAACTCTTGGATTTGTCCGTGATCAGGGTCGAGCAATAGTTCATTTTAATCAGAATTCAAATCAGCTTTCTTGACAAAACTATGGGGGTTTTGAATTTAAACGATGGCTTCCCTCTGAATAATGGGATTTGGCACTTGCCTTAATTGTTAACATAAACATTAACAAAATCGTCTTTTCGCATTATGTAAGGGTTTTGTGGATGACAAACAAACGAATCTTGGAAAGTTTCTAAGTAACAATCCTCAGTGAACCATTAAACAGTTGCTCCACTATTCTGTTTGTTAACCCATACCTGAAAGAGACACCTTATTCACGCCTTTGATAGCAGAGTAAACACACATCGTACAGTTCCTGTAGGGTCTACTTTGTTGACTTTGGAAAATAATACATGTATATATCTAATTCTACAGTTTCTGCCATGGTAGATATTCCTGTGTATACAATTATAAAAAAATCATATTATTATTATCCATAACGTCATGATTTCTTACATGAATATTCATGGGATAAAGGGTTAATCAACAGATCTAAAGATATGTAATATCCACATACATGTACTATAAACCCCCTCTAATGATACCGCTTTATGAGTAAACATTTATGTCTTCAAAAGTAGGTGGGTATGTGATTGCTTATTGCAAGGCGAAAATAATGCAACAAGCTATTGCAGTGCTTAATGCTGGACGAACGTTATGCAGAAAGCTCCTATAGGAGCTTTCTGCATTACATACGACCTGCATTTAGCATCCATCTGCTTTTAAAGACGCCAATGTTTATTAATCAAGTTATTTTACATAGGTTTTACTGTATGTACTGTTAATATCAAGAAGGGTTTGAATGGAAGCTGAAGCTTATTGATGATACTGAATGAAATGTTCACATATTATAAAACCTACAAATTATATGCTAACACGATTTTATTTTAATTGAAATTTATAATGAAGAAAATATTCCAAAATAGGGAATTAATATAATACATAAATACTTGAACTGCTCTGATCTAATATTTCGACCACTAAGGGCCTTTGTCAAAGATTATCATGTCAAAATACACGTCACATTTTTGTTACATGCATTCAGCCATAAAATCAAAGATTATTCTCTTTGAATATTAGATCAGAGCAGTTCAAGTATTTATGAAATTTATAAACAAAACATTAGTTTTACAAAAGAATTAACAAAAGCACTGGTACCATTTTAAATTGTGTTTAATGTGAATACGTTTAAAGTTATAGTCTCTACATGTATTTTGCAACGCGTTTTAAAAATGCCCAAACATTACATAAATAATTTGTTTATCTACTGAAAAGAAGTATATCGCAAGGAACCCAGTCAAATAAACGCCGAAGAAGACAAAACTTTCATGTATTTTATATCAAAGACCCAATGTAATTCGCCAAAGTATTAGCATTAGCAATTCGCCAAAGTATTGGCAATTCGCCAAAGTACAGTAAAACCTCTCTATAATGGCCACTAAATTACATCGAGTATTGTGTGTTTAAGGCTGGTGGCTGCTTAATGCAAGGTGAAAGTAAAACAGAACGCTCCTATAGGAGCGTTCTGTTTTACTTTCACATTGCTTTAAGCAGCCACCTGCCCTAAATACCAACTAATTAACACAATTAAATGGCCGCTATAGAGAGGTTTTACTGTATACGCATTTATTCGGGTAGCGTTTTAGTTCGACATAGGCCGATAGTATATTGCTGTAAAAATAAGTATCGATGAAGACGGTTTATTTTATATTACACGGAAACTTAACCCCTTCCGTGCCACAATGACGGGTTTATGATATCACATGCAAACAGTTTGGATCCAGATGAGACGCCGAGTAACTCGGCGTCTCATCAGGATCCAAACTGTTTGACACTCTGTTTACTGTTTTATAAAGAAAATGGAAGAAATGCACACACTTACACTAAAAATAAACGAAACTGTGCCCAGCAGACGACATTGCTGGCACCGATAGGGTTAATAATAATAATTGAACATAACAAATACCAAGTTTTATGATGTTATTGAAAAAAGTCTTTTATTAGATAGGTTTATCATTTTAAACAGTCGTCCATCCTATAAACGGGTTGTATGTTTTAGCTTGAATATAAGCCTGTGTGGAGGAATGGTTTTGAATATAAGCCTGTGTGGAGGGAAGGATTTTGAATATAAGCCTGTGTGGAGGAAGGATTTTGAATATAAGCCTGTGTGGAGGAAGGAAGCCTGTGGACTGGAAAGGGAATTTGATTCACTAATAATGAG
This sequence comes from Azorinus chamasolen, assembly GCA_963576725.1. NCBI lineage: Eukaryota > Metazoa > Mollusca > Bivalvia > Cardiida > Solecurtidae > Azorinus > Azorinus chamasolen. Next base: position 44,155,624 of record OY755243.1, on the reverse strand, counting down.
GTCTGTTTATAATACAAAATACCATTTACCTCATACAAACGCGTTTTGAGGTCTGTATGAGCCGTCTGGACACTGTCTTCTCAGTGTTGTTATATTTTCTGGTCCTTCGGGATCATTAGTTTTCATGTTATTAGTTTTGAAAATTGAATACTGCTTAAGCCGGTGCTAGGGGGCGTGAGTAGTGTTGCACTTTTAATTACTACTCATGAACAGACTCAATAAAACCGTGTCTGCAATTTTCTCTTTTTGCATTTCTACTTTTGCTTTCGAGGGATGACCCATTTTCAGAATATTCTCTATTTGTTTGTAAAACGATATGCATGTAGATATAAGTCTGCAGTTTCTGTCATTGATAACTTTTCCTTGTTTCATATGCCACTACAAAACATCAGCAAATGAATACTCATACAGTTACTAATTCTTACAAGAATACTAATGAGGCAAAGTGTTAATGAAAAATCAATCGCTTCTGTAATTAGCATGCTATTAATCTATTTCATTCGATATCAGTGGAACATGCGACAATGTGTCTGGTTTGATGTCCCGTGGCTTGAAAATTCACAAGGTAGAGAAAATAATTAACCCTTTACCCTTTACTTTGAAATAATTTGTTGATTTTTTATAATGGCAAATGCAAAACATAAAGTTTTTGAATGGCAGAGAATGTAGGATCAGATTTATATTATTTCACAAACAAACAGAAAACTAACTGTAGAATCAGAACTATATTATTCCATGAGTGAAAAGACCAGACCCTAATCAGACTGCTCCTGTTGGATATGTCTGAGCTCACTTACTCAGTTTGCGAAGGGTTTATATGGATCAAAAGGTTAAATCAATTATTACGAGTATATGTTGATTTGCAAATAATTAGTTGTAACCTATATGTCATTATTCCAAAGAGAAAATAGTTAAATAATCCAATGCTAATCTATTTCGACGTGTTTGCGTCTTGCAATAGTAAGTCGCTGTCTTTGTATTGACCAACTATAATCTTCTACAATATCGAATCATTATTAAACGAATTGGAACATTTATTTCCAAACTGGAGTATTTTTGTCAAATCTAAGTCATCATTTCAAAGCCAATAGTTGTTCCATTGGGGGTTAACTCTCACTATTCTTTGCGGTGAAGTTTTGGAATTGGATTTAGCTTCATCACCGAACTCTATTATCCGATGTCACGCGGCGCTCCTGACAACAGCCAATCACGAGGCTTCGTTCGCTGCCAGTACAAACTGATCAATTAATTTGTTAATACGATTTGGTTCGGCGAAGTTGATACATCCGATAGTTATCTGTTAGAGGGGCGGGAAGTAATGAGAATGTTAGGGAGGAAGATTTAATCTCGCCAGGATAGAGCGGCCAGTTGTCAAAAAGGACCCCCGTGTTTACTTAATCATGTCGCAGTGCAAATAACATTGGTACATTTCGGTAATTTCTGCAGTCTATTGTTTCAGTTGACTCTCGTTAAATATATTGTAACGATCGGATGAAAACGGATTTAAATGATTTTACTACGAATGTGAATAGTTTTATAAAGTGTCAATTCATTGAAGAACACGTCTTTATATCTCTGATAACTGCCAGAATTGACCAAATATTTTATACTTTGACTTCAAATATTGTTGGTGACTTGTTAAGAAATGTACAGCAGAATGGATGCTCTGATGGGTTATCCTCTATTCAACCCTAGAGACTATCAGCAATTTCAACACAGCATTGCCGAGTTAGCAAGCAAACATACAGATGAAAATACAAACTTGGTCAGCTCTAACAATAATGTTGGGAGTGAAATCGAAAAGAACAAATTCGTAGAGCACACTGCAGACAACAGTTCAACGGATGACAGAATTGACGTATGTGGTGTAAGTGAAGTAGATAGTAACATACCAAAGGGTGGTGAACATCTACATTCCAAAATGGGACAATATGGTTTGGACATGATGGAAATCTTAAAAAATGAACGAAACAGCAGTAGCAGCAGTGACGAGGATGGCAGCACTAGCACCCTGCAGAACATCGAAAACTTTGGCCAGGATTACAGTGAAGACCCTGTTACTGGAAAAAGTAAAGGCAAAATCAACAAAGGAGAAAAGGTTGTGCGTCTGAATATAAATGCAAGAGAAAGAAGAAGAATGCATGATTTGAATGATGCACTGGACGAGCTGAGATCAGTCATACCGTACGCTCACAGCCCGTCTGTGAGGAAACTCTCAAAGATTGCAACACTTCTACTGGCGAAGAACTATATACTAATGCAAGCTAATGCTCTTGACGAGATGAGGAGAGTTGTTAGTTACATGAACGCGACGGGCACGCCCACAGCACCCCCTGCAGCGTGTTTCGAACCCTTTACCCCATACAGTAGAGTCCCATGCCTTCCCGATCTTGGTGGGGAGACTAAACAGTTCAACCCTTTGATGCAGAGTGACAAAAGTGGTTTGTCATTTGCTAATAGCAGCATTGACAATAAACGCTCAACTGATTTTATTTCCGATTCGGTAAGCAGTACAAGTACGAAAAGGGATATATAGTGACAATGTACAAATTCACTTTACAACTCCGTAAAGAGAACTACAAGATAAGATTAATGTGCCAAAAAAGGAACTTTAACATGATTTAAGAAATGCAATCACGGCGTGCTATCTTGAATAAGGAAACTGGTGGTATTCAAGAAAGCAGGTATATAATTACAACTATCAGTTATATAAGTATGTACATCAAGTAAGATACATAATACTATCAATTATAATAGAAACATGTTTTACATTTTTGTTGATAATTTGTGAAAGTAAAACAAGCTATGCTATTAAACTAGATTGTTTTAAACATTGATGCTTGTATGGTATTTTTATATTAATTCCAAGAAAATCGGTGTAATTTTGCATTCAATAGACATCAATATTCCATTTCATTTGTAACGGTGATGTTGTTGTATTAAGTTATTTATTGTACGTATTACTCCATGAATATTCATGTAAGAAATTATGCCATCTTGCACATCATTTAAACTAAATTTTTTATAATGGCATATGAACATAGAAAGATTTAGTCATGGCAGAAACAGTAGAATAAAATCTTTATTATTCCATAAGCAAACAGAGCAGACCTGATCAGACAGCCCATACAGGAGCCATCTGATCTCAGTCTTTCCTGTTTGTAAGTGCATTAAGATGTGTCTTTATCCAGTAAAGGACTTAAATCTACAACAATTTCACTTCTACGAACTATTACTGAATTACACTTGGAGAGTTTAGATATAATAAAACAGCGGCGTCACAGGAATGGAAGACATTTAACCCTTTACTCCATAAATACTGCCTTTCTACGTCTTTGCAAACAGAGTAGACCCAAATCAGGCGGTTCTTGTCTGATCAGGATTTGCTCTGTTTGCTTAAGAAATAATATAGATGTCACTACAGTATCAGCCATGGCAAACAAATCCTGTGTCCATGTGCCGTCCAAAAACATAATTTAACCCTTCGCTTGCTATTCACGTCAATATACCTACCTGTAAATACTGAAGACCCAGATGAGACAGCTCCTGCAGGAGCTGTCTCATCAGGGTCTGCACTATTTACAAATTGATTGTGCAACCAGTGCACTCCACAGCAGTGATTGCACAGCGAAGTACTTGTACACAGTGAAGATATATGTAATTATACAACAGGGCATGGGTAAAGAAGGAGAAATGTATTTTAAAATCCAGCAAGCGAAGGGTTGATAAATATTCATGATGCTATTATTTCTTACATGAATATTCATGGAGTAAAGTGTTAACCATTACCCTGCAAAGCGCGACCGACCGTCATTTGCAAACAGCTTGTATCCAGAAGAGACGGGGCAACTCGGCGTCTCACCAGGGTCCAAACTATTTGACACTCAGCCAATAGTTTCTTAAAAACAAATCAGAGGTGAGTATAAATGCAATAGCAATATAGCATGCAAAATCATCATTTTAGCAGCATGTAAAAACAATTCAGTCGACAAAAATTCATCGCCTTGTTACAGTGTTACAGACGGCCTCTGACTAGGGATTGATATAGAATCTTCAGTTTATGTTATGTAAATATTCATGATGTCAGAATGTCTACGTGAATAATGATGAGGTAAAGGATTAGTGTGTTTTAACGCTCCAGGGGTGGGGGGGTATTAATGGTCATGGCGTCACTATGTCTTACTCGAATATTCATGAGTGATGGTGTCATTATGTCTCACTCCAATATTCATGGCATACAGGGTTAAGTACATTTAAGTTAACCCGCAAAAAATATTTTTAGAAGAAAACAATTAAATTATTGTTCTTCGGGAGAATTTTGGTGTTTAATCCTTGGCATGATACATATTTTTTTAAGTATTTGCCAACAGAGTACATCCGGATCACAGAGCTAATATATAAAGGGGGTGTTGTGTTTGCTTATGACATAATATAGATCTGATTCTACAGTTTATGGCATGTCAAATCTTCCCTCGTTTATCGTGACATTATAAAACTTTATTAATAGTCGTCGTCATTATCTCTTACAAGGTATTACCCCTTTTCTTGTTCTATGTTTATTCCAAATTTAAGTACCTACTGAATATCAAAGGACAAAATAGCTATAATGAAATATGAAAGGTGGAACAGTGTGGCCATTTTAGAAAGTAAAGAGACAGATCTATCAAATTCCATTAGCAAACAGAGGATATTCCTGATCAAACGGCTCATATAAGAGCCGTCTTATCTGAGTTTACTGTGTTTGCAAATGCGTGAAAAGATGTTTATCCCTTTCCTCCATAAATACGCCTTTCTACGCCTCTGTAAAAATCACCTATTGAAACCATTGTAATAAATAGAGCATTTGCTCCTATAGGAGCAAATGCTCTATTTATCGCAATGGTTTCAAACTACAAAGTTCTAAAAGTTTCCTTTTCTCTAGTTAATGCTCCTTTTGGGTAGATTTATTCAAACTGGTTGGATCTAAAAATAGCCTATGAGGTAATGGGTTAAATAAAGGTAAGGATTAACAAATGTATACAGCTTGAGACCCATACAGTGCAGTGAACTGTGTAGATCCTTGTCGGATATCACATGTAAGGGTCATTTGAGATGGGTATAACGTTTTGCAAGATCTGGTCCATGGAACTATTTATCTTTATCCTGCCGACCTACCTGCCATTTGCAAACAGCTTGGATCCAGATTAGACACCGAGTCACTCGACGTCTCACAGATATACAAGCTGTCAAACATTCGGACAATAGTTTCTAAATAGCTTAAGCAATCGGAAGTAAACAGAGCAGAACCAGATCTTGTAGGAGCATTCTGATTAGGGCTTCCTCGATTTGTTTATGGAAGTATATATGATTATGATTATTCAGTTCCTGCCACGGCCAAAAATCTTTAAATTCATATACTATTATAAGAATACATCTGCTCGGTCGCATTATTTCTTACATGAATATTCATCCGGTATAGACCGCGATCAACCAGCGGATTTAACATCGACATATAACCCATGACGTAATGTACATTCATGTAAGAAATAATGACATCATGAATATTTAGATTTTTTTATAATGACACATGGAGGAAGGAGAATTTGGTCATGGCAGAAACTGTAGAATTATATCATCATGTGTATTATTTAATAACCAAACAGAGCAGATTCTGATCAGACGACTCCTATATGAACCGTCTGATTATGGGTCTACACTGTTTGTAAAGGCGTAGAAAGGGGTATTTGTGGAGTAAAGGGTTAAATATATACAGGTGCGACTCGTTTTATAAATGTTTAATTGTATGTAAATGCATATACACTTCACTTCTCCAAACACTTCACTAATCCAAACACTCCAATGTGAATCACTCTCAGTCTTCAACCCTTACTTCATGTGTTCATATGTAATTATGGCATTTATAATGTCCATATTGCCATAACTTCTATATGAATATTCATGAGGCAAATGGATGACGTTATCATTCAGGTTGAGAGTCCAGTAGAAAGCTCCTTCTAGGAGCTTTTTGCATGACTTTTACCCTGCATTAAGCAGCAAAATGTCTAAAAATCAATTCTTTTTACCTAACCATTTACTCAATAAATATGCTTTTGCAAACAGAGTAGACCTAGATCAAACGGTTCCTGTAGGAGCCGTCTGATCAGGATCGGCTTTGTATGCTTATAATATCATATAGATACTATTTTACATTTTCTGTAATGGTAAAAAAGTCATGTGTCTGCACTATTATAACAATTATTCTAATTAATATTCAGGATGTCATTATTTCACAAATATTCATGAAGGAAAAGTGTTAAAATTACTACATGCATTTCCATGGTGAAGCATGGTACAGTGGTGTCTCGCTGTTAACATAGGAGTCTATAAAAGCAGGCGGTTGCATAATGCAGGACAAAAGTAATGCAAAAAGCTCCTATGGGAGCTTTCTGCATAACTTTTATCCTGCATTAAGCTACCACCTGTTTTAAATATATCGTATTAGCGATATGTTACTGCACTACTTACTATACCGCAGATGTCAGAAAAACGTAAGAGATTTACAATATATTAGTATTATAAGGAAGACGTCGGAGTTTAATTTTCAAAAAAATTATTTAAACCGGACGTTAAATTTGGTATAAATATCGGCCTTGGAGACAGGTGGCAGCTTAATGAAGGGTGAACGTCATACAGAAATCTCCTCTTTCTCCCTTCATTAAGCAACACCCTGCTTAAAAATATTGAAATTCTTCTCCACTAGCTATCGGTTCAGTGACGGTTTACTGTATTCACAAAACGCAAGGGCATTTTAAAACTTTATCATTATCACTTTTAATTTGATAATAAAAAGATATAATGATCTACCTATCACTATTTGATTCTTTTTCTTCTTTTTTTTTTTTTTATCTCTGCCGAAAATTCAATGTCCTGGGAATTTTGCTTATGACCTATGTTGTCATGCAATGTTTTCCGGCTTTTGAATTTATGGCCGAGATAATAAAAAAGGGGATCGGACATTGGTATGCATATTATTATAAAACCATAAATCTTAGAATATAATTTCTTGTTATAATAGTGATGGTCTGGTATTTTAATATTTTGAGTAATTTTGCAAACTCCGACGTCTGCCTTTAACCTGTAGAGTATTATTAATGTAAATAAAGACAAAAGAAATGTTTTATTGTGTCTTGGTTGCTTAATGTCATGTTCCTGAGGGTTTCGGGTTCATTTATTTCCATACAAGCCGTGCAAATAGTAGAAGTACTTTCCAGGTTTGCAAACATTGTAGACACAGACCATTCAGTGCATACTGAACGCGGCGGCTGATCTGAGGCTATTATTTTTCTTCATTTTTGTGTAAAAAACAGCCACAAAAACAGTTTGGAGTAACTCGGCGTCTCATCTGGATCCAAACTGTTTGTGTGCGACATTGACAGCGAAAGTGTCAACCCTTTTCCTCATTTGAACGTGTTTCCATGCATTTGCAAACAGAGTAGACCAAGATCAGACGGCTCCTATAGGAGCCGTTGGTTTGCTCTGTTTGCTTATGAAAGTATAATAGATCTGACTCTACGGTGTCTACCATTACCAAATATTCATGAATGAATTAGCCGGGGATAATGAAGAATAAATGTTTTCTGCATATCTTTTGTCATTCATTAAGCTAGCACCTATCTTACCCCCTTCCCTGTTCAATATTCATGTAAGAAATATTATGACATCGTGAAGCTGCATCATAAGCTGCATTTTTATAATGTTAACTTTTCAAGGAAATTTTGGCTTTGACAAAAACTGTAGAATCAGATATATATTATGTTGAAACCAAACAGAGCAGACCAAGATCAGACGGCTCCTATAGGAGCCGTCTGATCTTGGTCTGCTCTGTTTGTAAACGCGTGAAATGCGTGTATATGAGGGAAAGGGTTAACTTGACCAGTCGCTGTAGGTGGGGTATACTGTAAGCAATAGACTAGATGCGACACTTATCTAACCATTTGAATGGGGGACATGCGTGCTCTAAGACTTGTATTTACAAGGATTGTTTACCCAAACCAGATGGTCCCTAGAAGAGCCTTCTGATCAGGGTCTGCACTGTTTGTCATTCGAAAATCCTCTACCTTTCATATTAAGTGGACTCTATAGTTAAACACTGATGAACTATTCTACTCGGAAAATTCGGCTTTAAACGGCGTTTAACAAAACAATGAAGTCAAAAGGAGTACGCGTGCAATCAACCAGGGTTAATATTTTCTCTATTTCTCCCCCCTCCGATTGAAAATTGCCTCTTCGCTGTGATTCTAAAAAGTATCCATACGAGAGGAATTTTGATTGAAAATTTTGAGAAATTTTGATAGATGAGTATGCCTCGTATCTACTGTCCTGTCCGCTAAGTCTCTGATCAGACTCCAGTCAGATTACAGTAAAACCTCCCTAAACCGGAAGTTAAAGCTTAAATATCGAGCTTAGAGAAAGGTGGTAACTTAATAAAGGATGAAAGCCATCCATCAAGCAACAATATGCCTAAAGAAGCCTAACGTATTATTAACTAAAGGTATGGTTTACAGGGTTGTACTGTATCCTTGTCTATATTGTGTGCAAGGCACCGAAGACGCCTTATACCCCTGACACAGATCGTAATATGTACCGAAATATAATTCTAACCACTCGAGCCGTCTGTAGCATTTATCGTCTGCCATAATTCTCAAATATATTTGTCTCCTAAACATTTGACCAGAGCCTCAAACATGCGACACCGAATTGCCCTGTGTCTTATCTAGGTCTGAGCTTATAAAACCTCAGAGTCTGAGTACGAGCTCATTCTCAAGCATCTGATTGGTCAGATTTTGAGCCAGCTCAAAAGCTGACCAATCATATACTTGAGAAGTATCTCAGACTCAGGCAAAAGGTTTTATAACCTGCGGGCCAGGATCCAGACTGATTTCATAGGTTATTACAAATTTGCCATTTTGCTTGTTAACTTTGATAATATTGTATGCGTGCTACAGATAAAGATACTCGATAGCATGTAATGTCTGACTACCTAGACAGATTAGTTTGAAATGATTGATTCTAAAGCTCCTTAATTTAAAGTGTTTCGATTGCTATTGGACAATAAAGTAAATAAAGAAAAAAAGATTTAAAAAAAAGCTTATAACTACGTATGATGTATTTTTAATAACTGCGCATGAACCGAATCAATAAAACCGAGCCTGCAATTGTCTATTTTCGCATTGCTGCTTTTGCTTTCGAAGGATCTCCTACTTTCAGAATATAGAGTATACATACAGTCACTATTGTATATTGTTATTTAATTTTACAACAATTGCATACATCGTATAGCCTGAAATCGTACTCATACGCTTTAAACATTTTTATTTATTATTAGAAATAATGGCTATGAATATTAAGTTATTAACCCATTCCCTCCTGCTGACATATTTTGACGTATCTGTAAAAGTCTTTTTTTTTTAAAAAAAAACATTGTGATAAATAAAGCATTAAATGCTCTATTTATCACAATGGTTTCAGAACTACACAATTCTAAAAAAAAAATCATTTTCTGTAGTAAATGCTCATTTCCGGTAGAGTCATTCAAAGAGATTGGACCTAAAATAGTCCAGGAGGGAATGAGTTAATTAGTTGGATAATGCATAATAGTTTGAAAGTGGGAGATCCTTCGAAAGCAAAAGTAGCAATACTAAAAGAGAAAATTGCAGACTCGGTTTTATTGAGTCTGTTCATGAGTAGTAATTAAAAGTGCAACACTACTCACGCCCCTATCACCGGCTTAAGCAGTATTCAATTTTCAAAACTAATAACATCAAAACTAATGATCCCGAAGGACCAAAAAATATAAAATCACTGAGAATGAAGTACGGGGCGACTTTTTATGTCTGATGTTGTCACAAAGTGTATATACACTCTGTTTTCGGATAGTTAGATATACATGTGTAATATGAAACATTGATATCAAATAAACCAAACATTTGGATGAACATGAACAGTGAAAATGAACACGTAGTTGACAACGAACGTTTGAAAACGAACAATATGCACATTATCAAATACTAGTAGAGTATGAATATGCTATAAAATATCAACTTATCTGTATACTACTGTGACACGTTATCCCCTAGTGACGCACGTTTTCGCATCTATAAAAGCCACTTTATGAAATCATTGTGATAAATATAGCAGTTGCCCCTATAGGAGCAAATGCTCTATTTATCACAATGGTTTCAAACGACAAAAATATAGTGTTTCCTTTCCTCTAGTTAATGCTCCTTTTCGATAGATAGTTAGATACATTCAAAAAGGTTTGGTCTAAAAATAGCCTAGGAGAGAATGAGTTAATAGTGTCAACACTAGGGAATTTAGTCTCTAACAGAGCCATTTACAGTCGAGTATAACCATATATGGAATTAATCCTGTTTATCCTGACGTTACGAAACGAACTAAAGGAGATGTGAGATGAGATATTATGTTCCATGCATACACAATGTAATATTAGCTTTAAACTGATACAGTAATTATGCATACACTTTGTGCTACCAGACTGTAAAAATGTGCTCAAGTTAACACAACAAATGCAACCAATTGATGGACTACATTTCGCAAGTACCTTGTCATGTTGCGAGCATACCTAATGCACTACGGCACTGACAATAGTTTACTCTCATATCCATATTATTTGTTTCTCATATCTATATTATTTGTTTGCAAGGCGTCAAAAAGTGTTTCTATCTGATACAATTAAGTGCAGTACTCGGGAGTAAGTAAGTCAATAAATACATCTAAACAATGTCATGTAATCCAGAGCAGCAGATAAAGGCGCGTACTCAAATACTGAAATCGCCTTTTCACCATCAAAATATCCACGATGTCATTATTATTCAGACGAATATTCATTGAGTAAATGGTTAAGAATAGAGGTGTGCTGATCTATCTCAGAGTTTTGATCCTTATGAGCACCGACAAGATAGGGTTTGAAAGAGGAATATAGACAGTCACACTATTGAATCTCCTAAATAAGGCAGAGCCCCAGATAAGATGCGTAAATTCAAACATGTTCAAGTATAACTTCCTTATTTCTCCACCAAACGCTATGTTGTTACCACTCTTTAGAATCGCCTCTTCAAGATTCTAAAGAGTGGTCATAACCATAACATATGATTTGGTGGAGAAATAAGTTATCCTTAAACTTATTCTAATTTATGCATCTTATCTGAAGCTCTGTAACCTTGATGTACGAGTATAAAAATAATATTTTGCATTATCAGTTATCATTTGTACACTTGATAGCAAGGATCAATTTTGTTCGAAATGCTTTTCAACTATTCTGAGCATATCTTAATTCGTTTAAAGCAATAACATGAACCATATCATATTCAGCAATATTAACACTTCAACAACCATTTATTGATCCATTTGGATCTTATGGAAGTCGACATATATATTAATAAACAAATTTATCTTGGAAATTTACTGGAAGAATGCGTTATAAAGATATCAGGTTTACATAAAAATGGACACTATGCCACACCTTATTGTTGTCATTACATTTATACCTCAGTTATCTACAAAATATTTAGGGAAGTACATGTAGAACTACCTATATATTAAATAGAAAATTCGCATTTGTGTTTTATTGTACGTTGTCAAATACTGCATTATTCTTCTACAATACAATTAACCCTTCGCTTGCTGAATTTTAAAATACATGTCTCCTTCTTTACCCATGCCCTGTTGTATAATTATATATATCTTCACTGTGTACAAGTATTTCGCTGTGCAATGACTGCTGTGGAGTGCACTGGTTGCACAATCAACTTGTAAATAGTGCAGACCCTGATGAGACAGCTCCTGTAGGAGCTGTCTCATCTGGGTCTTCACTATTTACAGGTAGGTATATTGACGTGAATAGCAAGCGAAGGGTTAAAGCTATTTCATATAAGTCACTGTATGTATTGCACTACGAGTCAGTATTTGTATTAAAATATAATTATAAAGGATTTTTTAAAAACATGACAGCCAAATAAAATTATATTAGTTAACAACCACTGGTCAGTTCTAATCAAATTTCTATATTATCACCAATCAGTCTAATTCGTTTTGTATATAGAACATTACAATGACCGAGCATTACTCTTAACGCACAGGGTAGACCTAGAAAATGCGATTTCTGATCAGGGTCTGCTGTGTTTGTTTCCAAAATAACATATACATGTATATGTTTCTATAGTTTCTACCTTGGTAGAAGACCATTGTTCGCGATGAAATTATACTGTCACTATATGTAACATGAATGAATATTCATGGTGTAAATGATTAAAAGCATTTGCAAAAATACTGAATGCAGGTGAGATGCAGAGTAGTAAGTAGCAGTTGCAAAGTTAGGTAGCAGTCGATACAGGCTTCAAACACTAAGAGGAAACACTGACACAAAACTTGTAAATGGGGCACCAACCTTTTCTGTATCATGTATGCGACATAATGTGAAAACAATGAACAATAATACAATAACAATTCATTTGTCAACAAACGTTTTCACTGCCAAAAATTGTCGTCTGCAAAAGTTATTGTCTACTACAATATTCGTTAGTTGAATTTTCTTTATCTTTTTTTTAAAACAAAAACAACAGTAAAACATTACCACAGTAGCAAACAGTTTGGATCCTGATGAGACGCCCAGCTACTCATCGTTTTATCTGGATCTAAACTTATTACATATATAATCACAGATGTTTTATCTGGATCCAAACTTATTACATATATAATCACAGATGCGACATTGGCAGCAAAAAACTCTTTAGGCGCAAAACAAATTTCGTCTACAAACAATGTAGTCTGCTTAAAGTTTCAGAATCGAATTTTCCTTCATTTATTTCATGAAAACGTTAGTCAAACAGTGTGGACCCAGATGAGACACTGAATTACTCGGCGTCTACTCTGGGTCTAAATTGTTTGGAAAGGTAATCGCACAGAATCTCAGCAACCCATGCATGTGCTACAGAGACTTCGGCGGTCAAAGAGTTAATGGTCAATGTCAAATTCAAGATAGAAAATAAATATTCCTGAAAAGTGGATACCACACATTTTAACTTTTTTTTTTTAAATAATCCGCATAATTAGTGCATCGTACACGTTTATGAAACTACTCTGTCTTGCAATAAGAAATGTTCAAACATTTGATCAGAGCTGCAGATAAGAGTGCGTACACAAATACTAAAAGTATCATTTCTCCACAAAACCCTATACTGTGATCACTCTTTAGAATCGTCTCTTCTAACGTGCCTTGCTACACCAACTATCGTTTGGAATATTTTGCGTAAATAGTTCATAAATGAACTAGGTCTATTTTCAGTGCAAAAGGGTCCCATTTTGCCAGATATCTATTACACTGAAAGAACACTTTTGTATGGAAAGCCGTAGCTGTCTTATATGGGCAGTTTTCGTATTATCGAACCAACATGGTAATATATAGAATCATATTTTCAATATATGGCTTCATTTTAGCAATATATGACACCAACTTACAATATATGTAACCAAACTATGTATATATGAAACCACTATAGTAGTGTATAGGTTCGAAATTACAATATATGAAACCAAACTACATATATATAGAACGAGAACACTAATATATAGAACCAAAATGCAATATATAGATTCATAATGACATATATGGATCAGAAACTATGCTATATGGAACTAAAATGACAATGTATAGGTTCATACCGATAAAATATGAATTGGTTATGTGCTTATATGGTACCAATATAACAATGAATGACTTCACATTTAAATGTATGAAACCAAACAACATTCATATTTAACCACGTTAGCATTATATGGGTTCATATTAACAGTATATGATTAGAAAATGTACTGATATTGAACCAAACTGCTATATATGGAAGGGAAATACAGTTATATTGAACCGAAACAGCAAGGTATTAAATGGTACTGTATGTCGATTTTCGCACCTTTTTTTTTAGTGCCGAGCACCCCCAGCGCCAACGCAATTCTATGTGATTTCCTACAGCTGACCCTCGAAATTAGAATGCGGAAAATCGATGTTGCATTTTCGTACTTTTTTTTTTGGGATGCCCTTAGTCGAACATGTGTTGAAAAAAATGCGAAAATCTTATTTGGCACTAACTGGTAATTTCGCCTTTTTTAAACCGATTTCGTTGTATAATTTACGGCTTATACATTGGAGCCCCGAAAATTAGAATGCGAAAATGAACCGTTGCATTTTCGCACTTTTTTTTTCAATGAACGTGGGTCTCTTTTGCCTAGGATATATGTACTAACGCACCGTTAAACAATTTTAAAGGCGCCAAGCAGACGCTGACTATACAGAAGAAAATGCTCCGAAAGGAGCATTCTGCTTTACTTTCAGTCTAGTGACTTGTGTATAGATCTATGCCATTTACAAACTGTGTAGATCTATATGTGAAGAGTATATTTGTCCCATGCAGACAATGTAGACTAGATCTAGAGTAAAGCCGGGTAATTTCGACAGTCGGGCAATTCAAGTTCGCACATATTAGATGATATTACCCAATCGTCTTTCATTACATTGGCCAATATAGGTACTCAGAGTGCCGGTAGTTCAATCGGGAGAGCTCTCGCCCTGTAAGCGAGAGGTTCCGGGTTCGATTCCAGATCTGACTGTGCCTGTTTGTGCTCCGAATTCGATTTTCAGTCGTCCTCATACCCATAGAAAGTCGGGACGAATTTCAACTTGCTGGGAGAGTATGTCATATTGTGTAGGTTTATCATCACTTGTACGGCTTGCTGTCAAAGCGCGTTTTATGGCGACGTGGTAGAGTGCATGACTGCGAACCTGGCGACCCGGGTTCGATCCTGGGTCTTAGCGGGTATGTTTCTTTATAAGAACACCCGTTGACATTTTACACCAAACGTAAATAACCTATAGGAGATTAAATAAGATAAATTGTAGCTTGTGTACAAGTGGTCTGTGTAGCCGGATTGAGTTTATGATGAAATGGTGAGAGATTTGTGTAAGCGGTCTGGTAGCTCAGTCGGGAGAGCACTCGCCCTGTAAGCGAGGGGTCCCGGGTTCGAGTCCCAGTCTGGCTGCATATTTTTCTCACCATGTTTACATATACGAACCCTCTGATCAGCCGTATATGCAATGTTTGTCAGTTTGCAGTGTACTATTCAAAGAATCTGAAATGGACTAGCTTGACTAATTAGAAACTGGAATTGTCCATTTCAATGTTGAGGGTTCAAATGTGTTCATGAAATCTCTAAGTGAAAGGATTAACTTATTTAAGTATGTTTTTCCTGATAAAGATCCATATATGTCATTATGAATCTATATATTGCATTTTGGTTCTATATATTAGTGTTCTCGTTCTATATATATGTAGTTTGGTTTCATATATTGTAATTTCGAACCTATACACTACTATAGTGGTTTCATATATACATAGTTTGGTTACATATATTGTAAGTTGGTGTCATATATTGCTAAAATGAAGTCATATATTGAAAATATGATTCTATATATTACCATGTTGGTTCGATAATACGAAAACTGCCCATATAAGACAGCTACGGCTTTCCATACTTTTGGGCGAAACATGTAATTCTCATAACGTCATAAATAAGTCACGAATGAAATGTGCCCTTCGAACTGTATACATGAACCTTAAATTACAGCATTTAACGGCCAGGACGGTTGGTGGGCGCTTTGGGGGAAACTTCTCCCCTAGTATTAACACGTTTCCTTATTTGGAGCTTAACCCTTTCTCTTTTCAATATTCACGTAAGAAACACTAACATCATGAATATTTATTAGATTATTTTTTTATAATACTATATGAACACAGGACATTTTGGCTCAAGCTGAAACTGTAGAATCACTTCTTGTTTGTAGAATCAGGGTCCATGCTTATAAAGCTTTTAGTTGAGTCTGAGTTTCGTTCTCAGGCTTTTGATTGGTCAGATTTGAGTTATCAAGCTTTTGATTGGTCAGATTTGAGCCAAAGGCTCAAATCTGACCAATCAAAAGCTTGAGAACGATCTCAGACTCAACTAAAAGCTTTATAAGCACGGACCCAGTTTTTATACCATAAGCAAACAGAGCAACTCCTGATCAGACAGCTCATTAAGGAGCCGTCTGCTCTGGGTCTACTCTGTTTGCAAATGCGTGAAAACACGTTTATATTCGGGAATGGGTTAAACAGAGTTTAAAATGCATAAAACATAAAGGGAACTCCAAAGTCAGCAGACCTCCCTCTCTGAGAGCTCTGAGTCGAGCTATGTTACATACACCCCTTACACAAGGACTGGGAACAAACAACTAAGTCAAAGTACACCACATCTTACCAAGTCTTGCCAGTAACGCTTGCTATTTGTTTTAAAAACTGTTACATAATTAATATTCAATTGAACGTCACTATTACCTATAGAATGTATACAACCCACATTAGACTGAATATGTGGAACATATGTTCGCCATTATTGCACTCTTTTATTGCATACAAGCTTAACCTCTTTCATCAGATACAGTAAATCTCCTCAAATGCGACTACCAAAATGAGGCCTAATACTGTACCGTAGCTCTAAAGGCAGCTGGAAGCTTAATGCAGGACGAATGTGAATGCATGAGTTACTACAGGAGTTTTCTGCCTTACTTTTGTCCTGCATTAAGCACCCACCTGCTTTAAAGACGTCAATGTCTATTCATTAAATGGTCGTTTAAGAGAGGGGGTCAGCTGTACTTAATTGTATAAGCATATTACATGCAAATAATACAAGTAGCAAAAACATAAATCTCAATATATACTATACATACAGTTCATATCCATGCATTCAGCTGCAAATAAACCTGAAAGTTGCAACAGCTGTCAAAAAAACAGTTTGGGTCGACCACTGACTAAATACGGCTGAAAAACACGTGACTGCTGAATGCAGGGCAAAGCAGTATCTATATCTGTATTACTTTGTCCTGTATTAAAGTACATGTATTTATGGAATAAGGAGATACCTTTAGACTACTAGTAAAAGCCTATTAATCCTTTACTTAATGAACATCCATGTAAGACATGATGACATTATGAACAGTTAGCTGATTGTTATAATTACATATGATCATATAACAATTTGGTTATGACAGAAGTTGTGTAATCAAAGCTATACATGTATCTTTCAATAAGCAAACAGAACCGAGCCTAACAAGACGGCTATGGGTTTACTCTGTTTGCAAAGGCGCAAAAATGTGTATCAATGAAGTAAAGGACTAATAGAGATTTTACTGTAACAATTTAAACAATATATATACAGTAAAACTCCTCTAAACCGGATGTAAAATTTAGAATAAATATTGGTCTTGGAGACAGGTGGCAACTTACTAGCACTACAGTAAACCCCCTCTAAACTGGAATTCTGGTAGAGAAGAATTTATATACCTTGAGGCAAGTGGCTGCTTAATGCAGAGCGAAAGTCATGCAGAAAGCTCCTAGAGGAGCAGTAATGACTTTCACCCTGCATTAATCTGCCACCTGTCTACAAGACCGATATTTATACTAAATTGAACGTCCGGTTCAGAGGGGGTTTACTGGTTGTTGTTATAGATTATCTAAGGTTTATCTTTAGCTGTGAGTAAAATACTGTATAAAGATTTGGTCAAGAACCACGCTAGCTGAAAATATAATAAAGTTATCATTCCTTAGCCCTTTAACCCTTTCCCTGTTTTATATACATATATTCCAAATTTCAATACCTACTGAATATTCATGGACAAAATAGTTATAACGAAATAGGAAAGGTGGAAAAGTGTAGCCATTTTAGAAAGTAAAGAAACAGATCTTTCAAATTCCATTAGCAAATCAGACGGCTCCTTTACAAATGCGTGAAAACACGTTTATATGAAGGAAAGGGTTAAACCATAAGTATGCATACCTTTAGCGGGTTTGCAACCAGAGTAGACCAATACGAGACGGCTCTTATATCAGCCTTCAGATAGGGTCTGCTATGTTTGCTTATGGAATAATATAGATATATTTCTACAGTTTCTGCAGAGTTCAGCATGACGTGAAATTCCCGTGTTGATATGCCATTATAACAAAATACAGTCAGTTAATATGCATGATGTTATTTTTCTATGATTATTTTGTATGGAGTATAGGCTTAAATAGACTATGGGAACGAGGTTTAACCCATTCCCTCATATTGACGACTTTTGACGACTCTGTAAAAGCCACTTTGTGAAACCATTGTGATAAATAGAGCATTTGCTCCTACAGGAGCAATTGCTCTATTTATCACAATGGTTTCAAACTACAAAATTCTAAAATGTTCATTTTCTCTAGATAATGCTCCTTTTCGGTAGATTTTTCAAAGAGGTTGGATCTGAAAATAGCCTATGAGATAAAGGGTTAAGGAAGAAACAAAATATCATCAATACTTTTCACATCATGTTATTTCAATATTCCTATGTTTACATGTGTATGCTGCATTCAAAATTATAGCCAATAACATAGAGGACAGTTTCTAGCATAAACTATGCACAGTAGTCTGGGAAACCAACTGTAACTTATTCATTACGTCAGTCCTGTTGTTTTCACATGTAAGTCATTACACCATTGATCAGTATGTATGCCTACCAGAACTATTTGTACATGTCATCATTTCTTGCATAAAATGTTTATGGGATTTGACAAGACAGCATTTACAAATGTACTTCTAAGTCGAATTTCTAGATTAATATCTGATATGTACAACAATCAACGAAGTGGAGTTTTGCAACTGTACTACAGTCAATTAAAGAAAGAAGACGTATGCATGTGACAACGGCATGGTGTATCCTGATCCAAGTTTCGAGATGTGTGCGAGTGTACCAACCAGTCTATTTGATTATATTTTGAAAAGTCATTTCATTCCTATCCAAAGGGAAAAATCCATTGAAACAGTGAAGTTGAAGAAAAAACTGGTCTGCCAGCTGATAACTGTTCTAATATAAGATGACAGGTATGAATCTCGTGAGGTATGTATATAAACAGGTTCGTCGTTTAGGTATGGGCTTTGTGAAATGGCAAAAATGCAAAACCAGGTACAGGATTAACTTATCCTCTCCTGGGTTAAGACTAGTAACATCAGCCTTGCCAACACATACAACCTTGTATGCACATGACCGACTATAGGTACAGTAAAACCTCTCTATAACGACCACTAAATTACATCAAGTATTTGTGTTAAAGGCAGGTGGATGCTTAAAGCAAGGTGAAAGTAAAACAGAACGCTCCTATAGGAGCGTTCTGTTTTACTTTCACCTTGCTTTAAGCAACCACCTGCCCAAAATACCAAATAATTAACACAATTTAGTGGTCGTTATAGAGAGGTTTTACTATATTGTGTTAGCATCTTTTTTTTATTTGAATCACGTTAACATCCGTATCATTTCTGCTTTGTCCTTACTCTTTCAGTCAGGAATCATAAAGAATACTGCTTGGCAATTTGTGTAGTGAAGGAGATAATCTCTCCACATTTTTGAGTGATTGCACACACTTCATTAGTAGCGTTACAAACAAGTATGGCGGACCGCTACCATTAATCCTCACACGCTGTAAAATATGTCTGCTCATATTTGGATCTAGAGCACTGTTGACTACTTCCGATTCGAACACGCTATTGAGAAACTAATGCTCGAGTGTCAAAACAGCTTGGAACCTGCTGAGACGCCGATTAAAGGTTGAATGATTAAGACTTATAGACTATAACATATGGCTTGATACGACAGATTGGTACTCTAAGACACAGCTAAGGTTTAAAAGAACGAAGTACGTGTATAATACATGTAACCATTATGGATATGTTATGTTACCGTTGAATCGTTAGACAAATTTTATGAAAATACCCAGCCGTTCGTACATCTAATTCTGTGTATGTCGTGTTTTGTTTTTATTCCATTTATTCTATTAATCATCTCACAAGACAAGAATACTATAATATGTTTTGTAAATTATGTAGATCAAGCGCATCTGTCAGATCCAAGACTCGTCGCCAGTCAATGTTTGTTGAGTTGGTTTGAATAATCAAATACTGCACACGCTGACATGTGTCAGACAATATAACTATACTGACAAAGGACTAGGTCTTTCTCCCTTGTTGTTGCACAGCTCATGTTTACAAACTGGTTTGGACAATTTTCATACCGTACTTTCTATAATATTCCATTTAGCTTAAATGCTTCAACCATTTACTCCATATACATCTTTTTGGTGCCTGTAGGGTCGTCTGATCAGGGTCTGCTTTGCTTACTTATGAAATAATATAGATCTGATTCTACACTTTCTGCCATGTTAAAAATTCTCTTGTTACTCAGTGTCATGCATTATAACACGTCATTTAATAAATATCCACGATGTCATTATTTTTACATAACTATTCATGATGTATTTTGATATTCTGCTTCACTGTTAAACTTTTTTCATATGGGTTATGTTTCAAGAAAAATGAGGAAACTTTCTTACTGAAGTTTGAAATCATAAAAAGTCTTGCACGGCATAAATCAAACCAAACCAAAATTGTCGACTTGATAAACCATTCTTACCCCCAGAATGCCATAAAGACCGGAAATAATAGGATGAGTTTTGTTCACATTTTTATGGTCAATCATTCAGTCACAGGTTTTGTATCACTGACATGTGGTATAACTAAGCTAACAATTTATGTCCCTTTGATTGGGTCTTCGAAGTGTCATTCTTGCCGAGAATATGAATCTTATTTAACACTTTCGCTGCCAATGTCGCATCTGTGATTATCTATCCATACAGTTTGGAAAATTAAAAAAAAAACAAAAAAACAACAACAACAGAAAAATGTAGCAGACGACAAAGTTAGCAGACGACAGAATTTGGCAGCGAAAGAGTTAAAGCCCTGGATTTAGTTTGGACAAAGAGCATTTATTAAACGGCCAATGTCTTCTGTAACATAAAGGGTCATTTCAGTGGAGGTGTGTGTTATATAAAAGCGGGAATAGGTCACATTAAATTTGATCATATCGTTAAATGTCATACCAGTATTTCCCTTCCTATACGTCTGAAATATATATTGTGCTTAACCGTTTACTTTATGAATATTCATATAAGAAATAATGACATCATGGATAGTAATTAGATGCACTTTTATAATGATATATAAACATTAAATGCTATTGGCCATGGCAGAAACTGTAGAATCGGATTTATGTTATTTCATGAGCATACAGAGCAGATACTGATCAGACGGCTCCTACAGGAGCCATATGATCTGGCTCTACTAACTGTTTGCAGATTAGTTAAAATATAACGGATTAAGGAACATTTTGTAGAATTCGGCTACTGGTCCGCGTAAACGTCTAATATGAGTGGGTAGAAAACGTTCTGGACAATACTTGAGAATAAAGGGCCGTGTCGACCTATTTTGCTAACCTAGGTCAAAAGGTCATTTGATATATCGTTTGCATAATAACTCCAGTTAAAAATTGATATAGCAAGCAGTTAAACCTCTTGTTACAATTATATGGAAATTAAATTCGTTCTTGGTGACCACGTTTTACGAATTACAACACCGTGAACAACATTGTTAGTAGATAGTCACCTCATGAACAATACTACAGAATTAGAAATCAAAGAGAGGAGGAATGTTTAATTTTTTCCATATAGCCACACATATACAGAAAATTAACTCTAGTCCTTTCAGTTATATTGAATTCTGGGCAATGTTTTCATATAACATTTTTCCTGTAACCATATTAAAAAAAAATTAGCTTCGGCCCTGGCGGGCATTGTTTTAGGATGATCAATGCATGAACAATTTTTGTGAAGGGTCACCTGTAGAACATGCCGACACAATTATGTTGATGGTCATATACAAATATTAAGGAACATTATCCCCGCATCTGGAGCTCATGTTTAGAAGGATCTACGATTTGTATCATTCTGGTGAAGAGTCACCTCAGGGACATTCCTGAAAATTATTAGAAAATATTGAAATGTCCAGAGTTCCAGTCTGTGGTTTCGGAAAGGTATTTTAAACTACCACATTTTGACTGTATAAAGAAAATTAGTCTTGTCCCTAGCGGTCATGTTTATATACCAACAGCATCGGCTTCAACAATCTAGTTTTGCTGAAGAGTCGCCAAAGGAGTATTCTTGTAAATTACAGTAAAATCTCGATTATACGAACAATCAAATACGTATCATTATCGATCTTTAAGACAGATGGCAGCTTTATGCAGGATGAGCATCATGCAGAAAGCTCCTAGAGGAGCTTTCTGCATGACGTTCACCCTGCATTAAGCAGCCACCTGCGTACAAAGACATAAATTCTCCATTACTAATACATGTATTTCGTAGTATCGAGTAATTACTGTATATCAATGTTCGGTCTACCGTTTCGGACAAGCGTTCTTTTAAAGTTTACGCTAAATAGCTAAATTACCTTAAGGATGAAAATGCTATGTCTTTTTCCAGAGTTTTTATGGAAACAGTTTCCTTGACAGATCGCGAAAGACTATTTTACTATGTTTAAGACCATCTTTTGAATAATGTGCGTGCCAAATATTTTTAATCGGCCTATTCTGTATGGACGAGAAGAGATTTAAAGATTAAGTACATGAATGCTTTGGCAACGATAGAAATGGTCCCGCCTAATCTTGCTCAAACAACATTTAATCCCCCAGCACCTGCTGGTGCTTTTGTGATGGAAACTAACTCAGGTTTTTTTATGCGAATTGTTATTCAAAAATGGACAGACTGACATACAGACATACAGACGGACGAAAGGTGATCACGCTAGCCCACTCGCACTTCATACTCACGTGAGCTAAAAAGCAATGCCAGACTTTGAATGATTGCTTGATGTGTCTAGAAATATTGGTCGTTTTCCTTAGAGCTTGTGTTAACCCTCTACTTGGTGGAACACTGGAACCACCTTTTTCACGCCATAGAAGACGTAGAAGCCGTCTGAACTGGGTATACGTGTTTGCTTATAGAAATATATAGATTCCGGTGTACGGTTTCTGTCAGAGCCAAAACTTCCTGTCTTCAAAGCTATACAGTAAAACCTCTCTATAACGACCACTAAATTACATCAAGTATTTTGTGTAAAAGGCAGTTGGCTGCTTAAAGCAAGGCGAAGGTAAAACAGAACGCTCCTATAGGAGTGTTCTGTTTTACTTTGACCTTGCTTTAAGCAACCACCTGCCCTAAATACCAACTAATAAACATAATTTAGTGGCCGTTATAGAGAGGGTTTACTGTAGTATTATTTTTTAAAAAAAAAAAGGGCAGTAACTATTTATGATGTCAGTATTTCTTACATAAATATTCATGAGGGAAAGGGTTAAACTGTTAATTAATGTACAAATAAACGCCCAGATCAACCTCGAACATAACCTCTCATCTCTTTCCCTTTAATAGATGTCTGTCACGCCTTTGCAAATAGAACAGAGTAGACCCTGATGTCGGGGCCGTCTGATCAGAGTCTGCTTTGTTTGTTTACATAATAATAATATAGATCTAATTTTACAATTTCTGTCATTGCCAAAGCTTCCTGTGTTCATATGCCAATATAAAACTTAATCTAATCAATATTCATGATGTCAATATTTCTTACAGTTATATTCATGATGTCAATATTTCTTACAGTTATAATTTCTTACAGTTATATTCATGATGTCAATATTTCTTGCAGTTATATTCATGATGTCAACATTTCTTACAGTTATATTCATGATGTCAATATGTCTTACAGTTATATCCATGAGCTAAAGTTTCGTTATTTTTTAACCCATCATGGAATAGCAATTTTTATAATCAGATTACTTATTTTCTAAACTTATTGAAAAATAGACATATCAATAATTTATACATTTTTCAACCCGGGAAACACATTCACTGTCATTTGCAAACAGCGTAGACCAAGATCAGAGGGCTCCTAGAAGGGCCGTCTAAACAGAGTCTGCACTGTTTGTCATTCATTAACATCTAGCAAATCTAAATGGACTCTATAGTTAACACTGATGGGCTATTCCACTTTGAAAGTTCAGAGTTGCTTAGCCACTGCATATATCTATTGGTATTACTTTCGACAGTAGCCAGTAAAATCAATGTACATCATCTGAAACAACACATAACTGCTGTCTGGGTTATCATATGTAGTGTGAAACCTGTTTAAAAGACAACTGTCTGCTGAAACATATTAGTCTTTAAAAGTAAGTGATTGCTTAATACAGGCAAATATACTGCTAAAAGCTCCTATATTAATTTTGCCCTGCATTAAGCTACCGTCTGTCTTTAAGTTTCATAATATGAAACTTATGTTTTAATGGTTGCTTAACCCTTTCCCTAGCGAAAATTTAGACGTGGCTTGGTCGCTTCAAGAATATTCATTAATTTAGTTTTTATAATATCACTTTTTCAAAGGAATTTATGGTGTAGAAAAACTAAACATAATTAGTCGTTTGTATATCAAGTGCTTGAAGTTTACAAACCACTCTCGAAATCGCGACTGTGGAACATTGGCAGAATGGAGAATGAAGGCAGTTTGCTGCAATTTTGAATTTGAATTGGAAAAAGACACACAGAGAAAGCGAATTATGCTTATCTATTCATATGGAACATCAAAATGACGCGACAGTATTTATATTGACCATCTCTCGTCGATTTCATTTCCCAGAACTTGCATGTTTTAATAGAATCCCTGTCTCTGGACATGCTATGCTTGCTCATCTTGGATAATGTCTAAGGTATTCCGGAGAGAGATACCAGCCATTCTGGCCAATCGGATCAATATTGTGATACAATCCACCATTCGGCTTCCTTTATTCCCTTGTATTTCGGCACTTGCAGTAAATTGATTGGAACAAATTATGAGAATAAATGTTTGAAGTGGCGGCTGAGACAGATTAAATCAAACGGGAAATTATTTACTTCACCGATTGATTTGTAGAGCCATTCGTGCTATGATTGAGATGGAGTAGGCCCTATCTCTGTATGAGCTGTGAGAATTCAGAGTCTCGCAATGGTATTTGGCATTGATCGAAATGAGATTTATGTTTGAAAAATGACAAGGAATAAAATTGCTATCCCCGAAATTGGGAGAGTGGCATGTAAAGAAATCAAAGATGATGAGAGAAATGGTGCTGAAGTAAGAGGAAAACTAAGCCAATTGTGAGTGCGCGAAACAACATTTAACAAAAAGCAAAATTAATTAAAGCTTGGAACTGCTTGATAGAAATTGTCTACTTTAAAACGCGTCATCTTGAAGTTTTGCATAACATTCCGGGACATGTCATTTAAAGCATGGACATCAAAGTATTGTATCTAGAACATCTTCCCCCAATCACCTTCACATCATCCTTATCATATCTAGACGCCCAAATGATCACAACCACCAAAGCATACACAAGCGCAGTTAAAATCAAACAGCCCTCCAAAACCTTGGACACTTTTGCTGCGAGTATCACAACCAAAATACCTCCCCATGCACAAACCGTCATATAAATCACAGGGCTCACTCTCCTCATAGCATACACATACAGCCATCTATATCACAGCACTCACGCTGATTAAAACGTACTCATTCGCTATCACAGCCAAACTATCCTCCCTGGGCACAAAACCGTCATCTAAATCACAGCACTCACACTCATTAAAACATACCCATTCGCTATCACAACCAAAATATCCTCCCTAGGCACAAACCCTTCATCTATATCACTGCACTCACACTCATTAAAACCAATTCGCTATCACAAACAAAATATCCTCCCCAGGCACAACACCGTCGTCTAAATCACAGTGCTCACACTCCTCATAACACACTAATTCATTCTCATAACCAAAATTCCTCCAAAGGCACATAACCGTCATCTAAATCACAGAATTCACACTCTTCAAAACATACTCATTCGCTGTCAACCCCCCCCCCCCCCCCACACACACACACACACACACACACACACACACACACGGCACAAAACCGTCACAAGACTCACACTCAGCAAGGTTTAATTTAGGCATATGTGTATCTGTTAATGTAGAATTGCGATCGGGCTACAGCTTAACAACAGTTCTCCCACTACAATATTTATTAAAATTTCAAGAGATTAAACCCCCACGTGGCTTTTAATTAATATATTAATTTGAATATAGGAGTGAGTGGGAGAAAGATAAGAAAAGAGAGAGATAGAGAGAGAGAGAGAGAGAGAGAGAGAGAGAGAGAGAGAGAGAGAGAGAGAGAGAGAGAGAGAGAGAGAGAGACAGAGACAGAGACAGAGACAGAGACAGAGAGAGCGAGAGAGAGACAGAGACAGAGAGAGAGAGAGAGAGAGAGAGGGGGGGAGAAAGAGAGACAGAGCCAGCGACAGAAAGACAGACAGTAATATTAAAACAATAAAATTGCATAATGAGTTTCAACTTATAAGTTCCTAACATGGCCAGTAGGTAAGGTTACCTTATGTTACTTTACTCCCACCCCAATGATTAGAGATTGCTTTATCAACATCATTTAGATACCATGTGTAACATCTTAATATTTTTAAGTGATATGAAAGCTTAAACTTGTTAACCATCCTGTGTTAATATGTTGCTTGAATCATCATACGTGAATATGTTGCTTTAATCATCATATGTAAATATGTCGCTTAAGCAATCATATGTGAATATGTCGCTTTAACAATCATGTATGAATATGTCACTTTAACAATCATAAGTGAATATGTTGATTTAACCATCGTGTGTGAATATGTTGCTTTAATCATCCTGCGTGAATATGTCGCTTTAACAATCATATGTAAATATGTCGCTTAAGCAATCATATGTGAATATGTCGCTTTAACAATCATGTATGAATATGTCGCTTTAACAATCCTGTCTGAATATGTCGCTTTAACAATCATGTGTGAATATGTCGCTTTAACAATCATGTGTGAATATGTTGCTTCAATCATCCTGAGTGAATATGTCGCTTTAACAATTATATGTGAATATGTCGCTTTAACAATCATGTGTGAATGTGTCGGTTTAATCATAATACAAATACGTATATTTATTTATTTCAGTCTCATCTGCATACATACAGTAACAACAGACATGTATAGATGAATTATCAGACGATGTATACAGCCATTCTATAAAGAATTATAAGAGACTATACATATCACAAATGAATACTTATTTACTCACACTATATACAGTGACAATAAAACCAATTACAGGTCGCTAATCGTTGCAAAGATGCATAAAAATTGCTTAATACATGTATGTGAATATGTCGGTCTAACAACCAAGTGTGAATATGTCACCATTCGGTACAGCAACGATAATAAATTCTCACCAGGTACATACAGAATTAATTACCATGACCAGCAAACTCATCCTCCATACATTCACAGTCGTCATCGCCACAAAAAACATTATTCAATCGGTGAAGCTATCGTGCTTACGCTCCCAGCGCAGAACTTCCATCGGTATAATCGTCAGGACTGTAGATAAGACGCATACTGATTTTTCAAAATCTCTTATTTCTTAACCAAACCCTATCTTGCTGTAACTCATTCGAATCGCCTCACCGAGGACATTCGAATGAATTGCGACAAGATATGGCTTGGCGGAGAAATATCAAAAGTATTTTAATTAAATTTTCTAAATACGCACGTTATCTACAGCTCTGAATTCACCAAAATCAATATACTATTAATCATCTTCGCAACCAAGATCTACATTAACCGTTTGTAAATGTTCTCTTTACTGTAGTCATTTTGTATATTACATGTACAGCTTGTCTTAAGATGGATCAATTAACCCATTACCTGATACAGAAATATTAACCATTTCTTTCATATAAACGCCTTTTCACGCACTTGCAAACAGGGAAGATCCAGATCAGACGGCTCCTAGAGGAGCCGTCTGATCAAGGTTTGCTCTGTTAGTTAACGGGACTGTTTCTTTAGTTTCTAAAATGTCTACAATGCTCCACCTTCCATATTTCATTACAACTAATTTGTACATGAATATTCAAATTGAAAATTTGATATGGAAAATGTTAAACGCCTTTGCAAACAGAGTAGACACGGGTCAGATAGGAGCAATCTGACCAGGTATCTTCTCTTTGCTTATTGAATAATATAGTTTTAGCCAATGTCAATTTTCCTGTGTTCATATGCCATTATAAATATGCATCTAATAAGTATTCGAACTGTCAATAATATTATATGAATATCTGGTAAAGGATTAAATCAATTTCATGCAGGGAAATATTTGTGTTTCAGACTTAAATGCTTCATTGTGGAGTTTGTTATTATTCCGGAACATTGCGAACATTACCGATAATATCCGATAAATTTTGAGTAATGAGAAAGTTGGTTTCAAGAACCAGTCAGCCTAATTTGCATATAATTTTGCGCCTTTCTCGCTTTGTCACCCCTCGAGACTAATACAGATAATAAGATGGGTAACGAACGGTAGTCTGTAGCTGTTGTTCTGTCGCTTCCAATAACAGAACAACTTTATATTGGGAGAGGATCAACAAATCATCCTAAATTGGCCACGAACCTGCTGTATACCAATGGGCATTTCCATATTGTTTTGATCCTGATTACACAACAGGTCCCCTGGCAAAAGAGATTTTTTTGAAATTCTGAGTACGTTTTTCTCAAAACGTGTATCCTGATGACAGGTTTAATTAATCGTGAGACGACACACGAGAAGAAGGCGACGGCTTCTGTAGTCAAATGTTAAAGGCGTGTGTCATTTTGTACGTGGAGGCAAACTGTACAGCATGCGGAAGATAAAACTATTATGAAAATATTTATTCATTACCTTATTACATAGTTGACGATACGGGCGGTTTGTTACAGAAATCATTTGTTCATCATTACTTCAAGGAGGATATTGTGGTGATATTATATTCTGTAATTATTAACCTTTATTCCGCTGTGAAAAAAATATTGACTGCTCAAATTTATATCTAATGCATTTGACCGAGTGTCAAACAACATTTATAATGATGACAAGCCGAGTTACTCTGCGTTTTATCTGACCCAAAGCTGTTTGAAAATACAGATTAAGTCGCATATAGCGGTATAAGGGTAAAATGATTTTCGATTTAAGCAGTCACGACACAGAAATACCAAAACACATTTATTAAACAAAAATAGTCTTTGCTGCTACAATATTATCATATGGAAAATAAATTGACTAAGACTTAATCTTAACCCTTTCCTCCATAAATACGCCTTTCTACGCCTCTGTAGATGTCACTTTATGAAACCATTGTGATAAATAGAGCATTTGCTCTTATAGGAGCAAATGCTATATTTATCACAATGGTTTCAAACTACAAAATTCTAAAATATTTCCTTTTCTCTTGTTAATGCTCCTTTTCGGTAGATTTATTCAAAGTGGTTGGATCTAAAACTAGCCTATGAGGTAATGGATTAATCTTATTAAACATCACATGACTGGCATTTGCAAATTCGACGTCTCATCAGGTTCCATGTAGTTGACACTCAGTCAGTAATTTCTCAAATGCTTGAACGAAACAGAAATCAGTACACGATACTACAAATGGCGGAGAATTACAAATAAAAATGTATTGTATGGAACAGGAAAGGACAAAACTTATTTTGTTGTATTGGTTATACTTTTGGAGGAAGTGGGATTGTGTGCTCACTTTGAGAGTGATTGTGTAATAACTCATTTGACAATTATAACCTGATGAAAAGGTTCTTTCAGGAGCCCTCTGATCTTGATCTATACCGTTTACGTACGTCCCTTTAAAGGACCACTAGATAGAAATGGGTTATGGTCAACACAATTACTAAAATATTTTTTGTCTTTGTTTTTTTCATTTGATGGCAGCTTGTTTAGAGGATTTATTGTTCAGCCCCTTACTCCATAGACACGCCTATAAACGTCCTTGCAAATAGAGTAGACCCACTAGGAGCCAACTGGTCAGCCTTTGCTCTGTTTGCCAATGTAATTACATAGATCGGATTCTCTAATTTGATTAAAGCCATTATACAAAGTCAGCTAATTAATATATACAGTAAAACCTCTCTATAACGACCACTAAATTGCATTAATTAGTTGGCATTTTGGGCAGGTATTTGCTTAAAGCAAGGTGAAAGTAAAACAGAACGCTCCTAAAGCAAGGTAAAAGTAAAACAGAACGCTCCTATAGGAGCGTTCTGTTTACTTTCACCTTGCTTTAAGCACCCACCTGCCTTTAACACAAAATACTTGATGCAATTTAGTGGTCGTTTTACTGTATTACGTCATTATTTCTTGCATGATTATTCATGGAGTAAAGGGTCAATGTAGCTGCAGAATCGTACATGTTTTGTGACATTTATGAACCATAGAAACCACACGCATGATGTGTAATCAAAGCTGTGCTTTTGTAACCACTTTGGTGCTTGACACCAATAACTGAAAAAATCCCTTTTTATTCGTTCTCAATTACGCTCAACTTTCAACACTGTACTGGCGAATTTGTGGCACCATTTGCAAACAGTTTGGATCCAGATGAAACGCTGAGTATTTCAGCATCTCACAAGGATCCAAACTGTTTGACACACTGACTGTCTTTTGAAAAGTAATGGAAGAAAACATGAAATTTCAGAATTGAAGTAGACGACAATATTTGCCGCCGACAATTGATCAGAGCTCTGAATGTAAGGGGTCGGTTTAAATGTTCATTTCAACTTTTGCGGTTGTTGTTCTTAGACCAGCCCGTGACCAGCTGGGAAGTCTTGAACCTTGTTGACCCGAGCCCCTAACCCGGACCCAATAAACCATAAGTGGTTTGGTTTAATATTCCTCCTCATATTCAATTTACTACTGGGGCCAACTGGCAACCGGTCTGTCAAATTTTGATTAATTTGCTCAACTCTTTGCCTGCTAGTTACGAAACTGTGGTTACTTATGCAAACAGTTTGGATCCAGAGGAGATTCCGAGTAATTCAGCGCCTCATCAGGATCCACACTGTTTTAATACTCTAATTTGACATTTAAAGAAAATGGAAGAAAACGTCACTTTAATAACTATAGCAGATGATATTTTTGCAGACGAGAATTATTGATCATGTCAAGAGTTCACCATTTGTCTGCTTTCTTCTGAAAGTGTGTGTGTTTTCTATCGTACGACCAATGCAGAATGTCGGCAAAACCAATATTATGGTTGGTAAGTAGTTGAATTCGGACCGTGTCAATGAAGAAAAAGACAAACGGAACGTAAACTTCGGTGAAAATGCAGTTTCATAATTACCATATTTTGATATGCTATGGTTTAGCGAGTCCCATTAATATTTTTATGAAACTATCAACTCAGAAAAAGGCATCGCAACCATAATGTCTTAATAGGATTTATCTTGGGGAAAAAGCGTCGAAGATACAAAACATTCGTTTAAGGGATTATTTCTTAATCCCGTTATGTCGTTCGAATGACATTAAACGACATCTGCTGTAACAAAATGTCGTCTGCTCACACTGTGAAAATAGTTCTTCCTCATAGGCCTAGATTGTGAATGCAGTTTTGAGAGTCAAACTGCGTGTATTTTTATTCGGAATCTGGTCTGAATTCGGTCTACGGCTGACAGTATCATATATCCGTTATGGTACACAAAGAGATGTTACAACAGCAATGGTGTTACAAGCAGCAGTCAGTTGTAGACATAATTTAGAAAAATAAAATAGCCGCTTACCTAATGAATACTTAACCCTTTCGCTGCCAATGCCGGATCTGTGATTCCCTAAGCAAACAGTTTGGATCCAGATGAGACGCCGAGTAACTCGGCGTCTCATCAGGATCCAAACTGTTTGCTACTGTTACTATGTTTTTTAAACAAAAATGAAGAAAATCAAAATAATTAAATTTTGTAGCAGACGACAAAGTTAGCAGACGACAGAGTTTGGCAGCGAAAGGGTTAATAATGCAAGAATATATCAGTTCGTGAATATTCATTGACTATATTTATATATTCAGAGCAATAGTTAAAGTCTGTACTCAAATAATAAAATGGCCATTTCTCCACCACACCCTACATATTGTGACCACTCGTTAGAATCGTCTCTTCGAGGCGGTTCTAAAGAGTAGTCACAACATAGATAGGTAGATACATGCTTTATTGACACAAACATTACAGTTTCTGATCATGTAAATATCAACATTACATACATACATGTTTGTATAGGATTTGGTGGGGGAAATAAAAGAGTTATTCTTGAAAATGTTTTAATGTACGCATCGTATCTGGACCTATATTTCAATAACGGTATACAGTCAACAGAACGTTTGGCCATACCAGAAAGTTTAGAACCAGTTCTATTTGGTATAGGCAAACAGAACAGACCCTAATCAGACAGTTACTACAGGAGCCTTCTGATCTGGGTCTGCTCTGTTTGCAAAGGTGTCAAAGTGTGTCCATATGACTTAAAGGGTTACCCCGAGAGCTACATTAATATAGCATTAAACATATGTACAGAGTATTCAAGCAGACCTGCAGTAGAGTTTGTAAATGACGTATCTGTATCTGTATTTCACATTCATGTCCATTTGTAGACGTAAACTGCAATCTAAATACTGTTACACCCTGCTGTTGTTATCTTAACGCTTTCAGTGCTAAAATGATGATTTGAGCTCTCGTCTGTAACGGAATCTCCACCAATCCACCGTCGTTTGGTTAACACTTTGCCTGATGAATATTCATGAAATAAATAATGTGATGAATATTGAAAAACTGAATGTTTATACTGGTATAATGATCAAAGGAATGAATAAAAAGGAACAAAGGAATATACAGTAAAACCTCTCTATAACGGCCACTAAATTGCATCAAGTATTTTGTGTTAAAGGCAGGTGGGTGTTTAAAGCAAAGTGAAAGTAAAAAAGGACGTTCATATAGGAGCATTCTGTTTTACTTTCACCTTGCTTTAAGCAGCCACCTGCACTAAATAACAATTGATTAACACAGTTTGATGGCCGTTGTAGAGAGGTTTTAATGTATGTTCATGGAGTAATGGATAAAATGAAGAGTTTTCTTCCTTTTACCCTTTACCTCATGAATGTTCATTTCATGGCAGATTCTACCCAATATGAACATTAAATAACTTACTTTTCTTAAATTTTTATACATACGTATAAAATAAGTTAACATATTCCTATAAAATATAACACAGAGTCAAATCTACCAGATGCGTCTCTATGGGGTAGGGGTTACGAACCACCAGTGTACCAGATGCGTCTCTATGAAGTAGGGGTTACGAGCCACCAGTGTACCAGATGCGTCTCTATGGGGTAGGGGTTACGAGCCACCAGTGTACCAGATGCGTCTCTATGAAGTAGGGGTTACGAGCCACCAGTGTACCAGATGCGTCTCTATGGGGTAGGGGTTACGAGCCACCAGTGTAACAGATGCGTCTCTATGGGGTAGGGGTTACGAACCACCAGTGTACCAGATGCGTCTCTATGAAGTAGGGGTTACGAGCCACCAGTGTACCAGATGCGTCTCTATGAAGTAGGGGTTACGAGCCACCAGTGTACCAGATGCGTCTCTATGAAGTAGGGGTTACGAGCCACCAGTG